>JAGDYQ010000061.1:1250445-1480804 GCA_021962125.1 Bulinus truncatus
CATTATACAAGTCCGACATCCCCACACAATAGCCATGACTACAGAAACAGATGGGGATGGATGGTTGTGTGTACAATAGCCATGACTACAGAAACAGGTGGGGATGAATGGTTGAGTGTACAATAGCCATGACTACAAAAACAGATGGGGATGGATGGTTGAGTGGTAAAGCGGTCGGCTTTCGACCTGATGATCTTCGGTAAGGACCAAATGGATATTTCAGGTAAAGGTTAAAACCTCCGCTACATCTCCCATTGTGCTGCTTCGTGCCTTTTGCCACTATCGGCTCTGGTTTGGGATGAAAAATGGCACTGCAAAAACCGTCCCATTATTGGTTAAAAGGATCTAGGTGATTTCATCTCATCGTAACACGTACTTCACACAATTATAAACAGAAACAGATGTAACATAATATAGTTGTAGTTTTGTAAATATATTTCATTGTTATTATTAAAACTATAAATATTCATTTTAGTAGGAATAAATATTGTTAGTTCGACCAGAGAGTGTGGAGGTTAGGAGCTTGCCGTGTATGTAATATATGCATTTACGCTTATGTAGAATAGTGTGTAAGAGCCACATGCCTTACTTGGCCCGGTGCACATAGTTTCCCTCGATGGCTCTCGATACATCCCTTAAACTGACTAAAACTATTAGAAATAGTCAACTAGTATCTGAAAAATGACTGTTTATTATTAAATTATTATTAATGATATCATAACTATAGTTACATTTTATACACAATAAGCAATTTCACATTTTGTTTTCTGTGCCCTGATTATGAACTAAATCCGACATCTAAATTATAAGTCTAAAAAAAATTCTTTCTTTTCTTCCTGTTCCAGGCTGCTGTCTGTGTGCAGTCTTCGTTTAAGTATATTACCACCAAGCGAGAAGGTGCATCATAAACACAGTAACACGAGCTTATTTCAACGCTGCCTGCATGAACAACGTGTTATGAAACTTGTCAGTCTGGGGAAACATTGGGGCGGACAATGTCATTTAGAAAAAAAGTTGGGGAAGAGGAGAAGGGGGGGGTGGTATCTCAACTTGAGTATTTGGAGAAAAAAAAAATGAAGAGTAAAAGTAACTTTTGAAATGCGTGCATATGGCAGAATTTATTTTGATATACAACAAATGGCGAAGATTTATTCAAAAAATTGTTTCTAATCATTACATATCAATAAAATAAAATTGACACAGTTTTGCAAAATAAACAACAATCATATGTAAACAACTTGAAATTGCTAAAATACCTGGTTACTTCGGACTTCACAGTGGACCTCAGTGTAGAGTGCTGTACTTAAAGGGTACAGTTTCAGGAAAGGTGTAGACTCACTTCTCTGGTTGATGTAAATAGGTAAAGTATAGATCAGGTGTAGTCACTTCATGGCTCTCCTGGTACGGTTCGGTCTGCTAGGCCTACAATTCGGTAAAGGTCTGCTAATTTTTCGGTTCACCTTTGTATATTGGTAGATGAAACGTCAGATGGAAAAATCAGGAACGTGTAGATCTTGTAAATTATTTCTAGGAGTCTGCTAACAAATGCAGCATCACAGCTTAGTCACCAATTATATATAATATGTTCTTTCAGGAACTTCACCGCTGCATACCATTCATCTTAAGTTACATTAAAATTACTTCTGCAACACAGTTATATTCTCTAAAGAACCTCCACAGCTGCCGACTATTTATAATATTTTATGTTCTTTCAGGGACTACCACCGCCGCCGCTAACATGGTATGGGTATATTTTTGTTGAACTGTTGTATGTATGTAATCTATATTTTTACTTCTGCTTCTGGTAGGTGTATATCTAATTCTGTCTCTTCGGAGTTTCTTGTTGACTGCTTGACTTGGGTGTATATTTATTATTATTTGTAATTAAATACAGACATGCTTTATGTAGAGAATAGATACAAAGCACTGAGCGGATAAATATATATATTATTTATTCTTCTATATTACATACATGATCCAATCATAATTGATGTGAAAACCAAGTCACGTCATTCCAGTCAGGAATATAAAGTCGTCTGTATCATGTCTGAAGAAATCTATCGTCTGCTCTAAACAAATATTTTTCACTTCCGCTACTAAGTGGCAAGATAATTAATAAATCTCAGGTTAAATCCAATATACAACACCAGGGGCGCATTTAACAGTGGGCGCTCTAGGCGCCTTAATCTGGATAGGCTCACGCAGCCAGTGGTATCACCCGTATGATTATTTTCTTTAGTTTTAAAGAATGCCCAAAAATTTTATTGTCTCAATGGGGGACATCAACCGGTCTACAAACAAGTCATCTTTACAGCGGGGGCATCAACCGGTCTACCAACAAGTCATCTTTACCGCGGGCATCAACCGGTCTACAAACAAGTCATCTTGCACAGCGGGACATCAACCGGTCTACAAACAAGTTATCTTTACAAGCGGGACATCAACCGGTTTACAAACAGTCATCTTTACAGCGGGGCATCAATCAGTCTACAAACGAGCCATCTTTACAGCGGGACATCAAGCGGTCTACAAACAAGTCATCTTTACAGCGTAAGGCACGATATGAGGAAGGGTGCACCTTAGGTCCGAGCCCGTTGATTAGATTTCGTGCTCAGCCTCTCTTACCGCGGTCCTGTTTCGACGGATGGCACAATTTCTCCAGACGTCACTACCGGTAATTATAGCAACCCTAAAAAAACAAAAACAAGTCCTAATTAGTCAAAGACGCAACTTTGCTGTTTACTTTCTAGTGCAATTGAACTTGAAAACTTCATTTCACCACAAAAACTTGACTAAACTCTCCTACTCCGTTTGTTACTTCTTTCGTCTACAAAGTCCACATATGGTAAAACTGGTGCCCTTTCTTTTTTATTATTTCCTTAGACTGCTCGTCCATCCCCTAATACTCCAGTCTTGCAGGGCTATAATGTTACAACTCGTAATTACATTCGCACCTAGAAGTGCGTCACAGACTACACCAACAGGCACAACATGGAATAAAGTCCATTGGAATTATATTTCACCCGGGGTAAAAATCTGCTACACTAATAGCTTGAAAGTCAAGTTGAGAAGGAAAAAAAAACATGAAAAAATGGAGGATGAAAAAACAATGAACACCGTGTAAACCCAGCTGCACGGAGACTTGTAACCATAACCTTACACATGTGTATCACGCTCTGTAAAAACAAGCTTTACGATGAAAATAGAAACAGTGTTAAATAATAATTATATCGAAGATGTATGTATTATTATGGGGAGGGGAGAGGTAGGGAGGTCAAATTACTTGTTTTATCCTAAAAAAAATGGGTAAAAAAGGAATTCTAAATTAAATTTCCATCTATCTTATGCAGACAGTGACAGTAGCAAAAAAATCAAATAAAAATAAACTTTAAAAAAAAAAAAGAAAAGTAGAGAAAAAAAAGATTCAGCTGCAAGATTGGAGGATAAACCCAGCCACACACACATACACACACAAACACAGCCACACACACATACACACAAACCCAGCCACACACACATACACACACAAACCCAGCCACACACACACATACATACACAAACCCAGCCACACACACACATACACACACAAACCCAGCCATTCACACACTACACTCATAAGCCCAGCCACACAAACACACACACAAACCCAACCACACACATAAACCCAGCCCACACACACAAACATACACACAAATACAATTTCTATAAATTATATTGACTAAAAGCCTTGAATGTCATTGTGGATTAATTTTGTCATGCATTTATCTTCCAGTTTATCACTAATTGTGGAATAAAGGCAGATTACTCCTAGTATATGTTTACCTTATTTAATTTAGCGATGAAGAGATCTATAGACATACCAGTTTTTTGTTGATTTTTTCGGTCCTTAAATTAGCACAAGGGATACAAACTGGCGCTCATTCTTATTTAGTCTATATATTTCTATAAATAATTTGTATAATTTGAGCCTAAGGAAATATATTTTAATCTTTAATTACATTTTATTAAAAAAAACTTTTTTAAGTGAATATTATTAAATTCATTTTGTAGGTATAGTTATAAATAAATGTAAACGGAAGGTAGCTAGTATATACTCTTCTTAAAGAATTTCACTTGCTTTTATAGGTAAGTTTTATATAGAGGTGCTAAACTTGAGACAACACGATCTATTTCACGCTGTTTTCCTCTGTCTAAAGACATCATCATTATAAAGTAATAAGGCTTCGTTCTCCATAAGAAGTGAATTCATTGACTAGAACGTTTTAAAATAATGTATTGTCATCGAGAATTTTGAAGTACTTCAAATTTCAAATCGATTGAAGTTAGTGATGATTTGATTTCTAATAACACTTAAAAAAAACAACCTAGGCCAGCCATGTACAAGCTGTGGCCGCTGACCAGATTTTAGCCTTGTCTCAGGCGGCCCGCGGCCGTCACTCGTTTCTACCAATAGACTTTCATGTCGTGATGTCTACCAATAGACTTTCATGTCGTGAGGTCTGTAATGAACTCTCATTTCATGAGGTCTGCCAATAGACTTTTATGTCGTGAGGTCTACCAATAGACTTTCATGTCGTGATGTCTACCAATAGACTTTCATGTTGTGATGTCTACCAATAGGCTTTCATGTCGTGAGGTCTGCCACTAGACTTTCGTCATTATGAGGTCTACCAAGCGAACTTTCATGCTGTGAGGTCTGCCAATAGCCTTTCATGTTATGGGGTCTACAAATAGACTTTCATTTTGATAAGTCTACAAATAATAACTGTTTTCTGAGGTCTACCAATAGACTTTCATTTTGTGAGGTCTACAAATAGCCTTTCATGTTATGAGGTCTACCTCTAGTACATTGGTGTCGAACCTAAGGCACATGAGAGCCTCCTTTGCCTAGCACTTTGCAAAAACAAATGTGGTGATTGGTTGAATTTGGGCACGCGGCCCCAAAACGGTTCACCACCACTGGGCTATAGTTTGTATTTATTCATATCAACACTGGGCCACCGGCAATTTTCCATGAACCCAATGTGGCCGCAACTCAAAAGATTGGCCACCTGTGGCCTAGACGAACGCCTTAATAACAGCCAGACAACGCAAGTTATATAAAATTCTTTAAGAATAAAAATGAAAATTTGGAAACATACTGAACATTATCTCAAGTGAACAAGTATTAAACGAACTCCAAGTGTTTTGAATAGAAGTGATAAATTGATTAACCACTATGTCAGGAAAAAAATTATATTTTAAAAGAGAATATTTTGGAAAATTTATCAAATTATTTAATGGAATAAAATAAAAATAATGTTTTAAAATCAATATTGATATACAATGTAATCAGTTTATAAGAATTTTATTAAACTGAAACATTATTATTTAACTCTAAAATAAAGTATTCGATAAATATAGTCTAGTCTTTCATAACTTTCTGGAAAATATGTTTACACTAATTTAAATGTACGCTGCTAATTGTTATTTATTTTAACACAGTGGCTACGGTACCATCAAGCGGGACTCCGTATTTTTTTTTTCAGGTACCAGCAATAGATATTGCTCCACACCTAACACTATCCCTAACCCTATCCTAACCCTAATATAATTGCTGGTACCCGAAAAAAAATACGGGCACCAGCCATATTCTAGCCTAATATAATGGCGCTTGGTGGTACCATAGCCACTGCGTTATTTTAATATTATTTTTTTATAGATTCGTATATTTTATCGATGGGACATTAAAAATAAACTTTTCTTGCGCCAGTTTGTTTTTTTTTGTTAAGAATCGAATCAATTATTAATGTTCGAATCTACAGGAGCTAATGGTGTAACGTTTCTAGAATTGATTCTACTGTCCGAATACAAGAGATTCATTATGTTCTATTCTTAGAAATTTTCAGCCTGGAAATTTCTGGATAAAATATAAATATGTTCATGACTGCAAAAAGTCAATAGACATATGATGCGTTTGTCAGATTTTTAGCAGGGAAATAAAAACATGTGGTTGTCGACTAGCCTTATATTTTAGCGCCATAGCCAATAGAAATCATTTCTTTAATTTTTTCTATAGAGCTATTGTTATATATCAGTAACTTCCTTCGTTGGGAAGGGGGGGGAAGGCCTCCTTTTTCTCCGTGCCGAAGGGGTGACCCTGGAATAGGAACATTTTGATATGATAATTGGACAAAAGTTAATGTTCTAGTCCCCACGAAGGTCACCCGTCCTGGACCCCGTGCTCAACAGTACCGCTGAAGGCAGCCTCTGTACTCATACATTGAACAGTGCCGCTGAAGGCAGCCTCTGTACTCATACATTCAACAGTTCCGCTGAAGGCACTCTGTACTCAGCCACTACAACAGTACCGCTGAAGGCAGCCTCTGTACTCATAATTTCAATAAATGAATTGATATCCAATGTAATAAGATTGACGGGTTCGTCGATTTTTTCGGGGCTAGGCTAAACGTTGCTATATTTTAATGATGCAGGAGATATTTACATTAGGTGACAGTAGGCGTGTCAAGTTTCGATTATGCAGGACAGCCCCGTAGCGTGAAAATTCTTCAGCAAGGGGCTAGGCAATAGCAAGGGGGGGAGATGGTCATATATTTATTAAGTAGAGCAAATAAGCCAGAGGGGCCAGACAAAATGCCCCCGCACGCTACGGCCTGATACAGGATACGCCTTCGCTTCCAATTCCAGTTACCTGTTTCCTCAAGTGGTGCCTACATGGCCTTTGATGTCTGAATTTAGTAATTTATTATACTTTACAAACCATTGCATTACATGGGTACTTCTCGTCCATTGCAAACTCTAATGATGTACTAAACAATTTCTATCCATTTTAATCTCTACGATTACAGCCAATCTTATCTTACATCTTACATCTTTTTCCCACACACAGCCAATACCTTTTTCCCGCACACAGCCAATACCTTTTACCCGCACACAGCCAATATCTTTTGTTGCACTTTACAGCCAATATCTTTTCCCCGTACACAGCCAATATCTTTTTTTTTTGCACACAAGCCAATATCCCCCACACACACACAGCCAATAAGCTTTTGTCGTACACAGCCAATATCTTTTCCCCGTAGACAGCCTATCTTTTGTTGCACACAGCCAATATCCCCCACACACACAGCCAATAGATTTTGTCATTACACAGCCAATATCTTTTCCACTTTATCAATACCTTTTACCGCGGCCAATATCTTTTTCCCACCCCGTGCCTATCTTTTGTCGCACACAGCCAATATCCCCACAGTCAATATCTTTTCCCCGCACACAGCCAAAATCTTTTGTCGCACACAGCCAATATCTTTTCCCCGCACACAGCCAATATCCTTTGTCGCACACAGCCAATATCTTTTCCCCGCTCAAAGCCTATATCTTTTGTCGCACACAGTCAATACTTTTTGTCGCACGCAGCCTTCGGAAAAATAGAGGGGGAACATTGATTATCACCAAGCTGTAAAAAATGTAAAAAAAAAAAAAGAAAATCTCCCTGCCCTGCATACCATATCCCCCCGGGCACTGATCCCACTCGTGTGGCCGCCTCTGCGCTAACTTGAAGCATCTGTCTATTCTAGTCGTTGTTTCGACAGACTTTTGATACGTTTTCGCCCACTTGATAAGAATTTCAGTCAGACTGCTTACAGACATACGACCGTCACTGTCTCCATTACTGTGTATCGATTGGTTGAATATTTCAAGACCTGACTGACACACAATGAGCAAAATAAAAAAAGGGGGCGGGAAATGGAAGGCGAGTGAAAGCTGGAAACAAAAGGGAGACTCACTCTCCCCCTTCTCCTCCACTCCTTTCCGACACCGTGTCGTGTGCTGTACTCTGCATGGATGTCGCAGTGAGTTTCAAATCTTCATATTAGACTGTAGCTATTGTTAGCATGTATTGTGCATGAGATCTGTGAAGCACACAAATTTATTTGGAAACTTTTACAGTAAAGAAGTTCGCAAGATTGGCCAAAATGGGGGGGGGGGTGCTGACTGCTAATTTGACCTAATATCCATGAAAACGCCCCTGGTCGATGGACCCGGTCACTCCACATCACTGACATTTATTCTCAAGCTGGCATGACTGAAAACCAACGACAGCGACAAGCATCGATCTGGGTCACGTGGTCCCGGGTCAGAGGTCGCAGTCCAAGTGAAATACACAAACATTCGTCGCCGTAAAATTGGATTAGTCGCCATTTTTCCTCCAGTCCCTTCTCATTGATATTTCTGAATCCATTGTGAGACGTGGTGACAGAGGTCTGCTAGGGTGGGGGTGTTCTCTGTAGTAGAAGGTGTGGGGTGTGGGGGGAGTGGGGAAGGGTGGGGTGGGTGGGGGCGTAGTGAGAGCAGTGACGTTACTCAAAACTTATGGGCCTTTCAGATACATTTTATTTTTAGCCAGGGACCCTCCTAAAAACACATACATAATTCATTCCCTAAGGTGCGACCCCTTCCCCCACCCTGCATACCTGTCCCCTAACCCCACAAGGACGCTGGTGAGAGAACCTATCATTGGGTTTAAAATTCATTACTCAAAACTTTTTAATATGTAATAACGAAATCACTATGTTTTACATTTGAACTCATTGCTACACTGGAAAAAATAAAGTCGACAGAAAATGTCTTTAATACATGTATTGATACATTACACACACACACACACACACACACAAACATATATATATATATATATATATATATACAGTATATACTAGCTATTAAGCTCGGCATTGCCCGGTAAATCTAGGTGTCATGTGACAATTAAAGACACCGCCAGACTAATGTATATAAATATTATAAATATAGTTTGTTTTTTTTCACAACCACCATTTACCTCTCCTCTGGCAGCATGTGGTCTTACGACAGCATGTGGTCTTACTGCAGCACGTGGTCTTACGACAGCATGTGGTCTTACGGCAGCACGTGGTCTTACGACAGCATGTGGTATTACATGATAAACATGGTTTTACGGCAGCACGTGGTCTTACTGGCAACCATGAAGTATTACGGCAGCATGTGGTCTTACTGCAATATGTGATCTTGCGACAGCATGTGGTCTTACTGCAATATGTGGTCTTACGACAGCATGTGGTCTTACTGCAGCATGTGGTCTGACGGCAGCACGTGGTCTTACGACAGCATGTGGTCTTACGACAGCATGTGGTCTTACTGCAATATGTGGTCTTACGACAGCATGTGGTCTTACTGCAGCATGTGGTCTGACGGCAGCACATGGTCTTACAACAGCATGTGGTCTTACGACAGCATGTGGTCTTACGGCAATATGTGGTCTTACGACAACATGTGGTCTTACAACAGCATGTGGTCTTACGACAGCACGTGGTCTTACGACAGCATGAGGTCTTACTGCAGCATGTGGTCTTACGGCAACATGTGGTCTTATTGCAACTGTCACTTTTACTTACACTATACCTTTTACTTACATTGTCACCTTTACTTAGACTATACCTTTTACTTACACTATGCCTTTTACTTACACTATACCTTTTAATTACACTATACCTTTTACTTACACTATCGCTCCCACCTTACACTATATATTTTACTTACAAGGTTACTTTTTCTTACATTGTCACTTTTACACAAAATAAATCGCAAAGGCAACGATTTAAATGATTGCCATAAGAGATCAACACCAGAACGATTATCGAATAAGTATTGGTTTAATTATGTATCGACTATCTTAGCATTTTAAACTGGCAGTGACAGATCAAGATCATTACCTAATGTCACTTGAATGACAATTCTATGCCACTTCAAACGAAGTGCAAGAATTAAAATCACAATGTCATTAGTCCGAATGGAAAAAAAGAAAGCAACAGTTTTATTCTTTAATGCAATTAACCACTAAACTGTAATCAATGAATTTCTATTTCAGACAAGCGTCATTCAATCTGGTAGTGAAATTAACGCTGTTGTTACTTGGGGCTGGAAACTCTTCTTTCTAATAATTTAATCTCTAGACTTGATCTAAATATATTGATAGTAAACATTTCCTGGGTTATTGGGGCAGTTGAAGTGTAGGAATTCACTTGTTTCTGTAAGCTTTGACATATTAAGACATATAGCCAACAATCAAAATGTTATATAGAAATGAAAAACTATTCCACATAGCTGGATATCTGAGGTCTGGTTATAGAAATTATCCACATTGCCAGCTCCGGATGTTTGATCGTTAAACTACTTTTTTTTTTTTTACTTTCTGGCTTAGTGTGTTTACAGAATTAGTTAATGAATGTCTCACAGCTAAAATAATTGTTTTATGTTTTACATCGACGGTTCAAGTAGTAATGTACTAAGTTCAGAGGGATAAAACCATTTGAAAATGGTTTGAATGGTTATCTCACTGACTCTCTCTGTCTCTCTGAACTCTCTGATTGATAACTGCGGGTTGCGACTTAGTCTTATAGAGCCCGTGAAGTCTCACTGACTAGACCCGGTTTACTTATGATTTTATACACTTATGACCCGACTGAAAAAGACGTCCAGAAATGGAGAGAGAATTTGTAGCGGCTCTTTGCTCCGCAAGTGGTTCAAACCAATTGATCAAGAGTCCAAAGTCTGGGATCTCAAAAATATAAAGCCACATACAGGGAGATTTTCCTATCCATAAGTACATCGGAAAAAACACCGTGTGCTTATATAAATGCTTGACGGCCCAATTGATGCTGTTAAAAACCATTCCCGTTGGCCATGCACTGCGCAGTCGTCACTGGATGAGTCATCCGGGTAATAACAGTGTAAATAAAATGTAGGTGTTTAAATCATAACGGGTTAATAGAAAGAATGCCGCATTACAAATGCTGGACTACTTAACACTGAAGATGGCGTTCGTTTGCCTCTAGATGGTTTTTTTTTTGTTGGTTCAGTAGAGATTCTGAATTTGAATTAGGTTAGCGCCGCGATTCTCTTTGGTGAACTCGGTGGTTCCGAGTCGGGATAATGGGGGTGACAAGCAGATATGTCCGCAGTCAGAAAACGCCGTCCAAAACTGACCCCGTGGGTAGGTGCTCAGGAGGATCGAGCGGGCACTAATTGCCCAGTTCCCCTTCGCCGACACTGCAGAGAAGTGGAGAAATCAGTGGATCATGGCTTTTTGAGTGACACGGGCTGGGTGGTACCACGGGTGAACCAGTCGGGGGTAGCTTCTGGCCATTGGCTTTTATGTCGGTTCTAGGTGTTGAGGAACACGAGTTGGATCTCATGGGCTCCTGAGAGACTACGTCTCAGCCACAGTTCAGAGAGAGAAGAGGCCCACGGTTCTCAGCCAGTAGTAGATGTATTCAAGGGGTACGGGAAATGTGTATGCGGGGGGGGGGTTCGCAGCGACATCACAAATATAAGTTTTCTTTCAAACCAGTGGATCTCAAATGTTTTTCACGACTAGACCTCAAAGGGTTGCGAAAAAATGTCCACAGGTACCCCCTCAAAGTTTAGAGCCTTACTGGTGACTGGTGACTGGTGTGACCCTTGCTTCCAACCTGTTGGTTGCTGACAATAAAATTACAAGTCGTTGCGTACCTCAGCCTGGCATTGCCCTTACCCATTGGGGTACGCGTACACCCCGATTGAGAACCATGGAGTCAAACCAAGCAAGGGTTGGAAGAAGGTCGCCAGTTTGATGCGTGGCCCGTCACCAAACCACGTGACCAAGAAATGTAAAGAAAGCTCATCACATTATGAAAATAACTCATAATTACATTTATTTTCGAACTAAAAAAGTCTGACAGGGGTAACACCAGACATTACTTTCGCAACCTTTAAAAGTACTGCGTCGCAAAAAAAAAAGTTTTGAGAAACTGCTGGGTTAGGAGCAGGCCCGTAGCGTGCAGGGGAGGGCCAGAGGCCGCCCCCCTGCGTTTTGTCTGCCCCCCTGCTTCATGGTTCTACCTAGTAAAATGTATTACTTGCCCCCCCCGCTATTGCCTGGCCCCTGCTGTCCGTTTTCACGCATCGGGGCTGGCAGGAAGTTATCATGTAATGGAGAGAACTTGAGTCAAGAAAAATAATAAAACAAATCAAACACAAACTCTTCAATGTTGGGATATGCAGAATGACTGACAGACGGACAGACGTACAAAATGACGGTTAAAATGGAGGTACTTTCAGATCCCTGGCGTTGTATGCTCGTTTAATGTTTCAGTAATTATTGTTATATCTACCGACGTCTGCCTTCCGCGGTATAATTAGAATCTCTATGGCAACCTTTGATGCTTGAAAAATAAAAATACAGCTGTCAGTGAGCCATGGGGGTGGGTGCAGGGGAGGAAGGGAGGAGGGTAGTGAAGGGGTTAACCCACTCTTTTGAACGCACGGGCTGCAGTTTGAAGTGTTTTTGTTTTTGTATTGTTTGTGTCTCTGTTTCCATTTATTTTTCGTCTAACTGGATATTAATTGTTTCGTTTTCCTTCATGCTAATATATTCATTTCAATTTCACATGCATACACACACACTCACACATTCTCTCTCTCGCCTACACATGTACATATTATCTCTACACATATATGTATGTATGTGTGTATGTTGTAACAGTAGCTTATCGCTAACAATAATAATTGTCTATCCCCCCCCCATGTTAGCCCTAAGTGAACGCCCCTGTGTATTGCACTTATTAAAATGTGAGTTGGTATGTATGTGTGTATGTATGTATGTATATATGTGTGTATGTATGTTTATATGTATATATGTATGTATGATTGTATGTATGTATGTATATATGTTTGTATTTTACTCACATGTTTGTATGTATGTATGTATGTATATATGTTTGTATTTTACTCACATGTTTGTATGTATGTATGATTGTGCGTTTGTATAGTTCATATAAACTGAGTTCTGGATGTCAGAGTTCTGGATGTCAGAGTTCTGGATGTCAGAGTTCTGGATGTCAGAGTTCTGGATGTCAGAGTTCTGGATGTCAGAGTTCTGGATGTCTGAGCTCTGGATGTCAGAGTTCTGGATGTCAGAGCTCTGGATGCCGGAGTTCTGGATGTCCGAGTTCTGTATGCCAGAGTTCTGGATGCCAGAGTTCTGGATGTCGGAGTTTATTTTTTTCTAGAGAGGAGCATCTCAAAGTGTGGTGTGTCACCACCAACAGTGGAACATATTCCACTGAATTATATTTCCTTTCTCTACAGGTGGATTTGCGAATCACCATAATTTGAGAACCACAGTCCTAGAGTGACAAAATGCAAACGGACAAATTTAACGCTTATAATATAATATCATCATCATCATATATAATAATACTCATTTCCAGTGTGCGTTAAATCAGAAATTAAAAAATTAATACAACAGTATTCCAGTTTAAAATACAACCATGAAAAAAATCGGAACTGCCCGAAACCAATAAATAACCTAGCCTACCGATCAAGCGTAAGGGGATATAACTCTATGCAAAGGTTTTGCAGGGTACAGCTAGTAATATAATAATAGCGATTTGGGTTCTGTGTTAAATCGGAAGTAAAGAGAATTAATTCAACAGTATTCCAGTTTAAAATACAATCATGAAAAAAAAAATCGGATCTGCCCGAAACCAAAAAATAACCTCGCCTGCCGATCAAGCCTAAGGGGATATAACTCTATGCAAATGTTTTGCATGGTACGGCTAGTATATATATATTATTTAATTATATATTTATTTGTTTTACGTTTCCTTAAATAACTCAGCCTAAAATAATCATATCAAATTGACTTTTTTTTTCAATTTCTATTAAAACTAAAACAATGATGGTAATGAACATCCGTACATTTAATTTTTTCCTAATACTTCAATCTAAAATAGCCCTCCCAAGAATATCCCGCCTCATGTCTATTTATAGTAGATGATGCAGGTGGTGTCACCTGATATATTCTATTTTCGGTACGAACAATATCAGCTGATATCATCTTGTAATACATTTTATAGAGAGGAAATTGAAAACCCTTTTGGCGCAAGCTATTTATAGACGTGCGTCATAGGATATAAATACCTTTTGACCAAAATACGTCATGGGCACTGTCAGAGTATGGATGCGGTGGTCTCTTTTATATATTTATTTTTTTAATTACTTTCTTTAATTGCACAACTTATACAAGTTCATAACACCTCCAGTTATTAACCAAAATCACTTTATTGAATAATCGTAAGAACTAGTTATTCAATAATGAACATTAACCATTAAATCATGTCTCTACGATAAATACCAGTTGTCCATTCTTTTAATACAATAAATACTTCTTCCTAGCTCCTCCGTTCCTTCCTAATTCCCCTACCTTCTTCAAACTTAAAACAAAACAAAAATAACCAAAACAATGTTCTATCTCTTTCCTCGTCAACCGTTTGTGTCTTTCCTCGCTTTTCTTTCCCCCGTTCAATAACCCGTTCATTAGGTGCGTCACCGTACTACAGGGAATTCCCTCTAACATCTACATTAATACAATAATTAATTGTCTATCTATATAACTATCTAACAATGTGTCTGTCTATTTATCTATGTCTGTCTATGTCCTTACAGGCCCTAAAAATATATATTCGTTGTATGATATTTAAACCTATCTATATTTATCACTAATTATACACACGTCTGTCACATGTTTGGAAATGACTGTAAACACTTGCGGTCCCGTAAATGATTTCGTCATACGAATATACAATTATTTTATCTTCACGAGTATATACTCGTCACAAAATAACTTTTCCGTGTCATACGATATCAATACATCTGTCAAGTGGCCACGTGGTGTAGATACTCGACTGTTGACCTGAGAGTTCTGGGTTCGATCCTCGGTGAGATCCAAGGGAATTTTTCCAGTACCACAAGTCCACCCAGCTTTAAATGGTTACCAGACTTTACGTTGGGGAAGTAAAGGCGGCTGAACGTTGTGCTAACCACACAATCCCCTCATATGCCGAGGTTACAGAAACAGAGGAATTCTACACATCTAGCACAGGTACTTGAAACTATTGTTACGACTTTCCCCCCGGTGCGCACCGTGCATCGAGATATTGAACGTAATGACGTGGTAGAGACAGTGACAGCCGGAAGAAATTGGCCATGTTGCAGTTGTTGTTGTTTATTTAAGTTTATAGATATTAGTAAATACTCTTGGAACCCACGCCGGCCTGTGTGTTGTTTTGATTTTATAAACAGAATTTTTAAAGAGTTGTAACATTGGTGTCAGAAGTCGGAATTTCTTTTTTGAAAATGGCCGGTAAGAAGCTGAAAGTAAACTTCTAGTCGTAGAGTTGATAGGAGAATTAGATAGTAGGGGCCTCCCTACTGACGGCAACAAGGAGCAGTTGACCTCTAGACTAAAGGATGCTCTGATAAAGGGAGGAAATGATCCTGAGAGCCACTGTTTCGAGTCTGAAATCGAAATGTTAAGAAAAGAAATGAAAGAAGGCCAGAATGAAATGAGAGAATTACTTCAAGCAATAAGAGACGAAATAAGAGATCTGAAGGAAGATCCCAACACTAGAACCGAGAAAGCAAAGATTGAATTACCAAAAGTGAAAGTAGTGAATGAAACGAAAACAAAAGAAAACATGACTCAGAGACAGACAAAGTTAATCATTGAAGCAGACTTAGACATGCAGCCAGTTTTATCTGAGTATTTGGTCATCCAGGAAGTGGTACCTGAGGATATGGTCATCCATGAAGTGGTACCTGAGGATGTGGTCATCAAGGAAGTGGTACCTGAGGATGTGGTCATCCAAGAAGTGGTGCCTGAGGATGTGGTCATCCATGAAGTGGCACCTGAGGATGTGGTCATCCAAAACGTAACGCACGAGAGGGAACTAATCCAAGAAGAGCCGCCCAGCGATCTGAGGCCCCTGTGAGAATGATCGGTCTGCAGAATGTCTGAAATCTTGTTGCAACCGCAGCTCTGGTTACCTTGAATATCCAGACAACCTAACAAATTTCTACACAGCAGAAATGGATGCTAGTGAAAACAATTTAGCCAGCCTTTGGCAGGGAAACATGCCATGCAGCAATAACAACCGGAGAGAGTACAACGATTGCTGCGTATACCCTAATGAAGTCTCCGCACCTAATGAAGTCCCCGCACATAATGAAGGCCACACACCTAATGAAGTCCAAGCATCAAATGAAGGCCCAGCATCTAATGAAGGCCCCGCATCTAATGAAGGCCCAGCACCTAATGAAGTCCCCGCACCTAATGAAGGCCCCAAACCTAATGAGGTCCCCGCATCTAATGAAGGCCCAGCACCTAATGAAGGCCCAGCACCTAATGAAGTCCCCGCACCTAACGAAGGCCCAGCACCTAATGAAGGCCCAAACCTAATGAGGTCCCAGCGCCTAATGAAGGCCACACATCTAATGAAGGCCCAGCACCTAATGAAGGCCCCAAACCTAATGAAGGCCCAGCACCTAATGAAGGCCCAGCACCTAATGAAGGCCCCAAACCTAATGAGGTCCCCGCATCTAATGAAGGCCCAGCACCGAATGAAGGCCCAGCACCTAATGAAGTCCCCGCACCTAACGAAGGCCCAGCACCTAATGAAGGCCCCAAACCTATTGAGGTCCCCGCACCTAATGAAGGCCACACATCTAATGAAGGCCCAGCACCTAATGAAGGCCCAGCACCTAATGAAGGCCCAGCACCTAATGAAGGCCCCAAACCTAATGAGGTCCCCGCACCTAATGAAGGCCACACATCCTAATGAAGGCCCAGCACCTAATGAAGGCCCAGCACCTAATGAAGGCCCAGCACCTAATGAAGGCCCAGCACCTAATGAAGTCCCCACCTAACGAAGGCCCAGCACCTAATGAAGGCCCAGCACCTAATGAAGGCCCAGCATCTAATGAAGGCCCGGCGACTAATGAAGGCCCAGAACCTAATGAAGGCCCAGCACCTAATGAGGCCTGCGACCCCACTTGCTGCGCCTGCTCTGGTGACCAGTCCCAAGAGCTGGTCCAGAGGAACAAGCACCCCGATCGATCCAAATTCTATGCCAGCATCCCTGACGCCAAAATATGCTGGGAGATCAGACGGCTAAACGCCTGCACCTGCGATAAAACCTACCGACGAGTAACCCACGAAACGACGGGTCACTCGCCATCAACGTGATAGTGTTTGGCCGGGAACTCCGCTTACCTTGTGACCTTCTGTTCACCGGGCTTCCCAGAGACGCTCCCTCCATGGAAACAGATTATGCCAATGGACTTAACGACGTCGTATACAGAATACAGAGAAGTGCTCATGCAAAGATGAAAGTGGTTCATGTGAACAGACTATACAGATACTGTTGTGAGAACTGACCTGAAGGGGCAGTGTTACGACTTCCCCCCCGGTGCGCACCGTGCATCGAGATATTGAATGTAATGACGTGGTAGAGACAGTGACGTAGAAGCCGGCAAGAAGATGGCCGTGATATTGTTATCGTTGACAATGTTAAAAGATTAGTAAACTTGGAACCCACGCCAACCTGTGAGTTGTTTTGATTTTATAAACAGAATTTTTAAAGAGTTGTAACACTATGATTTGGCTGCAATGAAATATTTCATTTTCAGAGTATCTAAACTCAAAGTGTGTCCTAGGTATGACACGTGTCACATAAGGCTTTCTAATTATCACGCTCACACTTATCATTCAAACATACAATTATACAAGCACACTATCATACACACTATCAAACACATATATAATTCACTCTGAAACATATGTACATACACTACCTAGAATTTGGACTCGTTTTACATCCGGGTGGCGAGCAAAGTATCTCTATACTTATAAGACGCATTTGTTGTCTGTCTGTCTGTCTGTCTGTTCCCTTATAACTCAAGATCCAGACAAACAAATAACGTGAAATTTGTTACACATACACATAATTACATGGGGAAGGTTATAGGACAGGTTTCGTTTCATATCGATGGGTAGTTTAATTGTAATTAATTTTTTTTATTTTAGTATTTTACTATATTAAAGTAATCTCGACGGCGCCATAAATAAAATTCCTCTGTGACGTCATTTCCCTATGATCGAATAGAACTTGCGCTGGTGCTGTATTGTGCCTTTGTGATGCAAAGAATTGTTGATGTTTTTTCATGCTCTCTGATGTGTACAGCTTGAGGAAGGTAAAGGAGTGAAGAAGGATTTTAGAAGAAGTGTGAAACCATAATAATAAGTATATATATATATATATATATATATATATATATATATATATATATATATATATATATATATACATAGAGAGAGAGAGAGAGGGGGGGAGGGAGAGAGAGATAAAGAGAGAGATAAAGAGAGAGAGGGGGCAGGGGGAGAGAGGAAAGGAGGGTAGGGGGGGAGGGGGCGGGAGGGGGAGAGAGGGAGGGGAGGGGTGGACGGGGGGGGAAAAGGAGGGGGGAGAGAGGGGGAGATGGGAGAGGGAGTAGGGGGAGAGGGAGCAGGGGGAGAGGCAGAGAGAAAGAAAGGGAGGGAGAGAGGGGGTAGGGAGGGAGGAAGGGGGAGAGAGGGGGAGGGAGAGAGAGAGTTGGAAAGGGGAGGGAGGGAGAGAAGGAGGGAGAGAGGTTAGGGAGGGAGAGGGGGAGAGGATGGGAGGAAATGGGAGGAAGAGATAAAGAGAAAGAGGGGGCAGGGAGGGAGAGAGAGGGGGAAGGAGGAGGGAGGAGGAATGACAGGGGGAGAGAGGGAGAGAGGGAGATGGGAGAGGGACGGAGAGAGATTTGAGAGAGGG
The DNA here is from genome assembly GCA_021962125.1 of Bulinus truncatus. Lineage (NCBI taxonomy): Eukaryota > Metazoa > Mollusca > Gastropoda > Planorbidae > Bulinus > Bulinus truncatus. The sequence continues at coordinate 1,269,156 of JAGDYQ010000061.1, forward strand.
AGGGAGGGAGAAAGGGAGGGAGGGAAAGGGAGAAAGGAAGGGATGGGGGAGGGAGGGAGGGAGGGAGAGAGAGGGAAGGGAGAGAGGGGGTAGGGGAGAAAACAGAAGGTAAACAGAAAACATTTTAAACCCGGGCAAAGCCGGGTACTTGCAACTAGTATATTTATATGGTGTTTGCCAGCAATACATGTTCAACAATACCTATCACTAAATGTATATTTCCTTCCAGCTTTCTATATTATTAAAAAAATCATCTTTGGTCCTCTTTCATTCACATTCGTCTCAAATGAAAACTGTTCTGTTCTATGTGTGTGAAGTCCCTGTAAGGATAAGATAAAAATCTACTACATACCATAAACCCTTAATGGGACGGTCTTTATGGACCCCCTTCTTTCATCCCTACCATAGCCAATAGTGCACTGGTCTTGGAGGCACCACAGGAGATAAACAAAAGAACTTTTACCTGAAAAATCCATTGGTTTTCACTGGAGATCGAACCCGTGACCATCAGGTCGACAATCTAGTGCTTTACCGCTGAACCATCCGTCTGTTCTATATCGGTATCTATTTCTGGGAATACATGTTTTCTAAGCGCGCAATGCCTAGAATTTTTATTGGCAATGGCAAAATGATAAAATTTAATATTATTACTATTATATATATATATATATATATATATATATATATATATATATATATAATAGTACTGTGTTTATTGAATATAGTTGGCATAACCATTCATAATAAAAGACTACAAGTTTATATATATATATATATATATATATATATATATATATAACATTATTTATATTTATAAATTGTATATGTTTTTAGTCCAATACTTTATAAAAATATATAAGTCTTTGTTCGTTTGTGCTTTGTATATAACATAAAAACAACAATACATTTTCTCTAAGAGTTAGACCGGCAACACTCACGCCTCGTCCCTGATATATGTATACATATTACAATCTTACTTACCTTAAACAAAAAGTGTATTAAAGGGGGAAAAAATTGTTTCTATTATATATAATAATACTCATTTCCAGTGTGCGTTAAATCGAAAGTAAAGAATTAATACAACAGTATTCCAGTTTAAAATATAATCATGAAAAAAAAATCGGATCTGCCCGAAACCAAAAATAACCTAGCCTACCGATCAAGCATAAGGGGATATAACTCTATGCAAAGGTTTTGCAGGGTACAGCTAGTTAAATAAATAAATCTAATAAAATAGATTAACATATGACAATAATGTATAGTCGATATGTAGTTATTCCCTGACGACTCATTTCTCTGGTTGAGTAGGAACAATAGATAAACAAACAAACAACTAAAATAGACCTTGAAACGAATTCAATCAGAAAGTTCTGACTCAGGGTGCATTTAAAAAAAGAAACGCTTAGAACGGTGAAGCCATGCTGACATATAAATAACCAAAGACTAAAAGTAATTCCTCAGACTAAACAGCAGCTTCTAGAACAGTGTGTTGACATATCAACAACAAATACCATGACTTCACTTTTCCCCACCTCCCATACCCGATTCTCTGCCCTCTCATTGACTCTAGTTTGGTGAGCTATACATGGAGAGCAGAAAAAGAGTTCCCTAGAAAAAATATTTGGGTTCCAGAAATACTCCCACAGTAGAAAGTCTTAAAGACCATGAGATGTCTGTGTCATGGAGAATTATTGTCTCTCTGGATCTATTTTGAGGCGTAAGACAGTGAGATATCTGTGTCGTAGAGAAATATTGTCTCTGGATCTATTTTAAGGCGTAAGACAGTGAGATGTCTGTGTCGTGGAGAATTATTGTCTCTCTAGGTCTATTTTAAGGCGTAAGACAGTGAGATGTCTGTGTCGTGGAGAATTATTGTCTCTCTGGATCTATTTTAAGGCTTATGATCGTGATATGTTTGTGTCATGGAGAATTATTGTCTCTCTGGAGCTATTTTAAGGCGTAAGACAATGTGATGTCTGTGTCATGGAGAATTATGTCTCTCTGGATCTATTTTAAGGCGTAAGACAGTGAGATGCTGTGTCGTGGAGAATTATTGTCTCTCTGGATCTATTTTAAGGCGTAAGAAAGTGAGATGTCTGTGTCGTGGAGAATTATTGTCTCTCTGGATCTATTTTAAGGCTTATGATCGTGATATGTTTGTGTCATGGAGAATTATTGTCTCTCTGGAGCTATTTTAAGGCGTAAGACAATGTGATGTCTGTGTCATGGAGAATTATTGTCTCTCTGGATCTATTTTAAGGCGTAAGACAGTGAGATGTTTGTGTCATGGAGAATTACTGTCTCTCAGGATTTATTTTAAGCATGTAGTTTCACTTTAAACTGTGCGCTTATCACGTATCACCTCGTCAGCCTGTGTATATATGTGAATGATACTCTTAAGCTTTGGGAAGTTTATGTATCATTTAACTGCACCTCATACTGAGGTATTGTAGGTTTATCATGTATCACCTCGTCAGCTGTATGTTACTGTTATACAATGATCAGTCATGTATTAAATGTATCATGCAGTTACATGCACCAATAATGCGTTCCTTTCAATCATTGTCTGATAAAACTCAACACTTTATTATTTTTTTTTTAATTTTGAAACTTCGTTTCGCTACGTTCTGTTATAACAGTCAGTTCTGTCACATTTAGAATACAATTGACATGGTAAAAAGATACAATCAATCAATTATCCAAAGCTCAAATTTAACTTGTCAAAAACATTTTTATTTGTTTGTTGATTTTTCGAGTTTTTTCCGAGAAATTAAAATATAGCGCAATTTTAAAATGTCACTACATGCAATACATGTATTTTAAAATAAAACATAATTGATAATATGTGTTAACAAACTAGTTTTTGTATTTCCGTCTGTTTTGTTAGGCAACATCGAAATCTGTTAATATGACTCAATTGCGAGTAAACGGAAGGAATTAACTACAATTATCTAATGAAGCGAAGTTTAGATTTAGTACGTCTGTAAGCCCAATAGTACCATCGAGACAAATGAAATAAGACTTGATGTGTAGTGACGCATTGTTAGGATTGATTTAACTACTAAAAGAGAGTCAAGTTAAACACAATTTATGTATCGGTGATGCGATTCTCAAACTCAACAACTTGTACATCCGTCCATCTGGATTAGCATTATGCAATTTTAAAACCAGAATCGGACGAAACATTATAAGACTGTTAACTGTTAACTATGGTCAGTCGTAGAGTTTGTATCAGCTGATGGGTAGATTTGGTATCAGTTGATTGGTCGGTTTGATATCTGCTGATGGGTAGAGTTGGCATTAGATGCTGGGTAGAGTTGGCATCAGTTGCTGGGTAGAGTTGGCATCAGTTATTGGGTAGAGTTGGCATTAGATGCTGTATAGAGTTGGCATCAGTTGCTGGGTAGAGTTGGCATCAGTTGCTGGGTAGAGTTGGCATTAGATGCTGGGTAGAGTTGGCAACAGTGATTGGGTAGAGTTGGCATTAGATACTGGGTAGAGTTGGCATCAGTTATTGGGCAGTTTTTGGCGTTAGTTGCTGGGTAGAGTTGGCATCAGTTGCTGGGTTGAGTTGGCATTAGATGCTGGTAGAGTTGGCATTAGATGCCGGGTAGAGTTGGCATTAGATGCTGGGTAGAGTTGGCATCAGTTGCTGGGTAGAGTTGGCATTAGATGCTGGGTAGAGATGGCATCAATTGTTGGGTAGAGCTGGTATCAGTTGCTGGGTACAGCTGGCATCATTTGCTGGATGGAGTTGGCATCAGTTGCTGGGTAGAGTTGGCATCAGTTGCTGGGTGGAGTATCAGTGACGCCAGTTTATCATGCTGTAGCCGCGGTTATGGAGGGATGCAAGAAAGACTATTGTTGGCTCGATTACTTGGTCCATAAAAAAATATCTCATCCTTACAGAATTTGTAAGATAAAGTGGACTTTGTTTTTCTTTTCAAAAAAAAAATACACAGAATTATAAATATAGCTGTAGTATAGGGAGAGGAGGGATGTCTGTGGGCAGGACGTCAGTGGTAAAGTTGTTTAATAGACATAAATACTCAACAGAAATGTGTCACTGTTAGTGCATCTATTAACACCACCCCCAATATTTTCATCTGGATACACTTGTAGTATCAACAGAACTCCTCTAACTTTAAAAACTCTTTAAGCCCAGACCTCAAACATTTTGTTCAGATCCAACGTTAAATTAAAGCCCTAAGTTCTAGACTCCCTTCCCCCACCCCCCCAACTCTCTTGTTACCATCCGCCGTCCCTCCATCAATGTAAATCCTAAGCTGTATACATCAGATCCAGCAAATCTCCTCCATTAACCCCCACTCCCCCCACCCCCACAGGTTATGAGCGTCACGTGTTTGAAATCTCACTCATCGATTCTTCCAGCGGCTGGGGTGAGTGTCGGCTCGTGTGCCAGATTCATTTGGACTTGTGGGCTTCATCGTATTTGAGCCTAATGTAAGCGTGGTCCAACCTGGCCTAATCCTGTGATTCAATTCATTTTTTTTTTCAAAGTCATTCTATTCGCCTTAATTCTTTATTCTTTAACGTTTAGTAAAATAATTATTTTATAAATTGTATTACGATTTTAGGTAAAAGTGTTATAGCCAATGAGCGTAATTGTTGTAAAGCGATGGCTCTGTGATGTGTAGGCGCTACACAAAGGAAAATAACGTAAATGGTGGTTTTTTGTTTTGTATTCATTGGTAGAGGGCTTTTAAAACAGGAATGCGCTTTCTGTATAATATCTATCAATCTATCTATCTATCTATCTATCTATCTATCTATCTATCTATCTATCTATCTATCTATCTATCTATTTATCTATCCATATCTATCTATCTATATCTATCTATCTATCTATCCATATCTATCTATCTATCCATATCTATCTATCTATCTATCTATCTATCCATATCTATCTATCTATCCATATCTATCTATCTATCCATATCTATCTATCCATATCTATCTATCTATCCATATCTATCTATCCATATCTATCTATCTATCTATCCATATCTATCTATCTATCTATCCATATCTATCTATCTATCCATATCTATCTATCTATCTATCTATCTATCTATCCATATCTATCTATCTATCCATATCTATCCGTATCTATCTATCTATCTATCTATCCATATCTATCTATCTATCTATCTATCCATATCTATCCATATCTATCCATATCTATCTATCTATCCATATCTATCCATATCTATCTATCTATCTATCCATATCTATCTATCTATCTATCCATATCTATCTATCCATATCTATCCATATCTATCCATATCTATCTATCTATCTATCTATCTATCCATATCTATCCATATCTATCTATCTATCTATCTATCCATATCTATCTATCTATCCATATCTATCTATCTATCTGTCCATATCTATCTATCTATCCATATCTATCTATCTATCTATATCTATCTATCTATCTATCTATATCTATCTATCCATATGTATCTATCTATCTATCTATCCAGCTATATATATTCTGTAGACATGTATACTACCTTGTAAGCCGGCAAATTGTTGACAAATACATTTTATTTTTCCTTTAGTTGTTTCATTTATTTTTTAAATTGTATTTTCAAAGACATCCTTTAAATTGAAAATCTGGTTTCAATTTTTAAATAATATCAAAATAATGTTAAAGGCAGTCTTGTAATATTAAAAAAAAAACAAAATTCATAAGTATTCCTTACAGTCCCCAGACTAGACTGGTATTCTTCTACCGTATAATCTACTACACATCGTCAAGAGACTTATTAAAGGTAAAACAATCTTTAACGAAAGAGAAATGGCTTGGGGAAGCGGTGGGGGGGGGGTAGCGGAGTTGTGTATGTGTGTGTGTGAGTTTGGGGGGTGCTTTTCAAAGCCAATCAGTCAACTTGACTGATTGCACTCTGGTGATGATGACTGGATTGTGATAACATCTGACTTCACGTAAAAATCTCAAGTCTATGTCCTGATTCTCTGGTTCATTACAAGACAGATATGAACGACCAAAAAAAAAAAAGTCAACACTAGGGAAAGCAGGAAAATGAAATATAATTACGTAAATGTATGGAATGGCAGAAGAAAAAAAAAGGAAATTCCCGCATAAAAGAAAGATAAGATCACAGATCACGTAGCCTTGAAATATGCGATCATTCAAGCTGAAAAGATGTAATTACTCACGCTGATAAAGACAAAGCGCTAAAATCGTGACAGTTCCATGTTCCCCCCCCCCCTCTCTCTCTCTCTCTCTCCCCCCCTTGCACTTCCGCCCCACTCACCCTATTATGCCAGGCAATAATGATTTTCATGCAAGGAAATATGTTTAAATCTATTTATATATCTCTGTACATTTAAAAACGCACACTTTAGGTGATTTTGTCTTTGTGTGTGTGTGAGTGTGTGTGTGTGTGAGTGCGGAATTATGTGTGTGTAGTTGAGATACTCATGGAGTGGTGAGTAGAATATTCTCATATATATATATATATATATATATATATATATGTGTGTGTGTGTGTGTGTATGTGTGTGAGTCTGCATGTGTATAAGGTTTTTATATATATGTTTATGTTTGTATGTATGTGGAGTAGTGTAAGTATGTAGTGTTTAGATGTTTCATGAAGTAGTGACTAGAACATGTTCAAAGATGCGGTAGAGGAAGTTTAGATAGAGTTTTAAGCTTCGACAGAACTTACCAGAAAGACTTGGAGTGTGGTGGTAAGTGGAGAAGGTTGGGTGTGAGGACGTCAGATATAACTATTTAATGATCAGGTTTATTTTTAGATTTATAATAGTTCAAATAGAAGAGAAGGGAGCTAGCTCACCTAAGGTAGTTGGGGTGTAGAGGGGGGGGACAATCTACGTTGCTGAAATTGCAGGAAACATCCTTTGAATCACACGGTCGATTGGCTGGAATTGATAGTTGAATACGGGAAACTGAGCCTACCCTGGAGTTTATTATACGCTCTCAGATAATCACAACAACAAAACATTCCTTTTGATTTAGTGTTTTTTTCTCTATGTAACTAGCTTTGGAGAGGGTAAAATTGTACATGTAAATTTTTAGTTGGGTCTATGCACCATGTCATGTGTGTATAAAAGTTTCTCTGATTGGTCCGTGCTCTTCAAGTTAGTTCATTACCGAACTAGGAATTAAAATAAAAATAAATGGCTGTGAGAGAATTATAGCTTGAGAATAACTGTAATTGGTCAGGACACATATAGCCTAACAGTAATTGGTCAGGACACATATAGCCTAACTGTAATTTGTCAGGACACATATAGCATAACTATAATTGGTCAGGACACATATAGCATAACTATAATTGCTCAGGACACATATAGCATAACTATAATTGCTCAGGACACATATATCATAACTATAATTGGTCAGGACACATATATCATAACTATAATTGGTCAGGACACATATAGCATAACTGTAATTGGTCAGGACGCATATAGCATAACTGTAATTGGTCAGGACACATATAGCATAACTGTAATTGGTCAGTACACATATAGCATAACTGTAAGTGGTCAGGACACATATAGCATAACTGTAATTGGTCAGGACACATATAGCATAACTGTAATTGGTCAGGACACATATAGCCTAACCGTTATTGGTCAGAACAAATATAGCAGCAAAATAACGATAATGGATCTTTGTACAAACAAAAAAAAACAACACTAATAATACACATTATAACTTTCTACGTCAACTTAATGTCTAAAATATTAATTTTCTGGAAAAAAAGTTCATATACAAATTAGATTTAATATGTATGTTCAATGGCGCATTTGGGGGAGGGGGAATAACCCTGGCGACTGCCTTTGAAATGCGGCTTAACATTCCATTTAAAACAGATTTTAAAAAAAAAATAATAATAACTTCCAGGTTATCAATTTTAAATTCATGTTATTATGTAGGCCTATTAAAATTATTTCTGATTAAATTCATTTATATAACCTGAAATATTTGTAAACTCTATTTTGTTTATTATTAGAAATCTAAACGATAGTTTTTAAAAAAAGAAAAATGTTTTTTTCGGAAAAAAAAAATTGCCAGGAAAGCAATGTACGTTTGTTGGATTATGTTTATATAATATGAATTGTATGATTGTGTTTACATAAATTGTATGTATGATTGTGCTGACGTAGTACATGTATAGTATGATTGTGCTAACATAATACATGTATAGTATGATTGTGCTAACATAATACATATACTGTACACTGGATAAACATTGTGAGTATATTTTTTTTTTAAACTTAAGATAAACTTGAATCTTTGAGCAATCTAGTTGAATGCACTACAAAGTATTTGAAATGAAGAGGGGTTTAATTGGTTTGACGTAACTAAAATACATACTTAGAAATAAATTCGAATATGTGCACAAAAATGAAAAAAATTCAAATTGCTGAAACTCCCAATATGAATATTATCTCTCCGCTATTGACACTACTTTTAATCAATAAAAAAGGTGAAATATCTTAAAGTACAAAATACGCAATGCAATCTTAGCCCTATCATAAAACAATAATACTATATATAAAAGCGATTTGGGGTCTGCGTTAAATCGAAAGTAATGAATTAATACAACAGTCTTCCAGTTTAGAATACAATCATGAAAAAATCGGATCTTCCCGAAACCAAAAATAACCTAGCCTTAGCCTACCATCAAGCCTAAGGGGGATATAACTCTATGCAAAGGTTTTACAGAATACAGCTAGTTATTATAAATAAAGCTGAGCAAACAATTCAATAAATAAACATCACTGTAAGATTTGAAGGTTTGTTTCGGTAATGTATTTAGTTGATATGAACTAGAATCATGTACCAGATACTCTGTTATCTCCCTCTTCGTGTTTTATAATTATAGCTTCACCAGAAATCGGTTTTACATTTACAGACTGTTTTACATTTACAGACTGTTTTACGCATTTTTACTATCAACGGGCCTGCTTAGAGGAGGTTGGGACATGAACACTTGTCTGGGGGGTAGGAGGGTGGTCACCGATATTCCCCCCCCCTCCCACTTTGTTTGCCATAATGAGCTATAAAAATGATTCGGAAGTTATAGCAAGAGAGCCTTTTGTTCCCTTAAAAAAAACATTGTTATTAAAAAGTGTCTTGTGGGTGTTTATTCAAAAGTTGTTGACATTAGGCGGTTTGTGTGTATGTGTGTGTGAATGAATGGGGATGTAGTTATATGAAAGAAAATATATATTGCTCATTAGATGTCCGCCAAATATGAAACACTCTTTGGTGGCAGCCCTGCAGCCAATAGCTTAAATTGATCTAAAACTGAATGACTACATTGATTACAACAGTGATTCTCAAAGTGTGAGTTGCACTCCACCGGATAGTTTTTTTTTAGTTAGGTTGTTACAAAGTTTAAAGTTATAATTAATAGATCAAGAATCCATATGTACATAATTACAACTATTTTTAATCTAAAGGTTTGTTTATCTGGAAAATTTAATAGTGGACAATCTTAAAGCCTATCAATGACGCCTTTTTTTTTCTGGGTTTTTTTTTTCTTTAGGGCACGTGAGGCTCCTTGAGAACCACTGGATTACATAATCGAAAATGACATTGTAATGGTTTGGTTTCAAATAAAGTAGTGCCAGAACATTCAATTATGAAATTTCGAAAAATGTATTCTTACTATTGCATGTCATTCTGTCTTTCTCAATTTGTTATTTTTTTTTTTTACAAAGTTAGCCTGACATAATATACACTATTTAGTGTGTGTTAGACTACATACTGTATTCTAGTCTTATTTCAATATATATATATATATATATATATATATAAATATATATATATACTAGTTGCAATTACCCGGCTTTGCCCGGGTTTAAAATAAGGTTTTGTTTACCTTTTGTTTTCTTCCCTCCCCCTCTCTCCCTCCCTCCCCTCCCTCTTTACCCCCCCCTCTCTCTCCCTTTCCCCTCCCTCCCTTTCTCCCTCCCTCCCTCTCTCTCCCATCTCTCTCCCTCCCTCCCTCTCCCATCTCCCTCTCTCCCCTCTCCTCCTCCTTCTCTCCCCCTGTCCATCCCCCCTCCCTCCCTCTCTCCCCTTCCTCCTTCCCTCTCTCTCCCTCCCTGCCCCCTCTCTTTCTTTATCTCTTCCTCACATTTCTCCCATCCTCTCTCTCTCTCTCCCTCTCTCCTTCCCTTCCTCTCTCTCCCTCCCTAACCCCTCTCTCCCTCCCTCCTTTCCCCCTCCCTCCCCCTCTCCACCTCTATCTCCCTCCCCCTCACTCCCCCTTGCTCTTTCCCTCATTCCCTCTCTCTCTCCCTGCCCCCCTCACTCTTTATCTCTCCCTCCCTCTCTCCCACCCTCTCTCCCTCCCTACCGCCTCTCTCTCCCTCCGTTCCTTTCTCTTTCCTTCCCTCCCTTTCTCTCTCCCCTCCCTCTCCCTCTCTCTCCCTCCCTCTCCCATCTCCCTCTCTCCCATCCTTCTCTCCCCCTGTCCATCCCCTCTCCCTCCCTCTCTCCCCCTCCCTCCCTCCTACCCTCCTTTCCTCTCTCTCTCCCCACCTGCCCCCCTCTGTCTCTTTATTTCTCTCCCCCCCTCTCTCTCTGGGAAAAGACAGACAGACAGACAGACAACAAATGCGTCTTATAAGTATAGAGATTATTTTGAAAAAAAAAAAATGTGAAAAAAAAAATTCACTTTCGTGATTTGAACCCACACATAGTCGGCCAAATTTGAGTCACGGCCAAGCGAGTAACCGACTGTGCTAGCGAGCCGCACAAACATAATCTCAATTTTTAATAGGTTTTGCGCGCAAGTTCTATTCTATCATCGGGAAATGGCGTCACAGAGGAATTTTATTTATGGCGCCGTCGAGATTACTTTAATATAGTAAAATACTAAAATAAAAAAAAAAATTAATTACAATTAAACTACACATCGAGATGAAACGAAACCTGTCCTATAACCTTCCTCATGTAATTATGTGTATGTGTAACAAATTTCACATTATTTGGTTATCTGGATCTTGAGTTATAAGGGAACAGACAGACAGACAGACAGACAGACAACAAATGCCTCTTATAAGTATACTAGTTGCAAGTACCCGGCTTTGTCCGGGTTTAAAATAAGGTTTTCTGTTTACCTTTAGTTTTCTCCCTCCCCCCTCTCTCCCTCCCTCCCCCTCCCTCTCCCTCTTTACCCCTCTCTCTCTCTCTCCCTTTCCCTCCATCCCTTTCTCCCTCCCTCCCTCTCTCCCATCTCTCTCCCTCCCTCCCTCCCTCTCCCGTCTCCCTCTGTCCCATCTCCCCATCCTTCTCTCCCCCTGTCCGTCCCCCCTCCCTCCCTCTCTCCCCTTCCTCCTTCCCTCCTCTCTCCCTCCCTGCCCCCTCTCTTTCTTTATCTCTTCCTCACATTACTCCTTTCCTCTCTCTCCCTCCCTAACCCTCTCTCCCTCCCTCCTTTCCCCTCCCCCCCTCTCCACCTCTCTCTCCCTCCCCCTTCTCTCCCTCCCTCATTCCCTCTCTCTCTCCCTGCCCCCCTCACTCTTTATCCCTCCCTCCCCTCTATCTCCCTCCCTACCCCCTCTCTCCCTTCGCTCCTTTCTCTTTCCTTCCCTCCCTTTCTCTCTCTCCCTCTCTCTCCCTCCCTCTCCCATCTCCCTCTCTCCCCATCCCTCTCCCCCCTGTCCATCCCCCCTTCCTCCCTCTCTCCCCCCTCCCTCCCTCCCTACCCTCCTTTCCTCTCTCTCTCCACCTGCCCCCCCCCCCTCTGTCTCTTTATCTCTCTCTCCCTCCCTCTCTCTCTGGGAACAGACAGACAACAAATGCGTCTTATAAGTATAGAGATTATTCTAAAAAAAAAAAAAATTTCACTGTCGGGATTTGAACCCTACACATAGTCGGCTAAATTTGAGTCACGTCCAAGCGAGTAACCGACTGTGCTAGCGAGCCACACAAACATAATCTCAATTTTTAATAGGTTATGCGCGCAAGTTCTATTTGGGAAATGACGTCACTGAGGAATTTTATTTATGGCGCCGTCGAGATTACTTTAATATAGTAAAATACTAAAATAAAAAAAAAAATTAATTACAATTAAACTACACATCGAGATGAAACGAAACCTGTCCTATAACCTTCCTCATGTAATTATGTGTATGTGTAACAAATTTCACATTATTTGGTTATCTGGATCTTGAGTTATAAGGGAACAGACAGACAGACAGACAACAAATGCCTCTTATAAGTATATATATATATATATATATATATATATATATATATATATATATATACATATTTATATATATGTGTGTGTGTGTGTGTGTGTGTGTAAGTGTATGGTGTGTGTGTGTATACATTTATATAGAAGTAATATGTGGTTCTGGTTTTTATTAGTCAACCATCAAATTGTATTGTTTGTTTTCGGTTAGTTTTTTTTTTTTTAATTCCGTATCGATAAATTCATGCACAGACAATCTGTACGACTAGTATTCTCAAAATGACAATTAAAAATGTCTTCTTAGAAATTATGTATACTCTGTATGTATGTGTGTATGTTTGATTTAAGTATGTATGTGTGTATGTTTGATTTAAGTATGTAAGTGTGTATGTTTAAGTATGTATGTGTGTAAGGTTGATTTAAGTATGTATATGTGAATGTTTGATTTAAGTATGTATATGTGTATGTTTAAGTATGTATGTGTGTATATTTGATTTAAGTATGCGTGTGTGTATGTTTGATTTAAGTATGTATATGTGTATGTTTGATTTGAGTATGTATATGTGTATGTTTGATTTAAGTATGTAAATGTGTATGTTTAATTTAAGTATGTAAGTGTGTATGTTTAAGTATGTATGTGTGTATGTTTGATATCAGTATGTATTTGTGTACACATGTATGAATGTTAATAGCAAAAATTGATACATGATGAAATGAACAGATTGTTTCGTTTCCTTGTTTATCGCTACATAGTTTTTCTTCCATTTTTTGAATACCTCAATAGCTTTAGAGTTTAGACAGGGATAGCCTTTACAACTAATCATTGTTACCTCACAATTTATGCGGCTATTATCAACTCCACTGTTAACTTATCTGTATGACACAATGTATTTCCAGTTAATTGATGACACAAGGTATAGTTGTTAACTTTGGGATTTCCCGGAGTTATGGCAGCTCGGTTGCCAATAGAACGAGATATAACATTACATCTTCTTTTGTACCTCGACCTACTCGCATCTAGGAAATGCCAGTTAACCTACTTTATTAAGTACAATGATGATACATTGTTCTCTTGCAAAAAGTTTTTTTTTTTTGTTAGAGAAGACATGTTATAGAGGATAACTCGTTCACCACATATACATACCTAACAATTCATTTACCTAAAATTTTCCTTTCTATTTACCTACATTTATTCACCCACAATTCTATCTATTCATTGATCTACATTTTCTTCAATTTTTCTATCAGTTAGACTAGTTATTTATTCATCTATTTTTAATTGCATTCATCTATATTTTAGTTCATTTTCCGATCTCTCCATTAATGGGTCTATCTCTTCACATATCTATCTCTCCATTAATAGGTCTATCTCTTCACATATCTATCTCTCCATCAATAGGTCTATCTATTCACATATCTATCTCTCTATTAATAGGTCTATCTATTCACACATCTTGTTTTATCTATATTTTCTTTCATATAACTATATCTCCATTCATTCACACACATATACACATTCAAACTGCCTAATGTCAACAAATATTGAATAAACACCCACAAGACACTTTTTAATAACGATGTTTTTTTAAGGGAAAAACGTCTATTTATAGACAATATGGTTTCAATAAACCATGCGTTCGTTAATAAATTATGAATCTATAAACGATATTGGTATAAACTATGACTGCATAAACTATTACTGTATACTGTATAGATAGATATAAATGTTACTCTGATTATGACGTGTTTCATAAAAAGTTACATCCATGGATCACAGTAATGTCAAGAACTGAAAACATTTTTTATGATTTATAACTACTCCACATATAAATATTTCATTGTATTGATTAAACTAAAACCTAATTGTCAGTATTCTAATCTACTCAGACACTTTCATAAGAAACTATTCCCTGTTTTTTTTAAAGTTGATCGATTGCTTAAAAACATAACATTTTTATCTATTATCCACAACAGAGACCACATATTTCTGAGGTCAACCTAGTACAGGATGGGACAGGATGGGGGTGAGGGGGAAGAGTCGTGAAAATCGATTGGACGGCACTTTACTACAATAGAATAATTTCATTCATTAGTGAACATTTTATACTGTACTGTGTTGGAAGTGAACATTTTCTACTGTACTGTGTTGGAAGTAAATATTTTCTACTGCACTGTGTTGGACGTGAACATTTTATACTGTACTGTGTTGGACGTGAACATTTTATACTGTACTGTGTTGGACGTGAATATTTTATACTGTACTGTGTTAGACGTGAACATTTTATACTGTACTGTGTTGGAAGTGAATATTTTCTACTGTACTGTGTTGGACGTGAACATTTTATACTGTACTGTGTTGGAAGTGAACATTTTCTACTGTACTGTGTTGGACGTGAACATTTTATACTGTACTGTGTTGGAAGTGAACATTTTCTACTGTACTGTGTTGGACGTGAACATTTTCTACTGTACTGTGTTGGAAGTGAACATTTTCTACTGTACTGTGTTGGATTGAACATTTTATACTGTACTGTGTTGGACGTGAACATTTTATACTGTACTGTGTTGGACGTGAATATTATATACTGTACTGTGTTGAACGTGAACATTGTATACTGTACTGTGTTGGAAGTGAATATTTTCTACTGTACTGTGCTGGACGTTAACATTTTATACTGTACTGTGTTGGACGTGAACATTTTATACTGTACTGTGTTGGACGTGAATATTTTATACTGTACTGTGTTGGACGTGAACATTTTATACTGTACTGTGTTGGAAGTGAATATTTTCTACTGTACTGTGTTGAACGTGAACATTTTATAATGTACTGTGTTGGACGTGAACATTTTATAATGTACTGTGTTGGAAGTGAATATTTTCTACTGTACTGTGTTGGACGTGAACATTTTATACTGTACTGTGTTGGAAGTGAACATTTTCTACTGTACTGTGTTGGACGTGAACATTTTATACTGTACTGTGTTGGAAGTGAACATTTTCTACTGTACTGTGTTGGACGTGAACATTTTCTACTGTACTGTGTTGGACGTGAACATTTTATACTATACTGTGTTGGAAGTGAACATTTTCTACTGTACTGTGTTGGACGTGAATATTTTATACTGTACTGTGTTGGACGTGAACATTTTATACTGTACTGTGTTGGAAGTGAGTATTTTCTATTGTACTGTGTTGGACGTGAACATTTTATACTGTACTGTGTTGGACGTGAACATTTTCTACTGTACTGTGTTGGACGTGAACATTTTATACTGTCTGTGTTGGACGTGAATATTTTATACTGTACTGTGTTGGACGCGAACATTTTATACTGTACTGTGTTGGACGTGAACATTTTCTACTGTACTGTGTTGGAAGTGAATATTTTCTATTGTACTGTGTTGGACGTGAACATTTTATACTGTACTGTGTTGGACGTGAACATTTTATACTGTACTGTGTTGGACTTGAACATTTTATACTGTACTGTGTTGGATGTGAATATTTTATACTGTACTGTGTTGGACTGAACATTTTATAATGTACTGTGTTGGACGTGAACATTTTCTACTGACTGTGTTGGACGTGAATATTTCATACTGTATTGTGTTGGACGTGAACATTTTATACTGTACTGAGTTGGACGTGAACATTTTATACTGTACTTGTTGGACGTGAACATTTTATACTGTACTTGTTGGACGTGTAATGTTCACAAAGGTTTAAACTGAAAATAGTTTGTTTATTTTTCAATAAAATTACTGCAACAGAAGAATTGCAGACATAGAGAAGATCAACCGCCTTAAAATTTATCTTTTAAAAATTGTGTTACGCTTTTATTTGAGTTATACCTTTTAATAATAGTTTTACAAGCAGTGAATGGGAGGAAGTTTCCCTTAACCCTAAAGTGCCATCGGGCTAGAGGAAGTGTAGAACTCATCTGCTGAATAGCACCTTAAAGATCGAACGATTAACGGTATGACTTCATTGTGGCAAACAAGTATGGCGTGGATCGGAATGGATGAATGAAAATGAATGAGGTGTGTCGGAAAATGGATTTACCTTACCGTTGTTGGATATTACCTTTCAGTTGTTGCACAGTACCATACCCTTGTTGGATTTACCTTACCGTTGTTTGACATTACCTTACCGTTGTGGTACATTACTTTACCGTTGTTGGAATTACCTTTCAGTTGTTGTACAGTATCATATCCTTGTTGGAATTACCTTTCAGTTGTTGTTGTACAGTACCATACCCTTGTTGGAATTACCTTCCAGTTGTTGTACAGTACCATACCCTTGTTGGAATTACCTTACCGTAGTGGTACATTAACTTACCGTTGTTGGACATTACTTTACAGTTGTTGGACATTACCTTACAGTTGTTGGACATTACCTTACAGTTGTTGGACATTACCTTACAGTTGTTGGACATTACCTTACAGTTGTTGTACATTTCCTTACCGTTGTTGGACATCACCTTACCATTGTTGAACATTTACCTCACCGTTGTTGGACATTTCCTGACCATACTATGACGTCGGGTCTAGTGATGCGATTCAGTAACTTGTTTTATCATACAGTAAGTTATGTCACTTCAATCGAGTATATCCACAACAGAAATAACAAATAGTCGTAAAATAAATCATGGTTATTCTATCAATCATTTATTTTTAATGTTATTTTTTTTGTGTCAAATCTTGAAATCTTTGTTTGTGTTTATATTGCAATGTAAGCTTCATACAAACAAACAACAGCAGACACATTTAAGCAGCAAGATTTTCAGAGCTACTCCTAATGCAATCTCAATATATCAAGACTCACCCTCGTATAAACACAATAATAGAATTACTCTCATACAAAAATATTGAAATCATAAAAACACAGCAATCAAGAATTACTCTTATATAAACACACAAATAGAAAAAAATATACTTTGACACAAATTTCGCCCATATGTACTCAACATTTTTAAGAATCTCTCTAATACAAACACAGTAATCAAAGCTTTGTCTCATACAAACAAAGTAATCAAAATGTGTCTCCTACAAACACAGTAATCAAAGCTTTGTCTCATACAAGCAAAGTAATCAAGAATTTCTCTATTACAAACACAACACTAGCAGACATCCCTCGCATACAACTACAGTCATACAATCTTCCAATGCCCCCCACCCCATTACACATCTTCCCTTTCCCTCCTCCTTCCCCCCCCCTTTCACACACACATGTACAAAGCTGATTATGAGCAAGATCTAAATGAATTTACTCAAGGCTCTGTTGCTATTTATAGCACTGTTTCTAGACTTGTGAACAATACAAATGTAGGGAGAGGTGGAAGGATTGAGAGGAGGGGGATAGAGATGCGGTTGCGGGGGGGGGGGGGGGTAGCTGAGTTCGGGAGTGTGAGGTCGAGCTGGAAATATTTTTTCCTCCTTGGGCGACAATTGTTCACTGTCTGCTCTTTTGCTTTTGACGGACTTTTTTGGGGTTTTACCGGTAGGAAATCCGCATTGATTGACTTCCAAAGTTCTTCCAGAGCTTGTGTTGTAGGTTCCACAGGTTGGTCACTACAACTTGATAGTAGATTTTTTGTTTCTCTCTAGACAGACGAAATATAATTGAGCGTAGTTTCATCAGATGAAAGGTTACGTTCATGG
The DNA here is from genome assembly GCA_021962125.1 of Bulinus truncatus. Classification (NCBI taxonomy): domain Eukaryota; kingdom Metazoa; phylum Mollusca; class Gastropoda; family Planorbidae; genus Bulinus; species Bulinus truncatus. The sequence continues at coordinate 1,287,055 of JAGDYQ010000061.1, forward strand.
TCAGCTATAGAATAAAACTGTTATGGTATAAACCCAGTATGTCTTTATCTACATATGTACATGTCACTACACTAGTATATGTGTATGATGAGTATCGCTGACTTATGAGTAAGCTCATTGTTATAAGTGTTTAAGAGATATAGATAGTTTATATTATGATGTTTCTAAAATTATTCCTTTATTGTATTTTGTTGTTGTGTGTAAGCATATAGAATGTGCATCTAAGACTAAAATACTAACGGACTAGTTCATGGCTTTATTCTAAACAAAAACTGCTCCTCCTTAGTGCTGTACAGTTTTAACTGACTTTATATGTACTGATTAAATCAAATTCAGTGTACAATTTGCCAGAACGAAAAGTTACTCAGCGTATAATATATTAATACTCAACCCAAGACTGTACTGTCACAATTGTACACAATCACTTGTTAGTGATGGATAAACAGAATTAAGCAGAAATTCATGAATAAGAAATCATTTCTGTAATATCATATGTGGTGACGAGGGGGGGGCTGCTAACCGAAAGGTCTCCAGTTCGACCCCCGGGTGAGTGCCGAGACTTTTCTAGTGTCCAGTCAATGTCCCTGAGTCCAGCGTGCTTTTAAAAAAAGGGTACCCGACATTTGTTGGGGAAAGTAAAGACGGCTGGGCAATTGTTCTAGCCACACAATCCCATAGAAAAACCGTTGCTACAGAAACAGGCAGGGGACATATGGTCGTGTGGTAAAGCGCTCGACTGTTGACCTGAATATACCTGGTTCGATCTCAGGTGAGGACCAGGGAAAATTTTCATATCATAGCTGAAGTCCTCGCTATATCTGCCGTGGTGCCTCCATGGCCATTGCACTATCGGCTATGGTGGGGATGAAAGAAGGGCACTGTAAAAACGTGTCCTATTAGGGGTTTATAGGATCTAAGAGATTTAATCTCATCCTTACAGGGACTTCACACCCACACACAGAAACAGATAGGGACGGATAGTCGTGCGGTCGACTGTCGACCTGAATATACCTGGTTCGATCTCCGGTGAGGACCAAGGCAATTGGCTCAATTTTTCGATATATCTTTCGTGGTGCCTCCATGGTCATTGCACGATAAAAACCGTCCCATTACAGGGACTTCACACACAGAAACAGGTGTACTTCATCTGCCTCCAAAGGTGTGTTAAGGGTTTAAAAGTGAAAAGTTGGTTTTACAATTATATATGCCAGACCTTCTATGACTAAACATTCAAACACACCAAGACTGTACTAACTGTTTTCCGTGACATCATGATCAGGTATCATGATCTCGTGTATCCATTTTCACATGTATTTAAATTTGTAATATCGCGTGCTTTAAGTGTATCCACTCTGAGTAAATAGAATTGCAATTAACCATTTCAAATCCTGGACAGACAAAACATTGCAACATTTCCTCTCAAGTTTAAATCTGGGCAAGTTTATTTTAAACTGTAAAAAAAGAGTACAACTTAACACCACAAGGCTAAAAATAGCCATCGTGCTAAATGAAATACCGAAATAAAAGAAACTGTATCATTGTACGGAGGTGTTGATATAAAAATAGAATTGAACTATCATCCATTATATATTTATTTATCGATTTATTTTCTTCATTTTTAATTTTTTTTTGTTTTCGATTTGTCGATGTTGTTAAAATTTCACTAAGATGATTGGTCATTGATGTTTCACAAATAGTCAGTGAAAGTTCAGTAAATGTTCAGTAAATGTTCAGTGAAAGTTCAGTAAGGGTTCAATACAATCATCTCTATCATTCTTAACAAAATCAGCAAGAAACAACAATCAGTAGCAATCATCTCTATCATTCTTAACAAAATCAGCAAGAAACAACAATCAGTAGCAATCATCTCTATCATTCTTAACAAAATCAGCAAGAAACAACAATCAGTAACAATCATCTCTATCATTCTTAACAAAATCAGCAAGAAACAACAATCAGTAACAATCATCTCTATCATTCTTAACAAAATCAGCAAGAAACAACAATCAGTAACAATCATTTTCAGAAGAACGGTGTTTACTTCATATTTTTTTATGTATTGGCTTTTGGTTTTGTTCACTATTATCATGACACATAAAAACAACCTGTTCTTGTTTCACAACTAAATGTTGGCGATGAAGAATTCAAAGTACGGAATATATTTCATGTTCGGCAAGTTCTTGTAAATGTTCTTGCAAACCTCTAAACACCAATCTAACATAAATATGGTAACTGCTCATACATTACATTATAGCAATATGTCATTCTCCTAAAGTTTTCCATTAATACCTTGAAAAATGTAAAGAAACATAATTTCAAAACATTTTAGGCAACTCATTTATATTGTAGGAGATCGTCATTTTAATTAGGAGAACAGGTTATGTTTAAAAACAGTTCAGATAATGGACGTTCTACACATCTCATTCTTTTACTTTACTTTGAATTGTTGTTTTATTTAATTGTTTTTGTTTTTCTGTGTTCCATCGCCACCCACCCCCACCCCACCCACCCTAAATTGATCGAGCGTCGCCCCTCCCACCTCCGAAATAAGCCTGACAGGGTCGGCCTTACAAATTGCGGGGCCCATATATATAATATATGAGTTAAAACCTTTATGTTTTAGGCAATTGAATTAGGTAGGCAGGTAGGCAGGTAGGCAGGTAGATAGATAAGCGAATGGAGAGATAAGAAGGTTGATAACTATAACTAATTTATCCCTTGTATATAACGTGATTGAAGTCTGACCGACTCCCTGAATCGTCTCAGCGCTCCCCAAGGAGGTGATATCTCCCACTTCTAGAGACTCACTGCAGTAGATTAACTCTAACGACCATTGCCTCTCGCCATTACAAATTCTTACCAAAAAATAAGATATAAAATCGTGATAAATTTTAATATTGTAAATGATTCCACATTTCACAAACACAAACACAAACATTGGTAACACAAGAACGGTTACTTAGGAAGAACGCTTTCTTGGCTGCCATTTTTTCTATTTCTGTGAAGTCTGGGCCTCGATGAAAACGGGCTTCTAAAAATGTGGACAAGAAGTTGTGTCCAACAAGAAGTGGTGTCCAGTTATACGTCCACTACAGCTGGTCTGTGTCTATCGGTGTGAAAGTGAACAATAAAAGTGGACAAGAAGTGGTGTCCAGTTATAAGTCCACTACAGCTGGTCTGTGTCTATTGGTGTGAAAGTGAACGATAAAAGTGGACAAGAAGTGGTGTCCAGTTGTTATTTCATTGTAGCTGGTCTGTGTCTATCGGTATGAAAGTGAACAATAAAAGGGGACAAGAATTGGTGCCCAGTTGTTATTTCATTGTAGCTGGTCTGTGTCTATTGGTGTGAAAGTGAAAAATTCCACCTCCACCTTGATTACTTTCGCTGGGCTCAGAGTTGAGACTTTCTCATTGTGCTAAGTGTATGCAATGTACGTGTGTGGTCCGTGTGTTAAACTCACATGAGTTAACAACAAACATCATTCCCTGCTCTGGTAAATGGGTTTCTAGTTGTTTGTTTGTTTATTTGATTCTTTAAATATTTATTGAAATTCTTATTACTAAATGTATAAGCGTGTTTGCCTATCTAGATACAAAGATTTATTTATTGCTATGTAAGAAATGTAAAGACATATTAAGTAAGACATTGTATTCACACACACGCTTTTTTTAGTAATTATAATTGATATTTCTATGATCTAAAGAATGATTTTTTTAAAGTTATTAATATCTTTTGCATTTAGTTATATATGACTAAAAATTTACACTATTTAACACATTTCGCTATTTTACACATTTCGCTATTTTGCACGCCTCGCTATTTTGCACACCTCGCTATTTTGCACACTTCCCTATTACATAATTCGCTATTTTGCACACTTCGCCATTTGTGCACACTTCGCTATTTTGATTACCTAGCTATTTTGCACACTTCGCTATGTTATACACCTCGCTATTTCGCACATTTAAGTACCAGTGCTGTACTTCGGCTTTAATTTGACATGATAATATCCATAGATATCTATGATAATATCCATCCATATTTACCCCTTTACAAAAAGTAATAATTATAATCTCTGTAACTCTACTAGACGGTTGATAGACTTGAAATGATTCAAATAACGTTCAAATTTTCAGCGCTCTACTAAGTTAGAACAGGTCCGCAATTGAGTTACAGAATTTGAGCCCAAAAACATGGAAAGCGTAGTTGTTTTTTTAAACGCCTTTAAAAATGTAAATCTTGTGAATAAAATAATATTTTACTTTTGTATTTAAATAATATAATTGTATCAATAATCTCTGAATGCCTCCATGTTTACTTGAAATGAGTACATGCCGTCAAGGAAGTCTTCTCTTTCAGTGAACTGAAAGAAACACACCAACGTCAGCAATACATCTTGTCTAGAGTTTCTTTGTTGTCTGCTCCAGGAAATCAGGTTGGCCCAGACTGGCTATTCTATGACCACTGGCGGACACCTTATGGGCGTCAACCGATAACAGATCGCGAGAATCGACCGCCTTCCCTCCCACCCCACCCCCAACCCTACCATTTCTACGAAACGATAGCTATTTTTAGAATTGTAGAAAGGGAAGTGACGTGTACACTAATTTTTTCTTTCTTCCTCTCTCATTGGTAATTACCCTAAGCCAGTGTAGTAAACAAATAATTGATTGGCTACCTATAGTTAGTTCTAATGAAAACCGTATACAGTGTATAAACCATAATTTTGATTATTTTAAGAACAATGTTTTTTATTTATTTAGTTGTAATTCAGCCTGTCAGTGTCAGGCCAATGTTTCAATACATCAATCTAGAACTTTAGGTGTTCCATGGCTAGCAAGTGATGGATTTAGGAATTAAAATAAAATATATACGCCCATTTTTTTTTTAAATTGATTTGTTTCATGTACATCGTAAGATTTCCTACACGGGAGAATGTTTTGATATGTTTCAGACTTTTTTTTCTTTACTTTTTATGAATTCTCTACCGACATCACCTATTTCTTTTAACCCTGATTTTTTTACTACGCTGCACGGATTGCAATAACCACCGGACAAAATGTTCCCATAAACAGAGCGTAAAAATTATGGAAATTTTGGGGGTGGAGGGCGGAATCATCAGGCTAAAGCGCGTTTTTTTTTTTCAAAATTAGATAATGTCAGTGCTTTTTGTAAAAAAAAAAATAGGTGCCGGTACTCAGTCATGGATTGCCTAAATTTCAGCTAAAACCCGGCGTCTAGTTTAGTTATTAATGCGCACTATTTTAAAATAATTCAATTTTAACAAATTAATAATATAATAAATTAATAATAAACGTTACATTAAAAGAAAATTAATAATTTTTCCCCACATTGAAAAAGGTGTCGGTACGCCGTACCGGTGCGTACCGGCACAAAAAAGGACTGGATAATGTGAAAAATGTTCCCATAGAAAGCGTTAGATGCATTTCGGTTCAAAATTCCTAAAACAGCCAATCGCTAGTCCATAGACAACCCAGAGACATCAACTAAAAAATGTACAATGTCTTGGTGTATCATAATGTAGTCAACACACTTTTAACATTTGAATACATTACATATGACACCGGCTATGGTCACTGTATAAATGACCGGATGTACTGCGGCATTTGTGGCTTGACCCCAATGAATAAAACATACAATGACGTCACAGAGGAGACAGTCTACGGCTGACAGAACGATAGTAAATTGATCTTTTAACTGAATTGGTGGCTAATTACTTCACAACAGCTGATGGAAAACATTGTCCTTTGGGGTTTAGGGTTTAGGAGAATGAAACATATATTTTTGTGTTTTGCTTGTAAAGTTATCACAGTTGAACAAAAGATGTAGGCCAGCGGCGAGTTATTTTACTGGGTCAGTATGGGGGGAATGGGTGTGGCTTTGATGACAGCAGTACAAGTTCAAGCGTTAGTTTTACCAGATGATTATGAACGAATTTTCAGGGAACAAGACTTCGCGGATAATATGTACTAGTTGTACCCTGCAAAACCTTTGCATAGAGTTATGGCTTGATCGGTAGGCTAGGCTATTTTTTGGTTTCGGGCAGATCCGATTTTTTCATGATTGTATTTTAAACTGGAATACTGTTGTATTAATTCTTTACTTTCAATTTAACGCAGAGCCCAAATCGCATTTATTTATATTATTCAGTGAACAATATGAGTTGTCAATGGTATTTAAAGTGTTTTAATAAAGGTGTAAGGAGTCGCATTTAGACCAGTGTGAATATTTCAACAACCGAAAGCCCTCACAGATGGCCGTTGAATGAAATAAAGTCTTGTGAAGAATGTAAAAAAGGGGGCCTTGTTTGGTGTCAGATCACTATTTAATAACGACCATGAGACTCTCATACTTTTCAGGGCAGGGCTGCCGCCAAGTGACACGTCTCTCTGATTACACACAAACCAATTACTAACAAACTATATAGACCAGACTACAGGCCGCTGGTGAAATCTGGCCATTCTGGCTGCTTGATCCGACCAGGACTTGATTATTCTCCGTTTGTTAACATTTGTTACGTATATATAATACACACACACACACACACACACACATATATATATATATATATATATATGCATATATATCCTATATAAACAATCCATTCTTCTGCTCCTGGTGTGGCCCTTCTGTTAAATTTTAAGAACTCACTGTGGCCCGCGGTTAAAAAATTAGCCCACTTCTGTTATTAGCCCTGATATGTATTCTGATTGTATACGCTTGGGTATCTTCGTTCCCCCCCCCAACCCCTCAACTAAATAATTCCCGGGTGGGCCCATGTGTTACGATGGCCCTGTAACAGTGTATTTCTATTTTTAGAATGATGTGAAGAATTAGGGTATGCTTTTTTTTTTGTCTTTATCCCTGTGATCAATTATCGAAAAAGCTCTTCTCACGGAGCGAATATTCGGGCATTAAATTGATACTGACAGATTCGGAGCAAGTGACTTCCCCATTCGTCTAGTAAAGAGGGGGGGATCAATGCTAACTGGCATGCAGGATTAATTCAGTTTCTATGTGGAGTAAATTCACATTTATTTTATTTGCACAAATGCATACATCGGATAACTTTAAACGTTTATACATTTTATTGGTTTGTTCCTTCGTTTACTTAGTTATTCATTTAGTAGGCATTTTAATTTATACAACAGTATTTAATTCATTAAAATAGACAGCACCAACAGGTACGATCTCTGATGCACGGTATTTGATTACGTCATTGTGGTATAATTAAAAACATGAATACTCTCTTAACAGAATACACAAAGACCAAATAAAAAAAGTGTTATTCTGAAAGTGACAAGCGCAAAATTTGTATTGCTAGAGTCTGCTTCTTTGTGACGGATTTAATTTTGTCTAAAGTCCCTGTAAAGATGAGATGTTTAGCTAATAGATCCAATAAACCATTATGGGGAAGATTTTGTTTCTTTCACCTTGCACCATAGCCAATAGCAAAGTGACCATAGAGGGTGCCACTGTAGGTGTCTGCAGACGCCAGAAGTTAAACCTCGTAGCCCTACAGCTGGTAGATTGGGCTACATCATGTTGATCCGCCTCGCTTCCAAAGCTCCACCCCAAACCCTTTTTGTTGAAGATGTTGATTGCTTTCGGCCTGAAATAGAGTCAATATGTAAAGAACACCAACTTCTTACCGAAAGCAAGTGTAGCCCTCCCCCCGTCCCCCCCGCCCCCCCTCCCTTAGGCAGTAGAGGAGCCGTGTGGCCACAAAACAGTTAACTGGAGCACGGGTGAAGCCCACGCCAACCAGAAATTATAAGAAGGTATACCTGAGTTTGAAGGTCACCGCACCAGAGTAAACGTAGCAGCATTAGTGGATTTAAGCTCTGGGCCAACAACCATCAAAGTTAACATAGGAGCAAGTGTGGATTTAAACTGTTGGCCAACAACCATCAAAGTTAACATAGGAGCAAGAGTGGATTTAAACTCTGGGCCAACAACAATCAAAGTTAACATAGTATAAATTCATGAATCCTTTTATTACGAACACAATTAACTCTTTACCCCATTATACTTTACCAAATTTTTTCATTGATAATAATTTATATGAAACAATTTTATGTTTAAAATCTTAGGTTAATAATTTACAAGGACGACCCCCCAAGGGAATCCTTTACGACACCATTTGATGTTGCGACGGATGGTCGTGTGGTAAAGCGCCTGAAGGTCCCTGGTTCGATCTCCAGTGAGGACCAATGGATTTTTCAGGTCATGGTTTAAGTCCCCACTTTATCTCCCTTGGTGCCGCCATGCTCGTTGCACTATCGGCTAAGGTGGGGATGAAAGAAGGGCATTGCAAAAACTGTCCCATTAGTGTTTTAAAAGATCTAAGAGATTTCATATCATCCTTACAGGGACTTCTCACACATCATTGCTTTAAAACATCTTTATTATCAAACATTATAGAGTCCATCTAGCTATATATGATCCTTGACCATGATACAAAAAATATAATGTCAAATTTTATGAAAGGAAACAAATTACCCACACAGACTGCTAACTAAATGAACATTCGTTTAGTTTTATGTTGAATATATAATAGAAAATAAAACAACTTTATATTTTACGGCTTAATGGTCTGGCGCAACCAGAGCTTAAAAATGTTTCCTAATATTCGTCTAGAATATAATTTTTTATATTGATTGAATTATGGGAAATGAATTTCCCAGGAAGCAATGAACCAATCAGGTTAATTTATTTGGTTGCTCTTAGAGGGATGGGAAGGGTGTATAAAATGTATAAATCAACTAATTATCCTTAACAAAAGCGTAGAACATCATTCATTTCATGTGTAATAGAGCAATGGGCAGATATTTCGTTTTACTTTACTAAGCCCGTTTTAAATTAAGGAACAAACATCAACAACCAGTGCTGGAGTAAGGGTTACTGTATGTACAAAGAGTCTGATGTTGGGAACAGAATGACTCAAAGTAACACAAACATAACAATTACTCAAAGTAACGCAAACATAACAATGACTCAAAGTAATCACAAACATAACAATGACTCAAAATAACGCAAACATAACAATGACTCAATAAAATTATGATTTAGGGGAGGGAATGAAGAACTCGTTTTGGTGTTAAAAGAAAAACAATTGAACTTCATTTGAAGTTTTAAAAAAAGACTATTGTGATGAGAAATAAATTCTGCTTCAACTGACGTTGTATTCTATGGTTGGAACAGAGAACCAGGCACTTATCTTTAGCTTCTCTACGCCGCCTTCTCCCCCTTTCCCCCTCATACCAGGCACCCCTTTCATCTCACTACGAGGATAAGGTCAGCAAACACACATGAGGTCCCCGAAGAAATGGTCCTTGCGTACACGTCACGCCTGTGGTGGTCTTAGGGCGATGCCGGACATGTCAGTAGAAGCGGGTCCGTCTATTACAATAATTGGTCTAGTTCGGCCAATAGTCTAGTGCCTACATGGGGGGGGGAGGGCTTGGCTGGGTATTGAGCCTGGGGCGGGCATGCAGAAGCAAGTCACGCGCAAGTGGTCGTTGAATTGGAATTTTTTGAACTTTTTCTCAACTTTTTCTGTACTTTATCTCAACTTTACCTCAACTTTATCTCAACTTTACCTCAACTTAATCTTAACTTTATCTCACCTTTACCTCAACTTTAAGTTGTTTAACTCAACTTTATCTTAATTTTATTTGAACTTTATCTCAACTTTATCTCAACTTTGCCTATGTGTATAAGCAACATAAAGTATTACCATGTGTAAGCAACATAAAGTAATGCAATGTGTGTAAGCAACATAAAGTAATATAATGTTTGTAAGCGACATAAAGTAAAACTATGTGTGTAAGCGACAGAAAGTAATACTAAGTGTGTAAGCGACATAAAGTATTACAGTGTGTGTAAGCGACATACAGTATTATAATGTGTGTAAGCGACATAAAGTATATCAAATAAAACACAGTTTCAGGAATGTATCTGTGCATCATTTCATTTTACTGAATATTGACTTAATAGTTGTTATCATCTTATCATTTTGACCTTTGATCTTTGTGTATTAACGTTATTTGTGTGTGTATGTGTTCAAGTGTGCGAAGGAAACAGATCGATATTAAAAACCAGATCCAATGAACTAAATTGATAGCTGGTATTGATTTTTCATATTTTTTATCCTGGTCTTGCATAAAAAATTTCAGAAGATAAGATATGACTTGTACTGACGGACTAAATTTGGCTTGCTTGTTGTTATTTTTTTCGATCAATTTATTTAACGAACAAAATAATAGTTAGAACATATAAAATATTTTACGAAATAACAAAATAATAGATAGAACATTGAAAAGATTTTACGAAATAACAAAATAATAGATAGTACATTGAAAATATTTTACGAAATAACAAAATAATAGATAGAACATTGAAAATATTTTACGAAATAACAAAATAATACATAGAACATTGAAAATATTTTACGAAATAACATAATAATAGATAGAACATTGAAAATATTTTACGAAATATGACTCGGTACATTTCCTTGCACACACTTTAAACTGGATTTTGAGGCATGTTAGAATTATTGAATACTTCCTCCATCCACATACATTCACACATATCTATACATATACACCCACTCACAACAACCTCTCACACCCGTCCACATAGATCCACTCACACACATCCACACACACAGTCATCAAGACATCCACCCTAAAAACCCATCCACCTATTCACTTTTATCCACTCACTAGAATCCACTCACACACTGCCACTCATTTCCACCACCACCACCACACACATTGACTCACACATCCACCAAGAAATCCACCCAAACACACATCCACCCACTTACACTGCTACTCCTCCATTCAGCTCACGCCCCACCCCCACCCACCCCTCACACAGACACTAACAACTTCACCCAAATTGTCTGTCATGAAAGATCAAATGTGGAAGCATCTGTTGACGCCCGGACCTTGCCTCCTATAACCGGCTCCCCTCATTCTGATCAAACACGTCCACTGCCCATGATAGATTGCCACGGGAGAGAACAGCTCCAGCCCGTGGGAGATCTAGGGGGTCGACCTGTTGTAACCGGCGGTTGGATATTGAAATAAAGAGAGACAGTGGCCGACTGAACGCAGATGAAATTATCAATTATGTATTGGAGAATGTTATGTTTGAACTGTGTCTTCACACAGTGGTCATAGATCTTATCACAGACTAGTAGAAAGGGGTGTGTGGGGGGTGGGAGGAAGGAAGTCTTTCAAAACTACTGACATACGCCAGACATATCAACCTTCACCATAAATAAACCCTACACACAAAGTTACTTGCAATACCATTTTTTTTCTGTAAAAAAAAATAGTTCCCTTATCCCTAATGGGCCATCGGGGCAGATGAAGTGTATAATTCATCTGTTTCTATTACCTCGGCATATGAAGCCCAGCCGCCTTTACTTGCACAACTTAAGTCAGGTACTCATTTAAAGCTGGGTGGACTTGTGGGACGACTTTGTACCAAATTTCACCTGGCAAAATTCCGATGATTCTCACCAAGGATCGAACCCAGGACTCTCAGATCGACACCATCGGCCATCCGTCGCACTTTTTTTCTGTGTTAAATATAAACTCTTTTCAGTACACAAACTAGACCAGGTTTTGAATAAAAGTAACGGATTGAAAAAACAACATGTGGATCATTGGAATTGTTCCCGTAGAAGTAGAAAATAGTGGAAACTAATATTGTGTGCATAACTAATTAGAAACCAATAACTGTCAGAGCAAAATAAGTTTGTTGGAGAAATCTGAAAGCTGTTTTTTTCTTTCTTTAATGTTAAGATTTGCATCTAAATGACAATCATTGTGGTCCCAATCTTTTACGACACAATTAATGACAATCATTAAGGTCCCAATCTTTTACGACACAATTGATGACAATCATTAAGGTCCCAATCTTTTACGACAAAGTTGATGACAATCATTGTGGTCCCAATCTTTTACGACACAATTGATGCCAATCATTGTGGTCCCAATCTTTTACGACACAATTGATGACAATCACTAAGGTCCCAATCTTTTACGACACAGTTGATGACAATCATTGTGGTCCCAATCTTTTACGACACAGTTGATGACAATCATTGTGGTCCCAATCTTTTACGATACAATTGATGACCATAATTCTGTCCCAATGTTTTACTATACAATGGTTGAAATCGTTGAATCGGACAGGACTCAATGAAATATTGCCATGAAATTGTTTATTTGATTTTGAGAGTCAATTGTTAATAAATCATCCGAAACGTTGTATGCATGAAAACAAACATCAAAAGAAACTCTAAATACAAGCTAAACTAGATAATGTATCTTCTGTTATGAACTATGATAATGTCATGAACTATGATAATGTCATGAACTATGATAATGTCATGAACTATGATAATGTCATGAACTATGATAATGTCATGAACTATGATAATGTCATGAACTATGATAATGTCATGAACTATGATAATGTCATGAACTATGCTTATGTTTAAAAATAGTTTTATAAAATTTATTTCAGAATCACTAGCCAATAAAATCTAAAAAAATCGGTTAATATTTTAATGTTTATTTTCTGATTGATCCCAAAGTATTTGAGAAAATTTACCGGATTATCTAATTTCAATGTCGGTGCCTGATAATTTCATTTAATTATGTGAAAAAAAGTAAACTTTGACAGCATGACTTTCAGTGTGAAGTAAGTGGTGTCTGATACCTCACAAAAACTCTTCTGAAACTGGTGACTGGTGGACAAACTACTTCGCAGAGCAAGTAATGGGTCATCGGTCAATGGGTCAAATGGGTCGCAAAACTGGATGGATCACATGGGTCATGGGTCAATGTTCCCTGACCCATGACCCATCCATGGTCTCCGCCCGACCCTAAAAAACCCGTCGTCGCGCGATTTTTTAAAATTTCAAAATGGTTTTTATGGCGACGACCGCCATCTTGAAAATAGCAACATTCAATGGGTCATGGGTCATATGGGTCATGGGTCAAGATCAGTGACCCATTACTTGCTCTGCTACTATGAGTAAGTGTAACATTCATCTCTTTATACTTGTCCCTGTAAAGCACTTAAGGGACGATGTTTGCAGTGCCCTTTTTCATCTTCACCATAGACGATAGTGCCATTGCTTTAAGGGCACCACGGGAGGCATATGTAGGTGACTTGGACTTGCCGAGAGTCGAACTAGTAACCCACATCATGCAGGTCGTGCTGCAGCATAACGATCAGACGCGGTCCCGATGCGCCACGCAGCCACGCTATGTAACAATCGTTAGCCACATGTCATTAAAAAAAAACAACAGTTCTATCAAATTTGACCAAACAAAAGGGGAGCTAGAAACTGAACCTAATTTTAGAGATCAATGTAATATCTACAACAGACGTTTCGTGAATATTTACGTTGTGGAAATACTGGAAATAAATATTTATCGGAGTAGAGCGCTTGAGGGAAACCTGAGTTTCCTAGGTTCGAGCCTCGGTTAGAACCAAATTAATTGTCCCATGTCCTGGTGAAAGTTTGTCGAATTCTCCTTGTCCACACGGCTTTAAATGGGCACCTGACTTAGAGAAGTAAATGGCGGCTGGGCATTGTACTAACTAAACGATCCCTTAATGTGCTGCGGCTATAGAAAAAGATGTTTGGATTATCAGTAAGAAATTCCTGACATATATCCAATGCTGTATATAATTTCATTGTGTCCTTTGACACAAAATCCAAACACATGGGAAAACAACAAAGGATTTATTGAGGCATATAAAAAAGTGCAAAGCTTAACGATGTGGCCGAAAGAGAAGTTGCATTAATCCAGACATTTAACGGCATAATAACTAATCAAGAGGAACAAAAACAATTTTTGCTGCAAGTAGTGGAAAAGCATCGTCAAGAATTTTCAAATGTGTTCCTTTTGATATCAGAATAAATCACAGCAAATATGAATTAAACCAGACAATATTTATTGGTAGCTCAAGACAACTAAACGTTTCGCAAATTTGGAAAATTCGTAAAATTTTCAAGAAAAAAAATATCAATATGTAACAGACATAGATGATTATGTAATACCTAATATATGAACAAAACATTCAAAGAAAAAAATAAAAGTAGCTATTTAAATTGTTGTTGCTTATTTAGTCCATTAAACTGTTCGAAAATTTATAGTAGGTACGAAAATTATTTGTTCATTTTCCAGGATTTAGTCGTTTCTCAAGAACACCGGAAACCGTTGATTTTCAAAATTTGCGAAACGTTCAGGTAACATCTTGCAATCTCAGTGTATGGTCAGAGCCGTATCTGGAGCAAATGAATCTTTTATCTCCTTGGCTATACTGAATGATAAGCACTAGACAGTAGACAAAAATATATCTAATAATGGTTAGGATATATATTTATATTATGTATATTATGTATTAATTATATCACGTACCAATAATGCAACATAAATCCTAAATAATTAACTTCTATTTTTGTAAAAATTTATGACTTATTTATAATTTATTATATTATAGTAAAAATGAAAACAATAAAATTTTCTTGAAAACAATGTGCAGATAAGCTTGCTAGTAAAAATATTTTAGTTAATTTATATGTCACTTCAGTATGGAGAGCCAACAAAATAAAGAGCCATTAAAACTCTTGTGGTTATTGAAAAGACAAAATTTTCAAAACTTCAAAATGTTTGAGCTACCTGTAAATATCAATTGAATGTAATGAAATTGTGTAAAGTATATAGTAATACCAATAGGATCATAATTAAACAGTGGGCACAAAAGACAAAAACAATTTTTTTTACATGTATTACATAGGCACCCTAATGTATATATATATGTTATAGGAAAAGTGTGAAATGCCGGCATTCTATAGAATGCCTAGGCATTGTATAGAATGCCTGGTGATTTTAGGCAAAGTATAAAATTTTTAAATTGTGCATACTTTTCCTAGGCATTCTATACAATGCCTAGGCATTGTATAGAATGACTAGTGTCGTTTTGGCAAAGTATAAAATTTCTAAATTGCGCATACTTTTCCTAGGCATTCTATACAATGCCTAGGCATTGTATAAAATGACTAGTGTCGTTTAGGCAAAATATCAGAAAAGAACAACAAAAGCCTTTATTGATAAAAACGTATTTTAATATGGAATGAATGCAAAATAAAGCATATGATGTTCATACCGTAAAAAAACAACGACAGCAGATTGAAGTATTTGCTTCAGCAGGTAAGACTGGATTCACACTTAGAATTGTACTGTACTTAATTTTCTTCTTTCTGACAAAACACTTCATATTTTGGTATTTTGATCTGTCATGTTCATATTTCACGAATTAGTGAAGAATTGATAAATAATGAAAAGATGTTGTTTCTGGTGAAAACAAGCAGAACACAACTGGAATGAGCTACTTGTTGCAGCAGGGAAGACTAGAATGGCATTTTGAATTGCATTTAATTTTCTTTTTCACACAAAGACACCTCATAGTTTGGCATTTCGTCTTGCATTTACATCTGACGAATCCTTGGCCGCTTCCTGTAGACTGAGAAGTAGCAGCAGATCGGAGAACTATTTCAAGGTCAGGAACGTCTTCCGCTTTTTTTAAATCTTTTGGACATAAGGTGAATTCTGATCTGGCATATAGCTGCTTCAAGATTCCATGTGCAGTTCCAAGGCGGTAAAAGCCATCTTCTGTCATGCTCATAACAACTGCCAACAGATTTCGTGAGTCTCCCCGCCCTTTGTCAACATCGGGAATCGCCACCTTAATTTCCCTAATTACGTCAGTCTCCTTCATAATAGTTCTCACCAAATGAGCGCCCCCTGGTCGTCATGGTACCTAAACTGTCCGTCGTCGCCTCCTGGTCTACTTCAAGAAACGTCACTCCTTTGCTGTTTACTACTCTATTAATTTCTGACCACCTTGTCCTAAGTCGTCTGTCACCTTGTCAACCATTATTTGCATTACTCCTACTTCTGATATATCTTCTTATCTTACAACGTCGAAGGGGATTGTCTGTCTCTAAATCTACTCTAGTTCCTAACAAGGCCAGTTACATACTTTGCCGAACAGGTACTCGGCATTCTATAGAATGCCTAGGCAATGTATGAAATAGCAATTCATTTCATACTTTGCCTGAAAAATTTAGGCATTCTATACATTGCCTAGGCATTCTATAGAATGCCGGATTTTACACTTTGCCTATAACATATATATATATATATATATATATATATATATATATATATATATATATATATATAAGATGTACCCTGCTAAAACCGTTGCATAGAGTTATATCCCCATAGGCTTGATCGATAGGCTAGGTTATTTTTAGTTTTGGGCAGATCGGATTTTTTCCATGATTGTATTTTAAACTGGAATACTGTTGTATTAATTCTTTTCTTTCGATTTAACGCAGAACCCAAATCGCTATTATTTTATTAGATTATATTAATATATAAATAAATACGTATTATTTAGAGGTAATGTGTAGTATCGGTAAGCCATTACATCGTAAAAGCAGTAACAGTCAAAATAGTGCCAGAGTAATTCAGTGTCAGTAACAGTGCTTAACAATGCAGTGAGAACATTCGATCCAAGTACTTATCAGTCAGTTGTTTGATGTAGTAGACAACAAAAGGCGCCAAAAGTTTGTGTCTACAGTCAGCTATTGATCCAGCTCACCCCCCCAACCCCTCCCCTCTATCCCCCGCACCCTCAGTGTCGTCCATGTTCTGCTAAAGGGATCACATCATTCTGGTTCCTATTGTCACGCGCGAGACTCGGTCCCTTGGGTATCCACGTATCTCATCCATCTCTCTTGACCCTTGCTTTGGTCATCTTTGTTTTTGACCCTCGTCCATCTCATTCTCAGCTTGATCTTTTCTCCCGTCTTTATCCTCGGGTTTTGTTTTTTTTTTAATTTTTCTGTTCATTTATAAATTCTAAATTTAAACCAGCTTCCCTCCTATTTCCGTTTCTCCTGCACTTATCCATAAATATATCATCGATTAAATATCAGCACTACTTTACTCCATGTAGTGTTTATCATCAGAGCCTTTTATATGGAACTAAAACCTGTCAAAGGCCTACGACCCACCCCCAAACTGACCATGGGCCCACCCCACCATTCCAATATTAGTAGGGTCCTAAGTAAAAAAAAAAAAGAAAACATTTGGGTGTTCTAGGCACAAAACGGTATCTAGGTCGCCGTTTGCACTTCTGTCTAATAGATTACTGAGTCATATTTCAAGTCACGTCATGCTATATACATTTTAGATAATTTATTGTCCCAAACCTTAGCAAATGTTTGTTTGTAACTTCACAGATGATTGGTTCATGGTGTCGACTCTATTAGTTATGTCACCACAGTGTATTGCAGATTTTTTTTTTATCTATTTCATCTGTTCTCCAGTGAATATATCAACAATATATTTCGTCTATGGCAGTAACACTCCGTGAGTTCCATTCTCATATGAATATACGGAAGAATTTGACAGTATGTGAGTCATATTTCATGCTACCAAGGCCTGATAGTTGGTTTTTTTACCTACAACTCCTCAATATTTCTGAAAGTCTCATCCTTGATGTCCACAAAGACCCATTAGCAGCTGTGATTCCCTTTTCTAAATACGACAATTGACATTGTGATTAATTATTAAAATGCCTACAGTTATACCCGACCCTGTAAGGTGAAAGAATTGTTCAACATGTCCAGAAATGTAATAACTAAAACTTCCAACCCCCCCTTCTCCACTGCTCCTACGGCCCCGATTTCCAGGCAAAGGTAATTAATATTTTTTTATCGAATAATATAATTAGAATATGATGGCATTTACTTTGAATTATTGTGTGCCATATGGAGTATTATTATTTGTTTGTATAATATCAATGCAGTCCTTTTGGAAAGGGTTGGGTGTGGGACTGGGAATCCGCTCACTGTTTACGGCCTCTAAGCAGTCAGGTCCTAGACATCTTCTACTTTAAATCAGAAGATAGGGTCTTACCTGACGGTCAGATGCCTAAGTCCAACTAGTGACGGTCCTGCTAGGATTTAAATGAATGCTGCTGTATAAAGTATTTACCATACATAGGTCTCTTTGCAAAAATTTAATTGAGAAAATAATTCAAATCTCTTCTTCCTAATAATTTCATACCATTTAGTATTAAGGCCACAGAATCAATTTACGTATTCACATTTTAAATTATGTGTCCTTATTCTCTCTCTCTCTCTCTCTCTCTCTCTCTCTCTCTCTCTCTCTCTCTCTCTCTCTCTCTATTCTTATTTTTTAGATCAGCTTTTACCTTAACGAAATATTTCTTCTCTCTTTTCAATCCTATGTAATTGCTAAAATCGGTTCAACCAAACTAATCCAAGTAAATTGGCATATAAATCCAGTTTAAATCAGTTATAAGAATATGTCTTGCTGTAATTCCTGAATCTACGCCCATAAAGTTGTTCGTATTTATTGTGACGGCGATTTGAAGCAACGAGAACATGAACCTTTCATCCTAATTCCCCTGGAAGTCAGCAACAGGTCTTTGAACTTTTAAGTAGGTCAGTGGGGCGGCGGGAGTCAATTGTTATTATAAGTCATGCCTGACTTTTACGAAAGTTGTTACTACGTTGCATGACTGTTGGTTCTTTTGTAGAATTGTGAATTATCTTGTGTTGTAAATATAATTGGTTAAGATAAACAATATAATGTCTCTTCGGAGCTTTATTTACCGTATTTATTTAGTTTGAGTATTAATGTCAATTCAGAAATTTACGTCCCTTATTAACTACTCAGTGCAGAATTTAAGTATAAGCGATACAAGCTATATCCTATGGCCCTCAATGTCTTAGGGAACCTCCACAATTTCGTCAGAGTGAGCGATTGTCATACATACTTAAATATTTCGCACTGGCGTGTAATATTTGGGCTTATTAAGGGCCCCATATCTCAGATAGCTTAGGGCCTTATCAAATATAAATCCGGCCCTGTTATTACTTTTTGATTTTGATCTATGTCGTTACTGTTTTTGTTGGTTTTTTTGGGAAGGGGGGGGAGGCTTCTCATGTAGACTCTTCGACAATTTTTCCGTAGGCTAATGTTCCTTTAAGGACGAAATCATCTTTTTGTTGTTTTTAACCACTATGTGTCAGTTTGTCCGGTGCCTGCTCTACACCTTGACATGGCCGAGTTTGCAATAGACATGAGCCACCAGATGACGTAGGTAAATGGAATCACTGGGTCATAAACCTCTCACCGGCACTACATTGATCAAGCATGAAACCTATAACGCTATCGAGTCTTCGTGTCAACGAGGAGGAACTGTGCAGACAGTTTGGTAAGAAGCAACACTTAATGTGACATTTGCCCGTTGAGATAATTGCCTTAAGTTCCAACTGATATGTCTGGAGGAATCTGTCCTGTGTTTACGTTGGCCGTCCATGTTTCAGTGTTATTCATCACATATAGTTGTGAATGTATGTTATGAATGTACAAAGTACGCTACAAGGGAATTTATTTCTTTCGCATTCTTCTTTCTATCCTTTGAGGACGTGAGCGGCTGGTATCACATGGTACGGCAGGTATTACATGGTACGGCTGGTATCACATGGTACGGCTGGTATCATATGGTACGCTCATTCTTTTCCCTGAACAACGCACACAAGCTTTCAACCAGTGGAGTAATTTTTTTCTTAGTTTGTCTCGTGATTTACACTGCCTTCCCACCCCCCACCCGCACCTCCAACCCCACAAATCTAACATCACAAAGTACTGATGTGAATGGTGAAATAAGAGATTATGCAAAACAATTTGTTTATCGAGAAACTAAAAAAGATATTCAAAGGTAGTGTCACACTCTGTTCAGAACATGACTGGTGAATGTTGAGATGTATTCCAATTTTAGGGGGGGGGGGGGGTTCTTAGGATAAAGAATATTTGAGAGACCTAGGCTGAAAAATATTAGTAGGGTTCTGAGTAACATTTGGGTGTTCTAGGCCCAAAACGGTATCTAGGTCGCCGCTTGCACTTCTGTCTAATAGATTACTGAGTCATATGTCATATTGACCCCCTTCCCTTCTTTTTCAAGTCACGTCATGCTATATACATTTTAGATAATTTATTGTCCCAAACCTTAGCAAATGTTTGTTTGTAATTTCACAGATGATTGGTTCATGGTGTCGACTCTATTAGTTATGTCACCACAGTGTATTGCAGATTTTTTTATATCTACTGGATCTGTTCTCCGGTGAATATATCAACAATATATTTCGTCTATGGCAGTAACACTCCATGAGTTCCATTCTCATATGAATATACGGAAGAATTTGACAGAGTGTGTGTGTGTGTGTGTGTGTGTGTGAATGCGTGCGTGCATGTGTGCGAAAACGTGTGGTTTTTCCATATAAATTAAGAGCATGTAATTGAACTGTGTGAAATCAAAATCCCTTTTAATTCACAAGTTGTTTTTCACTTTTTTTTTGTAAAGCTAAAAATCTTCAATTGAATTGCTCACTATAACATTGGCCGTTGTATCTCAAAGTGTGGCTCTAATCTCCACACTGTTGTCGAGAGGTATGTCCACATGTGGTAATGGTATGCATTGTTGAAACTCTAGTAGGGGGGCGGGGTGATGGTCCGTTTGTTACCAAAAAGTTTAAAAAAAACCAAAATCAATTCACAGAGAATCGATGCTTTGTTTTTTTTTTAAAAACGGGAAAATTTAAAAACAAAAAAATTTCCTTTTGTGAATTGTGTCCCTTTATCTTCCTTCCATTTTGATACAATTTATGACGCAGTTTATTTCTACTCACAATATTGTTCGTTGGGTGCAATTCACACCCAGACAGCATGAGGGCCGTGTGGTGGGGGGGGGGGAGAGTCCGAGAAAATTGATAGTTCTATAAAATATGAAGAGCTGCATTCTTTTCTAATAGATTAAAATATATCAAGTTTCTTTTCTTTTATTTTAAAGATTAAAAAAAAAACATAGATTGAATCTTCATGGATGACCTAGTCGTCAACATGTCTCCATATTCTCCACCAGGATAAAATAAATAACTAGATAAAAAAAAATCAAAGCACCAAGATATACAAACAAATGTCGTGCACGATGACCCCCTCCCCTACACACACACACACACGCAAGCACACACACACACACAGGCCTCTACCACACAAGTTTCAAGCTCCATCACAACAACGAGAGAATAAAATAAAATGAAAAAAACCCAACAGATAAATAAATGTCCACAATTGTAGCCAGCTGCGTGCAAGTTCTCATGTGTTATTGGACAATTAGGCCTTCAACACAGGCTGCATACATTGAACTGAATCACTCTTTGTGTGTGAGTGTGTGTGTGTGTGTGTGTGTGTGTCTTTGAGTAGATTGGCCTGGACTACTGAGTGCAGGAGAATGAAACCATGTGGAGTTGAAAACTGTATGAATCACACCTCATCTTTCTCTTCTTTCTTATCTAGCACCGACGTAGCCTCCAACCTCCAACCCCCGCACTCCTCACCGCCCCACTAAAAGCTGCTGAATGAATTTACCATGAGGTGTTATAGACGATGGAAGGCCACTTAATTAGGTCATTATTGATGAGTTAAAATTAGCTTGAAATTAATAGGGTTTTTTCCCCCCTCGTGTATACTTGGTGTGCGCTACGTAAGTAATTAACTGAGTTTTTGCTAAGTGTGTCATGTTTATTGTTCTTATTGCCGGTATTTCGGAATGCTCAAATTTGAAAAATTTAAAAGAAACTGCCATATTCTCAGAAAGAAATTCAATTCATAGGAATTCGAATCATTGAAACGTAAGAAGACTACAGTATTAAACTGTCGAAAACACGTATATTGAACCTCTATCTGTGTGTTTGTCTATAAATAATAACGTACGTTTCTTAATTATTTACAAAAAAAAAAAAACATTGTTTCGTGACCTGCTGTAATGAAGTTTGAACGTCTAATTGCTGTTCTTCCAGAAACATTCCCATTTTTTAAATCATTCACCACGTTTTCCAACAAACTATTATTGCTCTCTTAGTCCTAGATACAACCGAACTAGTACTTAATCATATTAAGTCGGATGCCATCAACACCCTACGGGTCCCCTTCAAATGTCAGAGCATCTCTGCAATTACCCTTCTTGACGGTATGTTAGTGTGTGGAAGTGGGGAAGCTTCAAAAAGCATAAGAATGGCTCTGCTTTCAACAATCCGTGAAAAAATACCGAGATAATTTAGTTTTTCTTTCTTCTCAAAACGAGGGTGAATTGACCGTGAAGGCAACGTGGTGGACGTGAAGTAATTGAGGTCAATGTGGTTCGAACTATTCACCTGCGTATCGTCGGACAGGCTAACAACCTCAGCCATGTCTGTTATGTTCTTCTTCATCTGTCAACATGTCATACATCCTTAATTTATTTATTTTTATTTTTTTGGACGATCTGTGTGTCTGAATTTTCCGTTCAATTTCACACCGTGTTCTACACGCACCTTATTGAACTTTGTGATGAGGTCAAATAATAAATTATTGTCAAAGAGAAAGGGGTGTGTTATGAAGTATTAGGGTTTAACTGACATCATTCGAGATATGGACCAGGTTGTAATTGAAGAGAGCAGGTGAACAGCAACTTTCCTATTATAAACACCGAGCCACTTGGTGTTTACCTGTAAAAATAATGGTCAAAAAAACACCTGAGAGTTAAACCGTTGTGACCACTGTTTGACGAAATTGTCCCACTTCTTGTATCTCCCTTAACCCATGTTTTTTTTTTTTGGGCAAGATGGCCTTGCTATGTATTCAACCTGGGGTTCCCGGGTTCGATTCCCAGTGACGACCTAGGTCGTGGTGGAAGTTCTCTCTATGTCTACCGTGGTGCTTCCATGAGCAACATGGCACTGTCGGATATGTTGTGGATGTAAGAAAGGCACCACAAATAAACGTCCATCAGTACTTTATAACAGTGGTCTCCAACATTTTCTCTCGCCACGGACCGGTTAGCATTTGATAATTTCACCGCGGTCCGCTGGAAAAAGGGGGTGGGGGGGGGCGTGTTGATTATTTCTCGTCCACGGAAAATCGCACAATCTCGAGATAAATAAATAAAAAAAAAGAAATGATTTAATGTTTCTTGGGCGGCCTAACAATTTTCATTTCACTGACCGGTACGGTCCGCGGCCCGGGGGTTGGGGGACCACTGTTTTATAGGATGTATGAGATAAACATCTGGTTTTTTTTAAAAGAATTTACACACACATAAAATAGAAATGGGAATGCCCAAAAGTCTATTTATAGGAAATAAATTAGTCACGTCCGTTTCATTCCCAACGAGACTTGACACTCTAGCAAAACATAAGCGGTGACTAAAAACGTTGATCCGTGGATAAACGTAGTCTAGTAGACCAAAAGTAATCACCATCATTAGCAAGTTCTGACCATTACAGCAGTCCCTTGCTGCCCGTAATCTTGGTGGCAGACATAGTTAGACCCAGTTACTTTGTCTGCACCACAGTGACCTAACCGTTCATCGTCTGCAAATGAGTGCGAATAATCCACAGTGAATTTTTTTACCCCCCCCCCCCTCCCCTAATGTTGGCAGAGTGCTAAACTATCCCCTCCCCCACACACACACATAATTGTACTTTGTCGACTCAAACAGAAGAATTAATTTTTGTTGAATTATTTCGATTGCAAGTTGTGGTTGGGTGAAGGGCGATAATTTAGTCGCGCGCATTTAAAAACAGAGCTATAGTTTTACGTTAACTGAAACATGGATCGGTAGCTGTAGAAGGGCGAAGGCTGGGTGGGTGGATGGGTGGGGAACGGGGGGGGGAATACAAATGGAGCAATTTGTCAGCAGATATAAGTGAAATTTTATGAGCTTTAAAAGTCAACAAAACTGACACCAGACTCAGAGTAAACACAATGTGTTAATTTGTAGGCTTTTGCCATGAAACAGAACAGTGTGTCTGTTTTTATTACGTAAGTAAAACAAATTATACCAGATAAATTTAATCAATGTTACTTAATCTTTTTATTAAAGGACTCTAGCACAACATTTCGACCAACAGAAGTCAGCGAGAAATTTCCCTCCAGAAAAAAAAAGTTTAACATTGTTCGTCCTCATATATTCATCGTATTTTTTTTTATTTTTTAACAATACTAAATAATATGTTAATCAAATCTTGAAAATATTTTTTGTTAAAAGTCTAAAAAAACACATGCATCGTTAAGCCCTTTGCATCCATCAACATCCATCACGTATTATTCTTTAGAAAATCATTCCACAAATAATAACTTACGAATGGTTCTTTTTAGTTTATTAATTCCGCTTATTCTATATTGTCTATCAATATCTAAAGTTATGTAAACGTACAAATGGTTGCACGTAACAATTATGAAAAAATGTATAACACATTTATACGGCAAACGAACAAATTAGTCCCTTGTTTATGACATTACCGTACAGATAGACAAAAAATAAAAATCTAATTACACCAACGTCGTCTTTCTCTCGGTTACAAAAAGCTATGTTTACGTACCGGGAAAAAAAATATCACAAAGCCGTTATTGTACATGGCATGTTCTTGAGCTGGTGAAGTTACTTTGGTCCATTTCTACCTACGTCTTCAGATGATGATCCGGGGGGGGGGGGAGGGGGGGGGGCTCCGACCATTGGTATACACTGTTTGAACTTGACCTCAACTGTCTGTTTTTGGACTTGGACTTTTCCTTAGCTATCATGTTTCTTTAGCTGAGATTCCTCGCTGTTGATGGATATAATGTTGAACCTAACTTGTGTCTGTCGTAACGCGAGATAGAGTTTGTTATTGTGTGTACAAGTGGTTGCCAAGAGTTTGTTATTGTGTGTACAAGTGGTTGCCAAGAGTTTGTTATTGTGTGTACAGGTGGTTGCCAAGAGTTTGTTATTGTATGTACAACTGGTTGCCGACAGTTTGTTATTGTGTGTACATTAGGGTGATAACAAAAAAAATATTTTTATGAAACCACTTGCAATCGAGGAACTTTTATGTGTAATTTAAGAATATAAATTGCATTTTTGATTTTTTTAAAAAAAGTTCCCCCTCCTCCCCCTTTTTCGGAAGAAAAAAGTGGAAAAATATTTTTTTTTTCAAAAAAAAGGACATTATTTTTTTTAGCTTAACTCAAAAGAGTAATAACAATAACTAATCAACTTTTATTAACAAATAAGATACAGATCAGTTAGTAATATGTACAGAATGTACAAGAAATGTTTAAAACATATTTTTTCCTATGAACTTCAGATTCAAAAATTGAAATTTTCTCGATTTTGCATGAAGTTCCTCCATCAGTTTCACAGCACGTTCAGCAATTTGGTTAGATCTGGGAATGTCAATTAATGACTTTTCGACTGACCAATGGGTCTTTAAACACTTAATTGCCTTCTTGCATTTTATCCTGATGAGTGAGGTAAACAGTTCATTGAAGGACGCTTCATTATAGTGTTGAGAATGGAACCAAGCATTTGCCCATTCGTAGCAGATGAAGTTGCAGGCAGGAGTGAGGATGTTGCGCCACTCTGGTATCAGAAAAAATGATATAACAGTATATATCGCACGTGAGTTCCATCTTGCCTGGTGTAAATTTGGTAGTTTCTTCCAGTTGATGCGAGGCCAACGTGAAGTTGTTTTGTAATGACGATATGCCTGACATAATTCATATAAGAACTTGAAATCATCTCGCCATCCAGGGTTCTCGTCTGTGCTAACATCATCTGTCGCAACGAGGCGGTAATCAGCCTGAAGAGTGACATAGTTTTGTGTTAATTGGTCAATGAAGGAATAGTTGAGTTTTGGTTTGCTCGTTGGCTCTTGGATAAAAAAATTCATGACATGTTTCAAAAGGAGGTCGAGTACATGGTGCTGACACCCAATATATTGTGGCTTCTGAAAGCCCTTGCTCAAGACATCATCCTGTATGAGCTTTACAATCCCATGCAAACGACCAGTATTTACTGCGGTCGTGTCGCATATTATCATGCCAATATTTTTCCAAGCATCATATTCATCAAGTAGCTGATGTAGTTCCTTGTGAATGGCCGCGGCAGAACCACTCTCACATTTAATAATACCAAGTTTGATTTCGGTTGTCATATTTTTCAGCAGAACTACTTGATACTCTTCCCCTTGAACTCTTTTACCATCAAACTGGAGACAATAGAGTTCTTTGCTTTGAAGTTTTTGAACAATTTTGGTTTTCATTTTACGTCCTACAGAGATTACTCGTTTCCAGACACCCGCCTGACTTGGAACTGGCACATCGTGACCCTGTTCAGCAATGGTTGCAAGAACATCATATGCTTTATGTGTAGAAATGTTGTTTTGCAGTACTAGCAAACCCGCTGTTGTAGTGCTTGCTCTTTGGTATTTCGGTTTGCATTCAGGAGAAGATGACGTGGAAGAATAGGTTGGCAAGTCGGGTGAAGAAGCAGAGGTTTCAGAATCCGAAGATTCTGAGACAGTTGTATGTGTTTGTATAGGTTGCGATTGAGAAGAGCTGGCTTGTGATTGGGTTTTTGATAGTCGGATTCGTTTTCTTGGGTGGATTGATTCCAAAGGGGCTTGTTTGACCATTGAATAACCAATCTTTCCTCCACTCTTAACTTGCCTCTGGTAGAGTTCTTTATCCTCCGTGCTTTTCCATTCTCCATTAACGTTGGTGACATCAAATAACTGAGAAAGTGTTGTAGTAAATTTATCAGACGGATTCTTTTTGTTTTTGTCATATAAATCAATCAGGCAATTGAGTTTCTTTCTGATGAGTGCGCTGGATAATAGTGGAAAGTCTAGAATTTCCCTCCAAAGCAATTCTATATCCGTAATCATAATTTTGATTCGATCCAGTCGCCGTTTCTGGCTATTGAACAGAAAAGTGAAGTTTCCAAGAATTTGACGGTTTGTAGGCATCCGTGTGAGATTGTTTAGCCTATCTGTCTATCTGTCTAACAATATGTCTTTCTATCTATCCATGTCTATCTACTTTCACTATCCTGACAGTAAGACTTGCAATCTTGCACTGAAAACGAGATAGTTTATCCAAAATATTCAAAAATATTCCACAATGTTCTAAAATATTCCAGAATATATATTATATATTTGCACCTGAAACAGAAAATAAAAGAAGTTATAACAATAATGAAATAGTTATATATTGTGAACTCACCCCAAGCTGGGGCGAGTTCAAACTGCGCGATATGTGAACGAAAAATTAAAAATAGGGGGAACTTTTTTCAATTTAAAAAAAAATTCATGTTGCTACTGTCATCTACATATAATTGTTCCTCGAATGTGAGGGGTTTCAGTTTCGTTACGAAAAATAATGAAAATAGTTATCACCCTAGTGTACATGTTGTTGCCAAGAGTTTGTTATTGTATGTACAGGTTGTTGCCAAGAGTTTGTTATTGTGTGTACAAGTGGTTGCCAAACAGTTTGTTACTGTGTGTACAAGTGGTTGCCAAGAGTTTGTTATTGTGTGTACAAGTGGTTGCCATGCCTACAAATCCGATTTCTCTTGGTGCTGAACAATAACGTGTTATAGAAATTATGATAACATGTTAGTTATTTTATACTATAAACCAGGGGCAGTTACACATGATCCTGCTTATAAAATTTAGTAATTGTGAACTTATTATAAATCCTACTTCAAATATTGTGAAATTCTGTTTTAATCAATAAAAGTATTCACAATGTCTCGTAATTCTGTACTCATCATTAAACCTACTCAAAAATTGTCGTAATTCTGTACTTACAATCACCTGTTTCCACCAAGTTGTCTTCAACTTTGTAAACATTCTATTGGTATACTTTTTTTTTTTACTAGCAAGTATAAACCAATCAAAAAAAGACAAACGTTCCAGGTCTTATCCTGCCAGTATATACATATATGAAGGACACATTAGCTAACCGCGCTAACAATAACATTTTTCTTTACATACACCCTCCTCCCCCCCCCTCCCCCTTCCATCATTTCCCCTCATCTTTGGACAGGGAATTATCTGCACTGCTTTGCACTCTGGCAGCGGAAGTTTGGATGTAACAAAATATTTCATCACGAGAAAACATAAGGAAGAAGGTGAACAGACTAGCGTGGATCAAAACCCATCAACGTTAATATGAAAGAAAGCGAGAACTGCAAACAGTGAAATCAATTGAGCTAGTTTGTATGTTTCAACTCTATGCTAGTTTATTTTTTATTTTTTTTTAAAAGTACACTTGATAAATGACAGCTTATATTTTGAATCTAGTTTAAAAATCTCAAAAATCTAGTTGATTGACAAATATGCCGATGACGTCATAGTTTGCATCTATTTATAGCAATCATTTATTTATTATAATTTTTTTTTTGCTTTCTTTTGTGTTAGTTCTATTTTCTGAGAAACAGAGGCGACTCCATGGCTGTGAGGTTGAGTTAATGATCTGCCTGATGCAGGTTATTGGTTTCGAATCTGAACAATGCTTTGTAGACATCTTTCAGTGTGACAATGCTATGTAGACATATTTCATTGTGACAATGCTATGTAGACATCTTTCAGTGTGACAATGCTTTGTCGACATCTTTCAGTGTGACAATGCTATGTAGACATATTTCATTGTGACAATGCTATGTAGACATCTTTCAGTGTGACAATGCTTAGTAGACATCTTTCAGTGTGACAATGCTTAGTAGACATCTTTCAGTGTGACAATGCTATGTAGACATCTTTCAGTGTGACAATGCTATGTAGACATCTTTCAGTGTGACAATGCTATGTAGACATCTTTCAGTGTGACAATGCTTAGTAGACATCTTTCAGTGTGACAATGCTATGTAGACATCTTTCAGTGTGTCAATGCTATGTAGACATCTTTCAGTGTGACAATGCTATGTAGACTTCTTTCAGTGTGACAATGCTTTGTAGACATCTTTCAGTGTGACAATGGTATGTCGGCGTCTTTCAGTGTGACAATGCTATGTAGACATATTTCATTGTGACAATGCTATGTAGACATCTTTCAGTGTGACAATGCTTTGTCGACATCTTTCAGTGTGACAATGCTATGTAGACATATTTCATTGTGACAATGCTATGTAGACATCTTTCAGTGTGACAATGCTTAGTAGACATCTTTCAGTGTGACAATGCTATGTAGACATCTTTCAGTGTGACAATGCTATGTAGATATCTTTCAGTGTGACAATGCTATGTAGACATCTTTCAGTGTGACAATGCTATGTAGACATCTTTCAGTGTGACAATGCTATGTAGACATCTTTCAGTGTGACAATGCTTAGTAGACATCTTTCAGTGTGACAATGCTTAGTAGACATCTTTCAGTGTGACAATGCTATGTAGACATCTTTCAGTGTGACAATGCTATGTAGACATATTTCATTGTGACAATGCTATGTAGACGTCTTTCAGTGTGACAATGCTATGTAGACATCTTTCAGTGTTACAATGCTATGTAGACATATTTCATTGTGACAATGCATTGTAGACATATTTCATTGTAACAATGCTATGTAGACATCTTTCAGTGTGACAATGCTATATAGACGTCTTTCAGTGTGACAATGCTATGTAGACGTTTTTCAGTGTGACAATGCTATGTAAACGTCTTTCAGTGTGACAATTATATGTAGACATATTTCATTGTGACAATGCTATGTAGGCATCTTTCAGTGTTACAATGCTTTGTAGACATATTTCATTGTAACAATGCTATGTAGACATCTTTCAGTATGACAATGCTATGTAGACGTCTTTCAGTGTGACAATGCTACGTAGACGTCTTTCAGTGTGACAATGCTATGTAGACATATTTCATTGTGACAATGCTATGTAGACATATTTCATTGTGACAATGCTATGTAGACATCTTTCAGTGTGACAATGCTATGTAGACGTCTTTCAGTGTGACAATGCTATGTAGACATCTTTCAGTGTGACAATGCTATGTAGACATCTTTCAGTGTGACAATGCTATGTAGGCGTCTTTCAGTGTGACAATGCTATGTAGACATCTTTTAGTGTGAAAATGCTATGTTTACATCTTTCAGTGTGACAATGAGATGCTTATCTCTGTCAGTGACGCATACAGAGGCAGATTTAAGGACGGTCGCACCGGTCCCTTTTAAGTCCAAATTATAAATCTTTAAAAATGCGTCTCTTTTTAAGGGGCCCAATATTTTCGTCTGCGCCCGGGTTCCCAAACGACTTAGGTTAATCAAATAAACTTGTTCGAGCCAATTTTTGGGCTAGTCGTCAGGCCGATTGCCATGGTATGTGTTAAGGTTGGTGTCTTTTTATATTAGGCTATGCTTCCCTCCCCTTTACCTTTAAATGTGACAATGACACGTATTCGTCAACATACTCCATTCCATTCTATCAGGCAATCTCGGAATATTTTTAAAGCCAAAAATAGTTTCTCCATGATGGAGTTTCTTGATTACCCTGCATAATTATTTACCTTGTAGAGACACAAACGCCTCACCACATAGGCTACTATCAGTTTTTATAAACAATGCCCCCCCCCCCACCCAGGTTACTATCATTTTTTATCGCTGGCATATTTCATGACTCCTTTTTTTTTTATTTCACCTTCTTGTCTCCCCTTGTAGTAACTTCCTCCCCTTGGCATGTGATGTTGACGCACAACTGCTGAGCTCAGTAACAACCAAGTGACATACAAATAAATGTATCTAAAGATAATTCTAGCCAGGCTGTATTTACACTCTGATGTATACTTTAACCCAATTTCCTTTAGTTAACATGACAATTTTCCACATCCGCAGACTTACATTCTGCTTCGTTCTTTCCGACGTTGTCAAGGGCCTGGGTACTTTGTATCTAAAGTTCTTATGAAGCCCAACGCAAGAGTGTAATTACAGTACATCAGTATTTGAATTTTTCAATTTATTTTTTTAACTTTCGAGGGGGGTTGGGGGCGGCTTTAGATTTGTGGACCCTAGGCACAGTACATATTGGGCCTTATAGAATAAGACGGCCCTAGGCACAGTACATATTGGGCCTTATAGAATAAGACGGCCCTAGGCACAGTACATATTGGGCCTTATAGAATAAGACGGCCCTAGGCACAGTACATATTGGGCCTTATAGAATAAGACGGCCCTAGTCATAGTGCAGGCTACGGGTGACTTAAGTAACACAATGTCTTCTAAAGGGCACCGTTGGGTGGCGCTTTGGTAGTGAGATAGATCTGCATGCTGCATCACGATCTGCATGTGATGGGTGACGGTAGGTGGTTTACACCTGCCTATATCTATTGTGGTGCCTCCATGGCCATTGCACCATAGGCTATGGTGACGTTTGAAAGAAGGGCACTGCAAAAACCGTCCCATTAGAGGATTATTGGATCTTAAGAGATAAACATCTGATCTTTACAGGATTTAAAAAAAAGGGGTGGGGTGGGGGGCGTGGGGGGACAACCATTAAATTATCTATATGACGTCCACAGCTCTGTATGAGGTTGAAGGATAAAATGTTTTCATTTAAAGAGGCTCTCCCTCTGGTTTATCAGTCATGTCCTTAAATTTGATTACATCCTCCATTAGAGACAAAGTTTGAAATAATTCAGATCTAGTTTTGTTCTTTATTCCAACTGGCTGCAACCGGAAGTCCGTAAGTACCGGTTAAATATAGATGTGCAGTAAAAACTAACATTCCGATAAACATCTTTACTGGTAAATTTCCATCAAAACGCGGATCGCGGGAATGAATTTAAGAGATTAGTGGTCCATGTGAATAAGCATTATTTATGTAGTGGTCGGCAAAAAAAAATTCGTATGATTTTAGTGGTCGAGAGGTCTGAAAAACAAAACGGCGGTCGTCCCAGACTTTTGCAGTAACCACATTACCCTCAATCTCTAAATCAGACTTCAGTTCGGTCCCAGACTCTTGCTGTATCCACATTACCCTCAATCTCTAAATCAGACTTCAGTTGGGTCCCAGACTCTTGCAGTATCCACATTACCCTCAATCTCTAAATCAGACTTCAGTTGGGTCCCAGACTCTTGCAGTATCCACATTACCCTCAATCTCTAAATCAGACTTCAATTGGGTCCCAGACTCTTGCAGTATCCACATTACCCTCAATCTCTAAATCAGACTTCAGTTGGGTCCCAGACTCTTGCAGTATCCACATTACCCTCAATCTCTAAATCAGACTTCAGTTGGACCCCAGACTCTTGCAGTATCCACATTACCCCTAATCTCTAAATCAGACTTCAGTTGGACCCAAGACTCTTGCAGTATCCACATTACCCCTAATCTCTAAATCAGACTTCAGTTGGGTCCCAGAGTCTTGCAGTATCCACATTACCCTCAAACTCTAAATCAGACTTCAGTTGGACCCCAGACTCTTGCAGTATCCACATTACCCTCAATCTCTAAATCAGACTTCAGTTGGGTCCCAGACTCTTGCAGTATCCCCATTACCCTCAATCTCTAAATCAGACTTTAGGTCATACAGCAAGCTAATTCGCGCTACGTCCGGCATTAGCCCATGCAACCTCGAGTTGGCAATGATCTGGAAACAGCCACCGAGCCTACAAGAGATATACAAATTCTGTCCCCATTAAATGTGACCCTCTGACGTCATTGGTCAATGAAATAATATTGATTCTCTTCGCTGCAAACCTTCGACCCCCCCCCCTTCCCCACCGAACTCTCATAATAATCCCCGTACACAGAAAGCTCAAAACTGAATTTATTTTCTTTCTCTCCTTGTAATATTGTGTGAATATGAACATATCATGTGTGCTCATGAATAGAAATGTGTATATGAACATATCATGTGTTCTCATGAATAAAAATGTGTGTCAGAGTATATTATTTGGGCTATCACTGCTATCAGCATTTGTCAACGTATAATTATTCCCAATTTTTGACAGGGTATTAAGTTCATTGCTGTATCAATATAGATTGTGAACTGGAGGCGTGTTTATGGTAGCTGTGGCGGTTCTTTCCTATTCACAAATCACAACATCAAAAATAACTTGATACAAGAGTTCTTAGCTGATTCAAGTATTTATTCTCGACACAATAATATTATAAAAAAAAATGATGAAATAAATTCCGAGTACATATCGTAGAAATCAATCCAATAAATTATCACATTCAAATAGGAACTCAATCAAGTTCAAAGGATCCATCTATAATATCCAAGTACATGTACATAATAAACTGTCTAGCACAATATCTCCAACATGGAGGTGAACTATAACTCTCTCGTGATCACTCAGAATAAATAATATATATATCACTCAGAATAACTACAATGACACGTCTGTCCTATACGAGAGTGGATCTTCAACTGTCTTAAATAATTCTTTCTTACTTCCGGAAATATAAAAAACTCGGATTTAGTTAAATTAAAAGTGATCTTACTGTTTCGAAACAATTATATTTTTACACGAAACAATTATATCTTTACACTTCTATACCTTTACACAATTATACCTTTACACCTCCCCACCCACCAAAAATGTGCAACATTTCTCTAAAAAAAAACTATTATTAATTGCACTATAGATCTGTACCATCCTTAATTTATGATAAGTTACAATCAATGTATTAAAAAAAATATTCCACTCTATGCAACTAGAGTAACTATATACATCAATATATATACACTTGTATTTCTATTTATAATAAGTTATCTACAAAATAACATTATAGGTGCATATATTTGCATCAACATCATGAAAAAATTTGACAGAAGTTACAACCATAAATTATATGTCTTACTATGTGGTATCTTAATACTACAGCATTGTCAAAATCAAATTAATTATTTTATCAATTGTTACTGTATACAACATGGCATATCGTGCCGAAGCGATGCCAAAATATATTCAATATCCCCATTAAACTCAATTACAATATCATGGCATTCCTATGCCCAACTTAAATATATGCGTAGTTATCCGAAGAAATTCAAATAAGACAGTATGACAATACCGATGTCCATACTCTTAATTCAATAAATAATAATCATCAGCCACCTGGCTGGATCTCATGGGGTACAATCAACATACAGCGTCCCTGCTGCTTATATGGTCCTTTCCGACCAACCCTTGGATAAACCAAGTACAATAACTAATTGAGAAAAAACAAATGATTATGAACAATATTACCTAAGTCCATCTCAACATTATAACTAATTCATAGTACCAACATAATATATTCTACAGTTTCAAATTACATAATGTCCAACAGTGGTATGCCTCTTTTATCCTGTTATATCAATATGTATATCACCTCAAATTTTGGTGAACAAGTACAAGTTTGTGGTGTTCAAATAATTACAAGTAATAGTAACAAATAATCATGTCACAAAAAAAATGTTATTTCATGTTACCAAAATCTATGTAAACAATCTTCCTAATATGTACTAAGTAAATGATAAAAATAATGTACAATACCATTATATACAATAATTTGCTAATCAATGTCAATTCATGCAATATTTAAAAAAAAATTACAATGCCAATGTATGCCATCTCAAAGAAAAATTTGTTCAATGCCATTATATAGAACAAATTGTTCACAATGTCTTTCTATTACAAAAAATTGCCATTAACATTAACAATCTTCAAAAAAAAATTATTGCCAATTCATTTATTAACATGAAGTACAATGTGCCATAATCAACAAAAAATATAATCATAATATATCATGCTGAATGAATTTATATTCTTGAGTAAGAATTTCTAAAAAAAAATTACTATGTGTTACCAAATATGCTAACTCAAATTACTATTCTCCATTTATAATATCTATGTACATCACATTATTATTTATCAATGTATGTATATATGTGTACTAGTTAAGTCTAAGATAAATTTCATTTAACAATCAAGAAAAATATTTTGTATGTTATTAATTGTTATTTAATTATTATGCCAGCAACAAAATATCTGATCAATTTATTCAGTTAGCCTTGATAAAATATCTGGTATGAAATTGTCTGAACCTTTGATATGTTTTATATGAAAATCATAATCCTGTAAAAGTAAAGACCATCTTGTTAATTTGGAATTATTTATTTGTTTATGTTTAAATTCTATCAGTGGCTTGTGATCTATCCACACTGAAAATTTTCTACCTAATAAATATTTCTGTAATTTAGTTATAGACCAGACTATGGCTAAACATTCTCTCTCTATAACAGAGTATTTTCTTTCTGTCTCTGTCAGTTTTCTACTCAGATAAAATATGGGTCTATTTACTTTATTGTCTTCTTCCATTAAGCACGCACCAATGGCAATATTTGAAGCATCACTACATAATACCAAGTTACTGTTTGAATTAAAGGCTTTCAAAATGGGAGGATTGTTAAAGTGATTTTTAATCTTGTCAAGTGCAGACTGACATTCACTGGTCCATATAACTTTTTGTTTCATGTTTTTCTTAGTGAGTTCCCTAAGTGGGTCTATAATATCACTAAAGTTCTTAATAAATTTGTTGTAATAACAACATAGTCCAATGAGGGCTCTAACTTGTGTTTTAGTTTCAGGGGTTTTTATGTCCAAAATTTTGCTAACATTAGTGATTGTGGGTTTTATTGTACCATGACCTATATTGTAGCCCAAAAAATCTATGTGTTGAAAACCTATTTTAATTTTGTCTGGGGACACTGTGAGATTATGATCTCTGAATATAATTAATAGGTCATTTAGTGTTTTCATATGAGTATCCCAGTCCTGAGTGAAAATACAGACATCATCCACATAGTGTTTAACATTAGGTTGGTTTTTTAAAATGGATGACATCATTTTAGTAAATGTGGCAGTGCTATTCACTAACCCAAATGGCATGACATTCCATTCATAAAAATTGTCATGTGTAGCAAAGGCTGTAAATTTCTTAGAGTTTTCTTCCATGGGTATTTGCCAGAAGCCACGCGTTAAGTCCAAATGAGAAAAAATGTTGGCATGTGCCATATCATTCACTACGTCATCTACATTAGCTAGAGGTTGTTTGTCTATTTGTGTTATTGTATTAAGGCCTCTGTAATCGCAACAGAGTCTCATTGTTCCATTCTTTTTCTTAACTAAAACTACTGGGGATTTGTAAGATGATTCAGAATGTCTTATAAGACCATTCTCTAACAAGCTCTTTATTTCTTTGTCTAATAACTCCCTGTATTTATATGGTATATCATAGCATTTAGCTTTAAATGTTTGTCCTTCTATTAATCTGATTTTATGTTGAGTGCTAGTTGTTCTCCCTGGCTTATTAGAAATTACCATGCTGAAATTATGCATCAACTTTTCTACTTCAGTCTTTTTATCAATAGATATGTCTGAGGAATAATTTATTTTTGTAAGATCATTAAGATCTTCACTAATGACTGGAATTTCTTTACAGATAATATCATTGTCTTCTGTGTCATGAGATATGACATTTAATAGTTGAGGATCATTAGACACAGAATGAATATTCAATAAGTCTAAAACTAACTGGTTTGCTTTCACCTGATCACTAGTAAAGTTATTGGCAATTGATTCATACAATTTTTCCAACTGATGAAAATGGTTAATTTGGAAGGAATCAATGTTTTTGCAATTAAGTTTATTCTGATTAATGCATTTTGTGACAGCATACTTAAAAATTTTTATAGTGTCATCTTCTGGTTTCTCTTTATTGATAGCCCAGTTCTGACATTGAGCTAATTGTGTAGCTAAACTATCTAAATACTTCAATGAGGATGCATCTGTTTGTAAGAATGAGTTCAAATATTTTTTTGGTCTGTCAATATATTTCTTTAGGGTGTCAATGTGACATAATGTATCTTTCCCTTCTATGTCTAATATGTAGTTTGTCTTGCCTCTTCTATTTTTAACCTGATATGGACCTCTCCATTTGTTACTGTCTTGTGGATATAAGGCATATGCACTATCACCTACATTTAGTGTCCTTAATTTTCTATTTCTATTCTTATCAATTCTATTTTTCTTATTGCTATTATTTAAGTTGGCCTCTGCAAATTTATTTGCATAAGTCAAGTTATTTCTAATCTGCTCAACCCAGTCAGAGGTTGGAATGTTTTCTTCTTGTAAAGAAGGTAAAATATTATTTTTAAAAATTTTAAGGGGGCTTCTAGGGTTTGTACCAAACATTAATTCAAAGGGGGAGTATTTAGTTGACTCATGAGGCACTTCACGGTAGGCAAATAACACAAGAGGTAAAAATTTATCCCAATTATGTTCTTGGTCAACAACTACTTTCCTTAACATGCTCTTAATGGTCTGGTTTGCTCTTTCAACAGCACCATTAGTTTGGGGTCTGTAACGAGGGGAGAATACCTGTGTAATCTCTAGCATGTCTGTAAAGGCATGAGTTATCTGGGATGCAAATTGTGTCCCATTGTCTGATAAAATAATTTGAGGAAATCCGAACTTAGTAAAAACAGTTAATAATGCACTACAAATAGACTCTGAGGTGACATTCACCAGAGGAATAGCCTCTAACCATCTGGTGGCAAAGTCTATTATAGTTAAGATAAATCTATGTCCTCTCTGGGACTGTTGTGGTATTGGTCCTATTATGTCTATAGCTATCTGATAAAAGGGTTTGTGGTTTGTGTCCATCTCCTGAATGGGAGCTTTATGGTTTGAGGGGTCTTTATTCAGTGTTGTACAGATTTGGCATGATCTGAGAAATATTTTAATGTCTTTCTCTAAGCCTGGCTAAAAACAATGTTCTCTTATCCTGTCTAATGTTTTTCTATAGCTCATGTGACCAGCTAATGGACTGTCATGTGACACTATTAATATTCTAGTCCTAAGGGACTCAGGTATCATTATTTGTGTACAGCTTTTATTACCTACAAATTGTCTTATAAGGACATCATCCACCAATAAATATGAAATTTGTCTGTCACCAACCCTATTTAATTGTTCAAAATGTGGAAGTAGAGATTTATCTTCCTGTTGTAATTTAATCAAATTATCTTTAGTGATACTCAAGATAGTAAATATATCACTGTTCTCTAATTGAGGTACTTCTTCACATTTAACAAGAGCTTGTGCTCTGGTGGTGACATTTAATATTTGCGCTAATTTTATATGTTTTGAGTGCTCTATATCATCCTCAGAATCTATCTTAATAACTATTCTTTTTTTATTTTTCTCTACTTTGTTCTTTTCTTCTAGTTCTTCTTTCATTTTATTTAAGTCACCCTTATATGTCTTTGCAATGCCTTGTGCAATGTTATGTGCATGTTTGTGTCCTATCAGCAGGTCCACAATTCTTGCCGATATTTCAGTTTGAGGGAGATCTGACATATGACTCTCTACCAGAGATATATAATTAAGTACATTGCCTAAACCATTCCATCTAGGAATTTTAAGTGGTTGTTCAGTGTTCTGCATAGTTTGTATTATAGTAGTAGTATCACTTTCTATCAGGTCCTTATCTATAGATTTCAGTACTTTTTGTATGTTTATTTCTTTGTTACTTAACCAAAGTGTAAATAACTCTTGAGAATTATCTGGTTTAATGTCTGGAATGTTACCTATAATTAAAGGGGCTACTGGTGATGTCATAGCTATGGCCTCAATTTTCCCACTAATCCATGGGGTGTCTATATCTATCATGGCTTTCTTACAGCTAAGTGTGTGACCATTTCCTAATTTAATATCTTCTGAACTGTCCATCATGCACTCATGTGGAACAAGAGATACATCTACCACTACACATGTAGCACCTGTGTCTCTAAGACACATAACCGGTTTATTATTGAGAAAACAGGGGTAAAATATCAAATTACCATTGTTACTTAGCAAAGCATTAACATTATGTACTTTGTTATTTCTATTTAAGGATCTGCCTCTATCATTAATATGTCTAGGAGGACTATTGTTTGGTGACTGTCTATTTCTATATTGTCCCTGATATCTACCAGAAGATCTATCATTACTGTTTCTATGATACTGTCTATTGGGTATATATCTGCTTTCTTGTACCTGACCATTATTCACATATCTATTTCTGTTGAGATATAACTTGCATTTGGCTATATTGTGTCCTGGATTATGACAGTAATAACAAGTCCTTTGCATCCTATTAGGAAATCTGGCAGGTAAGCTTCTATATCTATTATCATTGTAACTGTATTGTGATTTGTTTTTGTGTCTAATGGCACTAAAAGTATTGTCATTCTTACTTTTGAACATGGGGACATCTTGATTACTATCTTTATAATCAGATAATGTGGAAATAAGATCTTTCTTGCAATTGACCTTCTTTAATTTAATGAAAGAGAATAATTTGCTGGAGCTTATGTTTAAAATTTTGTCTACTAGCATTAATTCTATAATTTGTTGGGGATCAGATGCATTTATGCCAGCCATTTTAATGTAGTTATTTAAATAGGACTCCAATTTATTTATATAGGCTGTAGGGTGTTCTGTTTCAGTCATTATTGAATTGTGGAACAGATTCCTATAGTGTTCCTCAGTTTTGTTATGAAAATCTAAGAGGTGTTGCTTAATTTCATTATATGATTTATGTTCTGGTCGACCTAACATTTGCAATACGCTTACTGATTCACCACGGAATGCTTCTAGTACATATTTAGTCCACTCAGACTCTGGTATATTGTTAACTGTAAGTATAGATTCAAAATTGGCCAAATATGCATCAATGTTACCATCTTTAGAATTAAACTGAGCTATATGTGGTCTACCACCTGTATTATTCTTTTGCAGTGTTTTTGTGTGTTGCTCTGAGTCTATTCTTTTCATTTCTATTTCTGCTTCTAATCTTTTTATTTCTAACTGTATTTTCTCTTTCTCTAACCTTTCCTGTCTGTCTAATTTCTCTTTCTCTAATCTTTCCTGTCTGTCTGCATCTAACTTTTTCATTTCTAATTTCTCTTTCTCTAATCTTTCCTGTCTGTCTGCATCTAACTTTTTCATTTCTAATTTCTCTTTTTCAAGATTTCTAAGGGCAAGTCTTTCTTCTCTATCTATTCTTTCTTTATCTAATTGCAATCTCGCTTGCGCCTTAGCTTCCTCTTTTTCAACGTTTTCTTTAATAAATTGTAGGAGTTTCTCTCCTGTTAGACCATATTTTTCACCTCTCCTCTCATATACTTCCCATAAATTTTCTTCTAAATTTTTAGCCTCCATATTGCCGGTTCAGATATATGAAATATGTAAATATAGTGATAAGAATCACTATTATAGAAAAATATATGATACTGATACTGTATCACTGGCAATACATAAATCTATAATCAATGTAACCTCAAGAAAAATTACTGGCACTAAATAATAATAACTGGCATTGATCACATGGCAAAAATCATTATACAATATTGTACATTGAAGTAACAAAATAGAAGGGGGGTCAGTGTTCAGTGTCCAATAAATGATAAATAATAAAAAAAAATAATTATGAAGAAATAAGGTTTTTACAAGACAAGACTTAAACGATAACAGAATCAGCGAAAAAAAAATTCCTAGTAGATTGATAGTAGACGTGAGAGAAAAATAATGATTAAACTAGACGAGACATCGACAAAACTGGTAGAAAAAAAAAAATTTCGGACAATATTTAAACAAAGGGTTTTAAACAATGAACAAACAAGTCGCAGACAACTAAATATTTACATGATATCGATAATCTATCTGGATCCAAAATTAATCAATCAACACACAATTAAGTGTAAAGATCCAGAAAGAAAATCAGTATGTCCTAACAGAAAGCGCCAGATGACTAGTTCAACTGACTCACCACTCCACCACCCATTAATGAAACAAATAACATAAATGAACACTGATTATAAGGGGAAAATAAGATAGGAGAGAAGAAAAAAAAAATTATTTAAATTTAAAGTAAATATATTTACTTGTCTTCCTTGTTCTGCTGTTCTATCTTCTTGTCCTGGTTCCTAATAATGTTAATACAAGCACTAACAAGCACAGTCTTTAGTGTAGCAAACAGCGATCTTGACCTGTGACCTTGCCTCCTTTTCCGTAGATGAATGAAAGTGTTAATGTAAACACTGGCCAACAGTGAATGAAAGTTTCTTCCTGAATGTACAAGGTAAACAAACACAGTCTGAGATGTGTAGTGTAGTCTCAGTCTACAAGAAAACAAGCGGCCATCTTGACCTGGTTTGCACGCCGTCTACGGGAAGGTGCTGACGTCATCGGAATACACAAGCAGAGAGAAAATAATGATGAATTCTCTAATGATGAATTTTTATACTGTAAGAAGTATATCTTCTTATATTTGGCAACTAGGTACCAAAGTGTGACTTTAATCGGGCAGTAGGGTATGCCGCGATCAAAATGAGGTGTCACTTGCTAACGACCTCAGTGTCGGACACGTCGACTTGCAAATGTGGGTCACTGTGGTGTGGGTCACCGTGGGGCTCCGTCGGGTTGAATCAACTTTTGTTGCCGCCTCTGGAAGATGAACTTTTATTTGCAAACTGTTAACAGTATACTGGTCTCTCTGGTCTTCGGGATGCTTAGGTTCTCCATGTTGGCCACAATTTATCAGATTTCTGGTGCCGCCTCTGGAAGATGAATTCAGCTCGTCCAGCAAAATGGAAGTTGTACTTTCCTGTGTTCGTAGTTCTTATTGTTCAGTTTTCAGGTTCAGTTCGTAAACGCTGCCACCATTGTCAGAGTATATTATTTGGGCTATCACTGCTATCAGCATTTGTCAACGTATAATTATTCCCAATTTTTGACAGGGTATTAAGTTCATTGCTGTATCAATATAGATTGTGAACTGGAGGCGTGTTTATGGTAGCTGTGGCGGTTCTTTCCTATTCACAAATCACAACATCAAAAATAACTTGATACAAGAGTTCTTAGCTGATTCAAGTATTTATTCTCGACACAATAATATTATAAAAAAAAATGATGAAATAAATTCCGAGTACATATCGTAGAAATCAATCCAATAAATTATCACATTCAAATAGGAACTCAATCAAGTTCAAAGGATCCATCTATAATATCCAAGTACATGTACATAATAAACTGTCTAGCACAATATCTCCAACATGGAGGTGAACTATAACTCTCTCGTGATCACTCAGAATAAATAATATATATATCACTCAGAATAACTACAATGACACGTCTGTCCTATACGAGAGTGGATCTTCAACTGTCTTAAATAATTCTTTCTTACTTCCGGAAATATAAAAAACTCGGATTTAGTTAAATTAAAAGTGATCTTACTGTTTCGAAACAATTATATTTTTACACGAAACAATTATATCTTTACACTTCTATACCTTTACACAATTATACCTTTACAATGTGTATATGAACAAATCATGTGCGCTCATGAATAGAAATGTGTATATGAACATATCATGTGTGCTCATGAGTCAAATGTGTATATGAATGTACCATGTGTTTTCATGAACAAATGTGTGTATATGAACATATCAAGTCTGTTTATAAACAAATATATATATATATATATATATATATATATATATATATATATATAAATATACACAGACTTAACATATGGTAAGTTAATGAACTGAATATATATGAACATATCATGTGTATTCATGAAAAGATGTTCCTGTATCATCAACATATTATGTGTGATTGTATCAGTTCATTAACGTACCATATGTTTAGCCTGTGTGTTTATGAAAATATTATTGACTTACTATATATATATCTATCCAGTTTGTGATTATGAACAGAAAATATAATTATGTGTTAGGTGTCCTCATGAAGATGTTTATAAATTGATTAAGCCTGTAAATTTTGCGGACATAAACAATCTAGTTAGTTGGTGTGAATTATATTAATGGTCCTAAAGATTTTAACTGTGAGCCCATTTATAAAAAGAAGAAATGTGACCATTATTGTAATACTATTTTATATTAAAAGTAGTCTACTGTAACCAGTTAGTATTTTAAAAAATACCAATTTCTATAAAATACCAATATCTGTAAAATACCAATATATATAAAATACCAATATCTATAAAATACACATATCTATAGAAAACACATTTCTATAAAACACACATATCTATAAAATACACATATCTATAAAATACCAATATCTATAAAATACACATATCTATAAAATACACGTTTTCTATAAAATCCGATGTTGCGACTATTCATATAGGGACTATATTCTAACCAAGGTTGGTGAGCCACTGATCTTTTACGTCCTATAGGTTTCTGTCAGTAAAACATTTCGTTGTATGCCTGTATATAAGTTATACTTTCTGAGAGAAAAATTCTGTTCCTTCAGCAAATAAGAATATAGTCAGTGCAATAAATGCCAAATGCCTCAGTGTGTCAGTGCAATAAAATGTCAAAGGCCTCAGTGTGTCAGTGCAATAAAATGCCAAATGCCTCAGTGTGTCAGTGCAATAAAATGGCTAATACCTCAGTGTGTCAGTACAATAAAATGTTAAATGCATCATTGTGTCAGTACAATGAAATGCCAAATGCCTCAGTGTGTCAGTACAATAAAATGCCATGTCTTAGTGTGTCAGTACAATAAAATGTCAAATGTCTCAATGTGTTAGTACAATAAAATGTCAAATGAATCAGTGTGTCAGTACAATAAAATGTCACATGTCTCAGTGTGTCAGTACAATAAAATGTCAAATGCCTCAGTGTGTCAGTACAATACAATGTCAAATGCCTCACTGTGTCAGTACAATAAAATGTCACATGTCTCAGTGTTTCAGTGCAATAAAATGTCAAATGAATCAGTGTGTCAGTACAATAAAATGTCAAATGTCTCAATGTGTCAGTGCAATACAATGTCAAATGCCCCACTGTGTCAGTACAATAAAATGTCACATGTCTCAGTGTGTCAGTACAATAAAATGTCACATGTCTAAGTGTGTCAGTACAATACAATGTCACATGTCTCAGTGTGTCAGTACAATAAAATGTCAAATGAATCAGTGTGTCAGTACAATAAAATGTCACATGTCTCAGTGTGTCATTACAATACAATGTCAAATGCCTCAGTGTGTCAGTACAATAAAATGTCAAATGTCTCAGTATGTCAGTACAATGAAATGTCACATGCCTCAGTGTGTCAGTACAATAAAATGTCAAATGCCTCAGTGTGTCATTACAATAAAATGTCACATGTCTCAGTGTGTCAGTACAATAAAATGTCACATGTCTCAGTGTGTC
The DNA here is from genome assembly GCA_021962125.1 of Bulinus truncatus. Taxonomy (NCBI): domain Eukaryota; kingdom Metazoa; phylum Mollusca; class Gastropoda; family Planorbidae; genus Bulinus; species Bulinus truncatus. Next base: position 1,331,311 of record JAGDYQ010000061.1, read on the forward strand.
AGTACAATAAAATGTCAAATGCCTCAATGTGCCAGTGGAATAAAATTCAAATGCCTCAGTGTGTCAGTACAATAAAATGTTAAATGCATCATTGTGTCAGTACAATGAAATGCCAAATGCCTCAGTGTGTCAGTACAATAAAATGCCATGTCTTAGTGTGTCAGTACAATAAAATGTCAAATGTCTCAATGTGTCAGTACAATAAAATGTCAAATGAATCAGTGTGTCAGTACAATAAAATGTCACATGTCTCAGTGTGTCAGTACAATAAAATGTCAAATGCCTCAGTGTGTCAGTACAATACAATGTCAAATGCCTCACTGTGTCAGTACAATAAAATGTCAAAGGCCTCAGTGTGTCAGTGCAATAAAATGCCAAATGCCTCAGTGTGTCAGTGCAATAAAATGGCTAATACCTCAGTGTGTCAGTACAATAAAATGTTAAATGCATCATTGTGTCAGTACAATGAAATGCCAAATGCCTCAGTGTGTCAGTACAATAAAATGCCATGTCTTAGTGTGTCAGTACAATAAAATGTCAAATGTCTCAATGTGTCGGTACAATAAAATGTCAAATGAATCAATGTGTCAGTACAATAAAATGTCACATGTCTCAGTGTGTCAGTACAATAAAATGTCAAATGCCTCAGTGTGTCAGTACAATACAATGTCAAATGCCTCACTGTGTCAGTACAATAAAATGTCACATGTCTCAGTGTTTCAGTGCAATAAAATGTCAAATGAATCAGTGTGTCAGTACAATAAAATGTCAAATGTCTCAATGTGTCAGTGCAATACAATGTCAAATGCCCCACTGTGTCAGTACAATAAAATGTCACATGTCTCAGTGTGTCAGTACAATAAAATGTCACATGTCTAAGTGTGTCAGTACAATACAATGTCACATGTCTCAGTTTGTCAGTACAATAAAATGTCAAATGAATCAGTGTGTCAGTACAATAAAATGTCACATGTCTCAGTGTGTCATTACAATACAATGTCAAATGCCTCAGTGTGTCAGTACAATAAAATGTCAAATGTCTCAGTATGTCAGTACAATGAAATGTCACATGCCTCAGTGTGTCAGTACAATAAAATGTCAAATGCCTCAGTGTGTCATTACAATAAAATGTCACATGTCTCAGTGTGTCAGTACAATAAAATGTCACATGTCTCAGTGTGTCAGTACAATAAAATGTCAAATGAATCAGTGTGTCAGTACAATAAAATGTCACATGTCTCAGTGTGTCAGTACAATAAAATGTCAAATGCCTCAATGTGCCAGTGGAATAAAATTCAAATGCCTCAGTGTGTCAGTACAATAAAATGTTAAATGCATCATTGTGTCAGTACAATGAAATGCCAAATGCCTCAGTGTGTCAGTACAATAAAATGCCATGTCTTAGTGTGTCAGTACAATAAAATGTCAAATGTCTCAATGTGTCAGTACAATAAAATGTCAAATGAATCAGTGTGTCAGTACAATAAAATGTCACATGTCTCAGTGTGTCAGTACAATAAAATGTCAAATGCCTCAGTGTGTCAGTACAATACAATGTCAAATGCCTCACTGTGTCAGTACAATAAAATGTCACATGTCTCAGTGTGTCAGTACAATGAAATGTCACATGTCTAAGTGTGTCAGTACAATAAAATGTCACATGTCTCAGTGTGTCAGTACAATACAATGTCACATGTCTCAGTGTGTCATTACAATGAAATGTTACATGTCTCAGTGTGTCAGTACAATAAAATGTCAAATGTCTCAGTATGTCAGTACAAAAAATGTCAAATGCCTCAGTGTGTCAGTACAATACAATGTCAAATGCCTCAGTGTGTCAATGCAATAAAATGTCACATGTCTCAGTGTGTCAGTACAATACAATGTCACATGTCTCAGTGTGTCAGTACAATAAAATGTCAAATGAATCAGTGTGTCAGTACAATAAAATGTCACATGTCTCAGTGTGTCATTACAATACAATGTCAAATGCCTCAGTGTGTCAGTACAATAAAATGTCAAATGTCTCAGTATGTCAGTACAATGAAATGTCACATGCCTCAGTGTGTCAGTACAATACAATGTCAAATGCCTCAGTGTGTCAGTACAATAAAATGTCACATGTCTCAGTGTGTCAGTACAATAAAATGTCACATGTCTCAGTGTGTCAGTACAATAAAATGTCAAATGAATCAGTGTGTCAGTACAATAAAATGTCACATGTCTCAGTGTGTCAGTACAATAAGATGTCAAATGCCTCAATGTGCCAGTGGAATAAAATTCAAATGCCTCAGTGTGTCAGTACAATAAAATGTTAAATGCATCATTGTGTCAGTACAATGAAATGCCAAATGCCTCAGTGTGTCAGTACAATAAAATGCCATGTCTTAGTGTGTCAGTACAATAAAATGTCAAATGTCTCAATGTGTCAGTACAATAAAATGTCAAATGAATCAGTTTGTCAGTACAATAAAATGTCACATGTCTCAGTGTGTCAGTACAATAAAATGTCAAATGCCTCAGTGTGTCAGTACAATACAATGTCAAATGCCTCACTGTGTCAGTACAATAAAATGTCACATGTCTCAGTGTGTCAGTACAATAAAATGTCAAATGTCTCAGTATGTCAGTACAAAAAAATGTCAAATGCCTCAGTGTGTCAGTACAATACAATGTCAAATGCCTCAGTGTGTCAATGCAATAAAATGTCACATGTCTCAGTGTGTCAGTACAATAAAATGTCAAATGTCTCAATGTGTCAGTGCAATACAATGTCAAATGCCTCACTGTGTCAGTACAATAAAATGTCACATGTCTCAGTGTGTCAGTACAATAAAATGTCACATGTCTAAGTGTGTCAGTACAATACAATGTCACATGTCTCAGTTTGTCAGTACAATAAAATGTCAAATGAATCAGTGTGTCAGTACAATAAAATGTCACATGTCTCAGTGTGTCATTACAATACAATGTCAAATGCCTCAGTGTGTAAGTACAATAAAATGTCAAATGTCTCAGTATGTCAGTACAATGAAATGTCACATGCCTCAGTGTGTCAGTACAATAAAATGTTAAATGCATCATTGTGTCAGTACAATGAAATGCCAAATGCCTCAGTGTGTCAGTACAATAAAATGCCATGTCTTAGTGTGTCAGTACAATAAAATGTCAAATGTCTCAATGTGTCAGTACAATAAAATGTCAAATGAATCAGTGTGTCAGTACAATAAAATGTCACATGTCTCAGTGTGTCAGTACAATAAAATGTCAAATGCCTCAGTGTGTCAGTACAATACAATGTCAAATGCCTCACTGTGTCAGTACAATAAAATGTCAAATGAATCAGTGTGTCAGTACAATAAAATGTCACATGTCTCAGTGTGTCAGTACAATAAAATGTCAAATGCCTCAATGTGCCAGTGGAATAAAATTCAAATGCCTCAGTGTGTCAGTACAATAAAATGTTAAATGCATCATTGTGTCAGTACAATGAAATGCCAAATGCCTCAGTGTGTCAGTACAATAGAATGCCATGTCTTAGTGTGTCGGTACAATAAAGTGTCAAATGTCTCAATGTGTCAGTACAACAAAATGTCAAATGAATCAGTGTGTCAGTACAATAAAATGTCACATGTCTCAGTGTGTCAGTACAATGAAATGTCAAATGCCTCATTGTGTCAGTACAATACAATGTCAAATGCCTCACTGTGTCAGTACAATAAAATGTCACATGTCTCAGTGTGTCAGTACAATGAAATGTCACATGTCTAAGTGTGTCAGTACAATAAAATGTCACATGTCTCAGTGTGTCAGTACAATAAAATGTCAAATGTCTCAATGTGTCAGTACAATAAAATGTTACATGTCTCAGTGTGTCAGTACAATAAAATGTCAAATGCCTCAGTGTTTCAGTGCAATAAAATGTCAAATGAATCAGTGTGTCAGTACAATAAAATGTCAAATGTCTCAATGTGTCAGTGCAATACAATGTCAAATGCCTCACTGTGTCAGTACAATAAAATGTCACATGTCTCAGTGTGTCAGTACAATAAAATGTCACATGTCTAAGTGTGTCAGTACAATAAAATGTCAAATGAATCAGTGTGTCAGTACAATAAAATGTCACATGTCTCAGTGTGTCATTACAATACAATGTCAAATGCCTCAGTGTGTCAGTACAATAAAATGTCAAATGTCTCAGTATGTCAGTACAATGAAATGTCACATGCCTCAGTGTGTCAGTACAATAAAATGTCAAATGCCTCAGTGTGTCAGTACAATAAAATGTCACATGTCTCAGTGTGTCAGTACAATAAAATGTCACATGTCTCAGTGTGTCAGTACAATAAAATGTCAAATGAATCAGTGTGTCAGTACAATAAAATGTCACATGTCTCAGTGTGTCAGTACAATAAAATGTCAAATGCCTCAATGTGCCAGTGGAATAAAATTCAAATGCCTCAGTGTGTCAGTACAATAAAATGTCAAATGAATCAGTGTGTCAGTATAATAAAATGTCATGTCTCAGTGTGTCAGTACAATAAAATGTCAAATGTCTCAGTGTGTCAGTACAATAAAATTCAAATGCCTCAGTGTGTCAATGTAATGGAAAAATCCAAAGTTGCAGTAGTTTGTGTGGTGTGATTTGTGTGCCATTGAACAGAATATCTAACACCTCATAATTTCAAAAGCCTCAGAGTGTTTGGTATAAAGGGTGTGTTACAAGTCTCATGGTATCAATTTATACCATCACACCCATCACATGCGACTAGCTCTGGCTGGATGTCTTTTTTTCGATAACTGCTTTAATTGAACATTATCAAAGTGAGCGAAACTGTGCGACACATGTAAAACGGAAGGATGCTAAACATTTAAGTAAACAAAATATTAATTAAGCAAATATTCATAACTATGTACTCGCTATTGAACTAACAGCCTCTGCAAAATGATAAAAAAAATGCTAAAGGGGAAAACGAAGTGGTTCATGTTTTCTAAAATAATATGGCTGGCCAAAACATCTGGCATCTGGCCAATCTTCCCACCATTTCCGGCTCCTGCTTACATCCAGTAACTTTCGATTTTCAGTGTCAACTTCCCGCCCATTTTTCTTTTTGTTTAAGTAAACCTATTGACCGTTTCAAAATACTAAGCTTTTCATTCTCTATATTTTTCTTTCGAAGATTTTTACTCTATTTTAACTATCTTTATCTTTGTCCTGGAAAATATCTCTGTTAAGTAACCATGTTCAAAGATAAATGAAAACAACCTGCACTGGAGCCAGGTCATAAAATATGCACGCGAATAAAATAAAATAAATATTGTTTTGAATCAGATCAAATACACAAGTCTGTGATCCTCACAAAGGTAAGCAGCTAACACCGAGTGACAACAGTAGGCAAACAGACAAGTGATAACAGTAGGCAAATAGACAAGTGACAACAGACAAGTGACAACAGTAGGCAAACAGACAAATGACAACAGTAGGCAAAAAGTGACCACAATGAGCAAATAGACAAATGAAAACAGTAAATAAACGGACAATGGTCAACAGTAGAAAACTGACTACAAGTGACAACATTCAGCAAAAAGACAAGTGACAATAGTAAGCAGTCTGACAAGTGACAACAGTAAGCAAACAGAAATCGAGTGATAACAGTAAGCAAACAGACAAATGACAACAGTAGACAAAAGGATATCAAGTGACAACAGTAAGCAAACAGATAAATGACAACATTAGGCAAAAGGACATCAAGTGACAACAGTAAGCAAACAGACAAATGACAACAGTAGGCAAACAGACATCAAGTGACAACAGTAAGAAAACATACAAATAACAACATTAGGCAAACAGATAAATAACAACATTAGGCAAATAGACGAATGACAACAGTGGGCAAACAGACAACAAGTGACAGCAGTCAGAAAACTGACAACACTTTACTGCCCTGGCATGTGTCACATGGGGCATAAGATACATTAACAAACGATACCGTCATGGGCAATGCTGTGACGTCAAAGTGCCAGGCCCGTCACCACAAACACATAACACTTGTTGTCAGCTTTGATGGCCATAACATATCTCTTGGCACCCTCACACACCGCCCTACCCTTCCCTACCCCATCACAGTGACAGAATCCCCCCCAACCCCTTTCACTGACCATCACATTCAAGATGGGCATACACACACACACACAAACAAACAATCTTCGGAGGCTCTGATGAGAGCATGGGGGGGAGGGTGCGGGTGGGGTGGGGGTAGTATTGATTTCTGTCATGGTCTAGAGCATGGGTGCTCAAAATAGTGAAAAGACACTCCTCTGAGCGGTTAAATGATGGGGGGGGGGTATAGGTAATTAAACTATTGATAATGTCGAGAAAACAGTACATTAGAAGTAAAACTAGATACATTAAAATGTTAAAGCTTTGATTAAAAAAAAATGAGATTTAACGGCCGGTTACTATCTTGCCTTTGCTAAACAGTAGATACTGTAGATCTCATCAAATCCTAACTTTTGTTAGCTTAACACATAATATACCTATCAGCTTGTTTGCTCAACATGTAATCAATCACATAATATACCTATCAGCTTGTTAGCTCAACATGTCATCACATAATATAACTATCAGCTTGTTAGCTCAACATGTCATCACATAATATAACTATCAGCTTGTTAGCTCAACATGTAATCACATAATATATATATATATATATATATAAGGGTGCATCACCACAATAGAGGAAAAAATTGATTGTTTGTTTTTGTTTCTAATTTGTTCTAATATCATTAATAATAACTTGTGTAAAATATTTTTCAAATCAGACTTGATTTAGAGGTCCCCCCCCCCCCGCCCAAGAAATCACAAAACATGTAAAGAAAAAAAAAGTTTATTCTAGCCTATATAAAAATTACATTAAAGTATTAAATTATTTATTACTGTTGCATTTAATTCAGTTTCACTTTGTTGCACGTTTGTAAGATTTACGCACATTTGAGATGTTTTTGCTGTCCATTTCTACCACTTGAAGAATGTTTTGAAAATCTTCATCCGTTCGCGCTGCTTCAACAAAGTCAGATGCCAGTTTCACTCCTCTCTCGGCACAATCGTTAACAACGTTAATAGCAGCAACATTTTCTGCACTGGCAATGTAAGAAGCTGTTTGGCACCAATCATCAACAGGCAGTTGGAGGAATCCTGTGTCCAGTTGAAGTCTGTATATAGTAAACCACGAGTCAATACCAGCCAGATCACACAACCGAGTTTTAGAATCAATTGATTGGAATCGTGGTTTTCCCCAACCATTTCCAAATCGATTCTGTGGAGTTTGGAGGGCAACCACTGGTCGAAGTTTTAGCAGAGCATCTGCTAGAACTCGCTTTTCCAACACAGGTACTTCGTTGCTGAACAGAGCAAGTGGGATCATTTCAGCAGTGAGGTACCACTGAATTCGGTTTGTTTACTAGAGTTAGCATGTGCAATTACCGCATCTCTCATTATCGTCAGTCGCTCTTGAGCCTTCAGATCATGATCAGTTAACGTAAACGAACTACAAACGTGAGACCAATCATGTGCCACCAACTCCCAATTACTTCGCAGCTTGGTGAACAAAGTTAAATCCGGGGATTTGGAAACTTCTATTTTCATGTCTGCAAACACATGCAAGAGGATAACTTCACCAATGTGATGGCGACAACCTGACCACAGAAGTGCACGTTGCAGCAGTTTTTGTATGGCAATGCAGGCAGCAGTCTGATGACCAGTGTTTGATCTTGTTGTGTCGAATGTCATATTAACGATACAATCATTACAATGCCACTCTGTCATTAGCTTCATGGTTAATTCTGCAATTATTTCACCAACGGGTTTCTTTGTTGCCTTGGCATAATTTGGCACTCCTAGAAGTTTCAATTGCTTTGCATCACCGACAACTGTTATGCGTTCTTCAGTGACACGATGATTTTTTAGAGAAGGTGTTAGTTTGCCATCCCAGTGGAGAGTGCAGAGTTTGGGTGGTTCCCAGAAGTCGTGGATCTTTGTAGATATCTCACTTACAACTTTGCGACGTGAACGATCTGCAGTGGCATAGGAAGAAGCCACCATTGATCCATCACCCCCAGACTCGCTAATAAGGCCCTGTGTGAAAGCTGCCTGCTGTGTTGGTGTAATCTATAATCTTGTCGCTAGTGACACAAGATTTGGTCAGCTTAAAACATCTGGAGGTACAAATACCAAAGCTCCTGTTGGCTTTCTTCGCTTTTGCAATGGCATAATATCATCCAAACAGTTATCAACAAACTTCATATTATCTTCAGATTTAGAAGTAGAATCATCGGGTTCGTCACTGTTACCCTCGCTGGAAGGCACTGATATCGTTGAACATGCTGCATTTTCTTCTCTTGCGCGTTTCTGACGTTCCAATGTTGCGACATCTCGTGAATGGCGTCGAGCGACTTTTTTTGCAAGTGTTTTGTCGAATGATCCAAAGCTGGAAGACCTGTCTCCTTTCATAGACCTCAAGAATGCTAGATCTTCTGCATTCTTGATAATAGTCTCGACACTTGGTGGCCACAGTTGAAAAGTTGTTGCCAACATAGATTTCATTTGTTCCAGTTTACGTTTGGTGGCTGGTGTGTTTCGGCGACTTTTATCAATTGAACGAAGTTTATTGTATTCATCAAGAAGCTGAACAATCTTCTCACAAGCTCTCCTCTCTGTCACCATTGGAATGTTTGCTTTTTCGTAGAAAGCAGTAACTTGATTCAGCACAATTTTGGCAGTTGTAAATCGAGAAGGTGCACCAAGAGAACCTGGACGCTCACTGTGTGCTGCTACATTGCAGTGATACATCATGCACCTCAAAACTTGTAAACAAGTTGGTAGTCGAAGAATTCCAGTAATTATAGCATCATCAACACAGATTGCAGGGCCAATGCCAAACAATTCAGTTTTCAGAAGAGTTTGTGGTTTCTTTGTTCGCGAGGCAGGAGACGCAGTAATAACTGGATATGCAACTGTTGCAGTGATGCCAGGGTCAGCCAGCATTTCCTTAGAAGATGTAAACATTTTATTGTTGTTTTTCATATCATTTCCATGTTCTGATTTTATAGGTCGTGTGTATCAGAAATTAAAATAATATAAATAAAGAAATTAAAATGCTTGCCTTGGTCATCAATATGCAGTAAGGAAAAGTGTTGTTTTGCTAATAAAATGTGAATTTTGAATTTTATTTCTAGCACAACTGCTTATCAAAATCAATCATCGCTACCAAACATTATAAAACCAAAGACTATAAAACAATTTATATAGTGCTTCACGTTTTGTATGTAAGTCTGTAAGACTTTACAAGAAGGATGGTTTTATCTAGTTTTCGCTTAATTATGCAAACTTTGTTGAAGTCTGGGGGACCTCTAAATATTGTCAAATATTTTTTTTATTTTTTTACACAATGCTTTTTTTGATCAATGGAACAAATTTAAATAGCAGACAGATCAATTATTAAAATTTTTTTTTGGTGATGCACCCTAATATATATATATATATATATATATATATATATATATATATATATATATATATATATATATATATATATATATCAGCTTGTTAGTTCAACATGTCATCACATAATATATCTAATAGCTAGTTATAATTTATTTCTTAGCTATGTTTACTTTTTGTCAAGTTTGACTTGAAATATTTCTTATGTCGAGAATCAGTCCTAGTCACTACTGCTGCACTTATCGGTTGTGTTAAATAACATACTTATATAATAGAAATATTTTGTTAATTTTTTTTATCTCTTAGAATATGGGTAGCAACAAATGATTGTGGAATGAAATGCAAACATTAACTCTTGGGGGAAAAAAAATGATAATTTGGCGAGAAACAGAACGGCTACTGAATGTTGTTCGCTAAGTCCCGGTAATTCAAAAAAAAAAAGAATTGAAATAAGCAAGATTATTTGAAATGGAAACAAAAACCTATAAATATCGTGAGGATAACCAGGAGCGGATTAACGCCAAATGAGGTCCTTAGAGCAGAATTATGAAAATGTCCACGAGGAAAAAAAATGAAGGGCATGGATGTCTGAGCAGTGTAGAGCACTCGGCTGTCGAGCTGAGGGGTCCCTGGTGAAAGACACTGAGTCCACCCAGCTTTAAATGGGTACCTGACTTTACTTGGAGAACTGAAGACGGCCGGTCCTTGCACCGGCCACTCAATCCCGTATTATGCCATGGCAGAAGAAACAGGTGAACTCTTCAACTGCAGGGATGGGCCTCTAGGTCTAAAGAATCTTTAATTCTTAGAAATATGGGAAACAAACTTACATGTGAAAATGTACGGGAGCCCTTTGGAAGTCTTCGCTCCCGAGGCCCCAGCCGTTTAATCTGCCTTTTGGGCTAATTTCACTAAGAATCAGTTAAAAGAGAAATATAGACTGATGGTATGGGAATATAGACTGATGGTATGGGAATATAGACTGATGGTATGGGAAAGAAAATATATAGTTTGAGAACCGATGATTTGGAAGATCAGACTGAAATAAAACAAGTTTGACTATAAACAGATGGCAATAAAGTGCGAGGTGGGGGGCTGAGGGGGGCAAGCACTGCACATAGAGCAGTATCGTGTGCCCCCCCCTAATTGGACATCACTCACCCTGCTCTTCCCCCCCTTATCCTCCCCCTCCGTTTCCATAAACAACAGTGGATGAACCAAACTTCGGACAGAAAGACTATCACACAACATCATTCAGTACTTGAAAACAGGTAAATGATTCCAAACATTGCATCTCCGACGACACAGCACACAAACACAGCTTCGTTGAACAGCTGGAACAGCATTCAACGATTTGTGTTGCACAGGAACATCATACAGGCAGAGAATTCATTTGAATCGACGTCATGTCATCATACATTAAGTATCACGAATGACAATAGAAATCAATACAGCTGACCTGAAATAAGCCTCTTTTTTTTAAACCGTATTTAATTAAACCTTTCACATCTGCCCCAATAAATTATCTATAACGAAATAATAACCATTCACGAATCATCATTAGATATATATTTCCCTTAGTCATGAAATGTTTCAGTTTTCTGTTCATTTACAATGTGTTTGTTATTAAAGAAAATGTTACAATTAATTAAAGTAAAATTCATATTCTTAATAAATGTAATTCCTGTTTTTAATGTTTTTTTTCTTTTTTAATAGTATAGATTTAATGCAGGTTAAATTTCAGATTGTGTTCTGAAATATTCACTATCCCATATAATAGTAACTATTTATTGAAATACCCCCTATCCCATATAATAGTAACTATTTATTGAAATACCCCCTATCCCATATAATAGTAACTATTTATTGAAATACCTCCTATCCCATATAATAAAAATATTTTATTGAAATACCCACTATTCCAAGTAATGAAAACTATTTACTGAAATCCCTTTTTATCCCGTTCAATAAAAATATTTACTATTTAAATACCTTCTTATCCCATGTAATTAAAAAATATTTACTTAAATACTTTTGTATCCCGTTTAACTAATACTTTTTACTGAAATATCTTTTTATCGCAGTATATAAAAACCTAACAATGAAACGCCAACAATCTATATAATAAAAAAAATCATTTACTTAATATTTTTTTTATCCCATGTTATAAAAGCCATTAGCTGAAATATTTTCTTTGCAATATTATATTAACCAAAAAATGACATGCCAACTATTTCTGTAATAAAAACTTTTTACTCAAATCTCTTTTTATCCCATTTATAAAATAAAAACGAATTTCCCATATGACGAGATGCCATCATACAACCATGTAACAAAATGTATTTTTATCCCACGTAATAAAATGTCAGGTTATAAAATCACTCCCTGACTTCCTTCGGTTCACTGCCAACTAAGTCTGATTTTGGTTTGGATGTGAGAGTTGACAAATTGTGCTGGTTAGACAAGCAGGAGAAATCTGGCCACTACTCGAGTTGTTTGGTTTGCTCGAGTCTTTTTCCAAAAAAAAGTTTGTGGAGCCTGATGAAGGCTGCTCTAGACATTCATTGCTGGTTTATATTAGAAGAAGGAAAAACCGTCCAGAGGGTCGACCAGGGTTGGAGTATGTAGAAGGGAGTGGAAAGGGGGGGGGGCTTTAATTAGTCTCAGCCGCCCGGAAATCTCATTTCACTGTTCCCCCCCTCAAACATCTCGTTCAACTGAAAATTTTATTTTTACCTCGCTGATTGTTGGAACAATTTAAATTCAGAATTGAATGACAATGAATATGAATGTCCTATTTAGTTGGATGGAACTTTTTTTTTTATTGAGAACTGAATGAGGAAAAATATGAATTGCCTTTTTTCATTTATTTATAAATTGAGAATTTTATTGCAAAGAGTATATTCTGCCTTTTACTGAAATTCTAATTCCAATTTTTTTTTCTAAATGAAAATTTAATGTCAAAGAAAAAAGAACTTTCCTTCTAGTTTGAAATTTTTTAATTGACAGCTAAATAGCAAAGAAGTGTTTATCTATTCAACCGTTAGTTCACAATTTATGTTGAACACGAGGTGTGATGCTAATTAATTCAGTTAGAATTTTGTATTCAACTGTACAGTTTGATTGTACAAATACTAAAGCATCAATATAGAAGTAACACTACTGCATTTTCTAGCATGTCGAGATGTAATATGTAAGTAAAAAATTTTCTTGTATGGTTCCAGTGTAAATCTGAAGTAAGGGTTCACATAGCTCACCCTCCTTTTTATGTATATACAATGTATATTATACATGTAAGGTCTTTCCTTAAGCACATATATATATATAGATATATATATATATTATATTATATTATATTATATTTAAATTTAAATATATATTAGAACGTCCCATTTCCTATTTAATGCTGAACGAATTCAGTAAAGATCTTTTCAGGGGAGATTATGGGACCAACTCTTGCCTTCAGCCCATAACTGATTGGCATTTGAACGCTTTATCGAGCTGTCGCCCAGCAAGCAAATATAAACTAGATATTTATCTTGATTATCTGTGAATATCTACTTTATGTATGTCACGGAAGCTGTAATTCTAATGCCGATATTTTTTTTTTTCGGTTTGACTTTTGCATAGAAGACAACTTACATGGTAATTTATTTTAAAAAAAAATGTTAACACCTTATAAAAGGAGATTTTATGTGGTTTAAGAAATATTTTTTTTTGTTATGTGAGAGTGTATTATTTTAGTTGAATTTTATTTTCCATTTTAGAAAAAGTAGTATTCAACATCAATTATTATTTACTAGGCAATGTTTTAACACTTGAAACAGCTCTCCCAGCGAACGGCGCCTTATCGTCTGCTTGCCGCAGAGAATGAACACGTCATACTACAAAGCCAACCGCTCGTCCAACGTAAAAAAAAAAAAAAATTCACGTCATAAAAATGATTTCATTAGTCCAGATTTGTCTCAGTTAAAGAAAAATTATCACGTTGTGTTATATTACTTTTTTTTTAAGTTTTTTTTTTTTATTTTTTTATTTAGGGTTTTCTGTGGGGTTTTTTTCTAGCTGTAAAAATAGAGGGTCTTCTTGTTGTAGGACAACTGCAATTTATTGTCTTTTTTCCTGTGAAGAGTAAACTTGATCAAAATGAGTCCCTGGAAAGGCCGGGTGAATGTGAAGTAATAAACAGCTGATCCTTCACACTTGTGTGTCGAGAAATGAAAAAATGACACATTTTATCTGGACAACTAAAATGGATCGAAAAAAAAAAGAAGAAGACATGCTCATAGCAGGGGCGTCATTTTGAGAAGATTTTCTCACTGAGATGAGCACGGTCAGTAGCACGGTCAGTAGCATGGTCAGTGGGCTGTTGAATATTATTTGAACTAGATTTACATAGTGTAAAGGAAGATCTGAAAACAAGTATTCTCGATGAAGTGTAAATTTAATGATTTGATTGAAAGGGGGGGGGGTCTATTGATCATGTATAGGAAATACCATATTGTGTTTATTTACATTTTGCTACAGTTTAAAAGAAAACACCATGCGGTGCCTACAAACTACATCTTAAAATTTAATTCACATAAGAATAAAAAAAAGTTAAAAATGTATGTTTTTTACAACGTTTTTCTTAACTTCACTTCTTGTCTGTTTGATTGTTTGTGTGTTTGTCCGCGGAATTTGGCGAACCAATTTTTCTTCTAAAACGTTGGGCGCATGTTATACAAAGTAGAATTAATTTTACATACTCATATGCATTTTGTTATCTAGACTAAGTTCTAATAAATAATCTGCAATATCGTGATATTTCGAAAACCTTCTGTAATAATTCTTTTGGGATTTAATTGTTAACATTTGATGATTCTAATACTCTAATAAAAACATTCACATAATACAAGATTCATGCGCCCAACGTTTTGCGTTTTTATAAAAATCAGAAGCTCTTATAAAGTCTGTTACTATTACCATGTTACCAATTTATTCAGAAATTATTTTCTGCTTTTTAGTACGAAAGAAAAACGTTGTTTTATATAAAATATTTTTTTATAATGTAATTTTTATTGTTCGTTAATCAATTCTTACAAATTGTGTATTTTCACTAAGAACCACTCAAGCCAAATAACAGTGTTTTATGCCTGTAGATTTTTCAATCGAAACACCCGTGTGACCTACTTTTTGACGAGGACACTCGCTAAACATGAACCCCCTCACACATCTGTCCAAATTAGTCTTGGTAAAATACTCACCGGACGGGGAGAACCTTAGAATGACGTCAGTGAGGCCCCTAGAGACATGTGGCTATGGCGATAGTCAAACTTTAAGACGAGTAGCTCACAGATGATGTGGACGTGTTGACCTACCCCCAGCCTAATACATGTCTCTCTATTCATGTCCGTCAGTCTCTTTACTCTTTCGCCCAACATATTATCTTACTCTTTGTGAAGTCATATATATATATATATATATATATATATATATATATATATATATAACTTATTATCTTACTCTTTATGAAGTCATATAAATATGTGTGTATATATATATATATATATATATATATATATATATATATATATATATATATATAATAGCGGTGTGGGTTCTGCGTTAAATCGAAAGTAAAGAATTAATACAACAGTATTCCAGTTTAAAATCGTCAAACGTATACAATAATAATAAAAATCATGAAAAAATCGGACTTGTTCGAAACCAAAAATAACAAAGCCTACTGAATGAAACCTAATGGAATATAGCTCTATGCAAAGGTTTTGCAGGGTACAGCTACTGTTGGAATAAATGCCTTGGTCTCTGTTAAAATTATATATAACTTGGATTAAAGGTATTATAGTAGAACATGTCAACTAAAGGGCTCGGCATTTCTGAAGGGATGGGAGAGAGGGGTGCAGATTTTGATAAGGAAGGTTAACCCCCCCTCCCTCTAATTAAGAGCATTTTAGTATCAGGTCCTTAAATAGTGACGTTTCCAATGGTCAACGTTTTGCACTAGAACCAACTTCGACAATAAGACAGAGACACACTTTTTATTCAGAAATAATCAGGTAGATCGTACCGGAAGGTCAATAAAGTCCATAAAAACCAAGGTTTGACTGTGTTCCATATATATATATATATATATATATATATATATATATATATAGAGAGAGAGAGAGAGAGAGAGAGAGAGAGAGAGAGAGAGAGAGTAGTAAAATTAAATTTTCTAATGTCTTTTATTGTCCAATCTTTCCACTTAAACTGTATAGACCAGTATACAGCAGACATGGGCAAACGTAAGCCCTTGGGCCACGTACGGCACATACGGCTGTTTTATGCTTCCCGTGTATGTAATTATCATTAGTTTAACTAAACAATTCTCCAACTTCTCTTGGTCCGGCCTTTCTGTCTTATTTCTGCTCTTGGTCCGGCCTTTCTGTCTTATTTCTGCTCTTGGTCTGGCATTTCTGTCTTATTTCTGCTCTTGGTCCGGCCTTTCTGTCTTATTTCTGCTCTTGGTCCGGCCTTTCTGTCTTATTTCTGCTCTTGGTCCGGCCTTTCTGTCTTATTTCTGCTCTTGGTTCGGCCCGCCAATCAAATTTAAGAGCCCAATGTCCAGGTCTGTGGCCGAGTTCAATAGAATAATTTCCAGGGCAATTATCTGGCCATCAATTCCGTTAATCCATCTTCTTGACGGTCTTCATCGGGCTCATTAAACCTACCAGAGGCCGATCAGCTGAAATTTAGACAAGATGTCTGAACCAATCCATTACTTGATGTATTGTTGTTTTTATTCAAATAAATTAGTTTTCACAATAAATGTGCCCCTTTCTCAATCACGTGACCTTCTTGTTGTCCCTTCTATACGCCTGAGACATTTTATCACAGCATCTGATGAGTTCCATCTAATTCTGACAATGACACTTTGTCCACAACATGTGATGTGTTCCATCTAGCTCTGACAATGATATTTCATCACATGCGATGATTTCCATCTAGTTCGGACAATGACATTTCATCACAACTCTTGAGGAATTCTATCTAGTTCTGGAATTAACATTTTATCACAACATTTGATGATTTCAATCTAGTTCTGACAATGACTTGTACGAGAGAGGTAATGGGTGACGGATAAAACTGTGTTGTACTTGATATTCAAAGCTTCGTCTTATCGAAGTAAAATTGGAAATAAAAATGTATAATTAACACAGAATAAAAATGATACAGAATGCGCATAGTCAGTTTAAATTGACAATTTCCTAAAGTCGCCATGTGGGGCTGGTGGCCGAGTGGTGTAGATACTCGACTGTCGATCTGAGAGTCCTGGGTTCGATCATCGGTGAGAACCATGGGAATTTTTCCAGGTGAAATGTGTTTCAAAGTCGTCCCACAAGTCCACCCAGCTTTAAATGGGTACCTGACTTTAAGTTGGGGAAGTAAAGGCAGCTGGGCGTTGTGCTAACCACACAATCCCTTCATATGCCGAGGTTATAGAAACAGATGAATTCTACACTTCATCTGCCCTGATGGCCCGTTAGGATAAGGGAACTTTTTTTTTAAAGTCGCCATATTTGTTATTATTGTGCACCGATATTTCGATTATTAAAAAGGAAAAAATAACATAAATGGAGGCACTTTTAAATTCAAGACTTTTTTAAACAGTGATTCGTTTTCTGTATGATCTATTTTCTACGGATCAAACAAATATTTATAGAAAATTAGATTGACGAAATAATAGTATATAAATCATAAAATTATAAACTGAAAGATAAATAAATCAAATTATCAATTCATATTAGCACACAAGCTTTTTTTTAAGTCCATGTTACTTCTATAAATATTTGAAAGATATCTAAGCCCATGAAATGTAATTTTACTTTTTATTACATTTTAATAACAGCTTTTTTGTGGGATATAGGCATAGACATATAGAAAATATTTTTGGGTCATATATATTTGTTGGCAATAGGCATCGACTTCCAGGGATAGTTGTGGGCCATAGACATCGACTTCCAGAGATAGTTGTTGGACATAGACATCGACTTCCAGAGATAGTTGTTGGACGTAGACATCGACTTCCAGAGATAGTTGTTGGACATAGGCACATATTCCTATCGGGGTCCTATTAGCAACAGATCTATTAGACATTTTTTTTAGTCCATGTTACTTCTATAAATATTTGAAACATATCCAAGCCAATGGAAATGTAATTTTACTTTTTATTACATTTTAATAACAGCTTTTTTCTGGGATATAGGCATAGACATATAGATAATAATTATTGTCCATCACCAGCAGTTTGTCCCTGGATGACGAGATTGGCAAGAGGCCAGACTAAGCAAACGTGTATGGTCCAACAACCAATTGACACTGAGAGAGGGAGGGGGAGAGGGAGAGGGAGGGGAGAGGGGGAGAGAAGGAGTGAGGGAGAGAGGGAGGGAGAGAGGGAGAGAGAAAGGGAGGTAAGGAAAGAGAAAGCAAGGGAGGGAGAGAGGGGGTAGGGAGGGAGATAGAGGGGAGGGAGGGAGAGAGGTTGGGAGAGAGATAAAGAGAGAGGGAGGGAGAGAGATAAAGAGATAGGGTGCAGGGAGAGAGAGAGGGAATGAGGGAGGGAGAGAGAGGAAGGGAGGGGGAGGGAGAGAGAGGGAGAGGGGTGAGGGGAGGGAGGGAGAGAGGGGAGGGAAGGAGAGAGGGAGAGGATGTGAGAAATGGGAGGGAGATAAAGAGAGAGTGGGGGCAGGGAGGGAGACGGAGGGAAGGAGGAAGGGAGGATGGGGGAGAGAGGGAGGGAGGGTAATGGACAGGGGGAGAAGGAGGGGTAGGGGGAGAGAGATTGGAGAGGGAGGGAGAGAGGGAGATGGGAGAAGGAGGGGGGGAGGGAAAGGGAGGGAGGGAAAGGGAGGGAGGGAAAGGGAGAGAGGGGGGAGGGAGAAAACAGAAGGTAAACAGAAAACCTTATTTTCAACCCGGGCAAAGCCGGGTACTTTCAACTAGTAATATATAAGACACATTTTAATTTTTTAAAACATTTTACATAAAAGAAAGAAACATTCAAAATAACAAATAAATAAAACCTTACAAAAATTAGAAAGCTTTCAATGTGTGATGTGATTTTATGAGAGTTCAAGTTAAATGTATCTCCACACTGATCTATTTACTTCATGTTCCAAACATCGATATTTCCACTTGTGCGTATGAAATCAAATAAAATAAAATATAGATAAAAAAAAACAACTCTATCCAACATCTCTAGTTCACGTAATGACCATACAAAGACAGCCATTGACGTCATAGGCCATCCTCCGGGTACAGTAAGAGGAAGAGAGGAGGGAGGGAGGGGGGGACTACATTAGGTTTGTCTGTATATCTATGTGTTAGTGTGTGTGTGTGTAAAGTTGGGGGGAAGATATGTTTGTATTCGGTTTCATCTGTCCATAGGCAGTATCTGTTTGTATGTAGAAGACATAAGTGATGGGTGTGAAAAGCTGACACTAACTTTAAGTGTAAAATGATATCTGTTTATCTATGTATTATATCTGTGTATAATGAATGATATCTGTTTATCTATGTATTATATCTGTGTATAATGAATGATATCTGTTTATCTATGTATTATATCTGTGTATAATGAATGATATCTGTTTATCTATGTATTATATCTGTGTATAATGAATGATATCTGTTTATCTATGTATTATATCTGTGTATAATGAATGATATCTGTTTATCTATGTATTATATCTGTGTATAATGAATGATATCTGTTTATCTATGTATTATATCTGTGTATAATGAATGATATCTGTTTATCTATGTATTATATCTGTGTATAATGAATGATATGTGTATTTATCTATCTAAAAAAATGTATCATAATTTTTTCGAGACCTATATCATTATATGTTTATCTTGGCCTACATCTATCTGGGCATTTGACTCCTACATCACAGGTTCTGAAACTTTTATCATCCTGTTTTAAGACACCTGTTCTGTATTCACGACCCACTAAGAAACCTGTTCTGTATTCACGACCCACTAAGAAACCTGCTCTGTATTCACGACCCACTAAGAAACCTGTTCTGTATTCACGACCCACTAAGAAACCTGCTCTGTATTAGCGACCCACTAAGAAACCTGCTCTGTATTCACGACCCACTAAGAAACCTGCTCTGTATTCACGACCCACTAAGAAACCTGTTCTGTATTCACGACCCACTAAGAAACCTGTTCTGTATTCACGACCCACTAAGAAACCTGTTCTGTATTCACGACCCACTAAGAAACCTGTTCTGTATTCACGACCCACTAAGAAACCTGTTCTGTATTCACGACCCACTAAGAAACCTGTTCTGTATTCACGACCCACTAAGAAACCTGTTCTGTATTCACGACCCACTAAGAAACCTGTTCTGTATTCACGACCCACTAAGAAACCTGTTCTGTATTTACGACCCACTAAGAAACCTGTTCTGTATTCGCGACACTCAGCTAGAGAAATATGTAAGGAATAAAGCTGAATTTAAACGTGAATATTCTCCACCATGGAAATATGGAAATCTTGTGGCGGCCCGCGTGTAATCAGCCTGCGACGCCCCGTTGGGTGGAAAAACTACATTTTGAGCGCCACTGATCTACATATGTAAATATGTTTATTTATTTATTTATTGGTGATTGTGTACATGTTGTGGTTGTTTTTTTTTCTTTGAAGTATGACTGAAATGCACATTGCAGAACAATAAAGAAGATTTGAAGGTGAAGGTCATGCCTATTATTACAATAATTGTGTGTGTGTGTGTGTATATATATTAGTGAAATTGAATTTGATTTTAATATAACGTATTAAAGATTTCTGACTATTAAGTAAAAAAAACAACTAAAAGTGTATTATGGTATGATTTGTGTTTATATGATCATGATTAGGGCTCTGATTAATTATCATTTCAAAGTATTTTACATCTGGATTACCGGATTAAGCCCATGAGGTGGCCTAGCTTTCAGCACAATTAGGTGCTACCCTACCTACGTCTAATAAAAAAAATGTAGCGTCCATTGTAAAGTACGCAGGGTAGCCTAAAGATCGAGAGCTATATAAAATATATTCAATGTTTGTTTACATTTTAAGTAAATCAATAACTTTTTCATAACCCATTAGTACTAAAGTTGGGACGGATGGCCGAGTGGTGTAGATACTCGACTGTCAACCTGAGATTCCTGGGTTCGATCCTCGGTGAGGCCCATGGAATTTTTCCAGGTGAAAATTGGTGCAAAGTCGTCCCACAAGCCCTACCAGCTATAAAGGGGTACCTGACTTAAGTTGGGCAAGTAAAGGCGGCTGGGCGTTGTGCTAACCACACAATCCCTTCATATGCCGAGGTTATAGAAACAGATGAATTCTACACTTCATCTGCCCCGATGGCCCATAAGGGCTAAGGGAAATTGAATTTTTTAATCACAAAAAGCGGCACAAATATCAACAAAAATGGTGATAGGACTAGTGCATTTTAAAAATGTGCTTTAGTGATTTTAAATTATTCATCTTCTTATGAACTCGTGAAGTTTCAACTTACTTTATCTCGATTATTTAATGAAATGTGTACTAGTCGATTATTTAATGAAATGTGTACTAGTCGATTATTTTATTAAATGTATACTAGTCGATTATTTTATTAAATGTGTACTAGTCGATTATTTAATAAAATGTGTACTAGTCAATTATTTAATGAAATGTGTACTAGTCAATTATTTAATGAAATGTGTACTAGTCGATTATCTACTGAAATGTGTACTAGTCAATTATTTAATAAAATGTGTACTAGTCAATTTATAGCCCTAAATTTTATTTTTCAATTACAAACATTTGCACCTTTTACATCGTGATTTGGTTAAAATCGCAACAAAGAGCAACTTGCATCACTGAGAGTCAGTCTTGAACGACACAGTAGTATTACAATCAGCATAGATGACAATCAGTATTACATGACAGTTTATTACATCATCGAACTGTTAACTGTCATAATTTGAAAGTACAAACATTAACTAAAAAGCGGGGAAACGATAAGCAGAATATTGGACGTCGATTTCTTATTTGAACATTATGAAAAAAATTGACATGCAAAACAACAAGGACTATATTCTATATGATATAACACATTCATGTGTCGTTTATGTTCACCTTTTTTATGCATTCAAGTGCAGGGGCGCCGAGAGGGGGTGGGGGGTCATTGCCAGAGGGCCCGCATCTGTAAGGGGGCCCGGCCGCCCCGACCTTGTCAATTTTTTCACGACTTTTTGTTTATTAAGGGACTCGCATAGATGTCCTGCCCTGCTGGGGCCCGTGTTGGCTCTCGGCGCCACTGGTCAAGTGTATCATGCTTAGATTTGTTTGTGGTAAAGTCATTTTTTGGTTTTAATGTTTAATTTTGTTGGTGATGAAGGGAATCCAATCTTTAATATTCACTATTGTTGGTAGTGAAATTATTTCAATGTTCATTTTTTGCTGGAAATGAAGTGATTACATTAGAAAGTTTTAGCTTTTGCATTTAGTGAATTCATATCGGTGTTTAATATTCACACTTCCTGCTAATGAAGTTATTCCCGTGTTTACTTCACTTTTGTTGGTAGTAATTCCTGCGTTTAATTCTGACTTGCTGGTAGTGATAGAATTCTCGCATTGAGTTCACACTTGCTGGTTGTAAAGTTATTCCCGTGTTTAATGCTTGACAAATCTCCTATGACCTGAACAAATTCTGGACCCAGTTCACATGTTACGATTACTTAGACATTACTTTATGAATGGCTGAGCACCTAACCCCTTCCTTCTCCCAGTTTCTATTTCAGTCCTAATGCTAGTCTCCAGTTTAATGCCTCCCAAGATCGGAAACAGGGTTTAAGGTTCAATTAATCTTGGCCAAAGCCACGCCCCCGTTTCCAATGAAATCGACTACCAATAAAAGTTGGGGGGAATAGCATGATAACGTCCGTTCTGAGGACTGGAGTCGATTACTTTTGCTTTCTTTTACTCACTCGAATACATTCTTTTCTGTCAGTGTTACTTTCACAGCAAACATTATTTAAGACAGGAATAAATTACAAAATGGAACTTTATTGATGAGAGTGAATGAGTGATTTGTGTGAGTGAATTTGGGTTTCATTTTTACGAATCATTTATTCGATTCATACAGTGACGTAAAACATTTTTTTGCACAGTAAACCAAAGTATAGTTTTTAAAAGATAAATGATTAAATACAAATAAATAATGTTATCTTTTGCGTGCTGAGAAACGAAATGCAAGCAGAGGATAGTTTGGCATCTTCTGCTTAATGTGTAGCAAAAGAGGTCATTCCATAATGGACATAATGCTCCATAGCTATTTGTGTAAGTAAGTAATTCCATTCAAATGACTGGACGTTGCTTTATGACTTTGTCATATTTACTAAAGGGGGTACTAATGTGAGGTTTGTTTTGTTATCTGGGGACTAGATATGACATAAACAAAATAATTAAGTAATTAAATTGTTTACTCAGATTCATGTATAAAATAATTTTAATGCATATTAATAAACAAACTTTTGAATAAGTAAAAATTTACTCTTTATATTATGAGATAAGTTAAAAGTATATTGTTGTAACACAAAAACATTTTTTTTTATTGCGTGCTCTTAATAAACATTTTGAAACTTTACTCCCTTTGTGCCAACAAAATAACTTAAGAAAATATCTTACATAAATAACATATTTCTGAACATTGTATAACATTTAAATTTAACATCCATCTGAAGCATGAAATTGAAAAATAGGGAGCATAACCTACATCGTAAGCGTGACCAGAACAATTTTAAGAAGAGAACTAAGTTTTTAAGACGTTGGGCAAAGACAAAGTTTGGTTTAGAGATTAAATAAGTTTATATAAAGACACAGGCAGAGTTTATGTGAAGACACTGACAAAGTTTATGTGAAGACACTGACAAAGTTTATGTGAAGACACTGACAAAGTTTATGTGAAGACACTGACAAAGTTTATGTGAAGACACTGACAAAGTTTATGTGAAGACACTGACAAAGTTTATGTGAAGACATTAACAGAGTTTAGGTGAAGAGACAGAGAAATTATCTGAAGAGACTGAGAGATAGTATGTGAATACACTAACATAGTTTGTGTGAATACACTAACAGAGTTTATGTGAAGAGACTAATAAAGTTCATTAAAGTTTACTGGCAGAAAACAAAAAAGAATATGTGAAAAGACAAAATTGAAACTAACAAAGTTTATTTTGTATGAGAAAAGACTAACAAGATTTATGGGCAGAGACCAAAAAATGTTTATGTGCAGTGACTAGCTTTGTCTTTCATTGGAGAATATATGACTAGACCGGCCTACGTTTCACACCTTGTCAGACAGTATTAACACCCTGCAGACAGTGTTAACACCCTGCAGACAGTGTCTTACTTTCAACCAAAAAGTTCAACGCAAGTTAACATGCCATACTTAGGAAAACTAATGAAAAATATTTTCTTTCAAGAATAAAACAACCTTGTCTTTTTGTTTTCCTTTTGTGTTAGCTCGTGGTGGGGGGGGGGAATATTGCTGTTTGTTTGAAACCTGTTAGGAATAATTATCTCACCAAAAACATTGCTTGATCATATTACCGGATTTTTTTTTTTCATAAATAAATTATTTAACATGCGTCTGTTACATTAGTCAAAAATGACATAAATCACAGATACTACAGTCATACAGTCACTGAAAAAAAAATCAATGAACTAAATTGTGTTCATTGTTAACGTCGAGAAAAGTCTAAAAATAAAGATGTTTGGAAAACATTAGTTCTCTTCTGTCGATCCCATAAGTACAAAAAAAACATACTCCGTGCATTATTCATAAACAACAGTAAATCATGCGGCTATAAATTTTTAAAAAATTACACCATTGTCTTTCCTGACAAACACACACAAACATATACACACACACATTCATTACAGTTCATTACACAACATTAATTGAATACACACTAATATTGATCTACTGAATACTGTTTGATTAGTAGGCTAGGTTATTTTTGGTTTCGGACAGATCCGATTTTTTCATGATTTTTATTACTATTGTTTACGTTTGAAGATTTTAAACTGGAATACTGTTGTATTAATTCTTTACTTTCGATTTAACGCAGAACCCAAACCGCTATTTTTTATATAGGCCTAGATATGTGTAGTGGGATGGGCACATTAATGAATTGTTTTCGCTGATTTAATTACTTGGACTAGTTAGATATTTTGTAAACTGTAAGAAAGTATCGTTCTAGACAGACACAATCGTTGTTCAAAACCTCTTTATTCGATGTAATTTGCCAATGAAGTTGAAAACATTGATTGCGCAATAATCTTTGGTGCAATGTAATTTGTATGATAAAAACCATGACTCAATTTCGGATAAGATGATGAAAAACGAAATATAAATTGCATATTTGAAATGAAATGTAATATAATTCCAAATTTAAATCTTAAAATTAAAGAATTAAACCTTGATTTATCAGAAACGAAATATCTTGGATTTAACTGAACACTTGGAGCTCACTGACAATGTAGTACAAAAGTTCACGTCAGAACTATTATCTGTTTCACATAGTAGTATCAGAGATTACCTCCTCAGTACGCGGGATCTAAGCATCATTAGCTGGGCCTAAAGCATCATTAGCTGGGCCTAAAGCATCATTAGCTGGGCCCTAGGCATCATTAGCTGAGCCTAAGGCATCATTAGCTGGGCCCTAGGCATCATTAGCTGGGCCTAAGGCATCATTAGCTGGGCCCTAGGCATCATTAGCTGAGCCTAAGGCATCATTAGCTGGGCCTAAGCCATCATTAGCTGGCCCTAGACATCATTAGTTGGGGCTAAGGCATCATTAGCTGGGCCTAAGGTATCATTAGCTGGGCCCTAGGCATCATTAGCTGGGCCCTAGGCATCATTAGCTGAGCCTAAGGCATCATTAGCTGGGCCTAAGCCATCATTAGCTGGCCCTAGGCATCATTAGCTGGGCCTAAGGCATCATTAGCTGGGCCCTAGGCATCATTAGCTGGCGCAAAGGAATCATTAGCTGGGCCTAAGCCATCATTAGCTGGCCCTAGGCATTATTAGCTGGGCCCTAGGCAAACTTTTAGTTTTGCTAAATTTGGTTACGTATAAAAACTCCAAGGGCAAGGTTCCATAGGCGGCTACTGCGTACAAGTTTAAATTATACAGAGTTCTACAAAGAGGATACACTTCTAGAAGTTAATAAGCTATCGTATATATATATATATATATATATATATATATAAATATATAAGTGTTATGTTATATCCTTGATTATATCATGCCTCTACTTGGTTGTCAGTATGGAAGAGTTAATAGAAGAGGACGAGCTATGTTTACAGATTGCCATAGGTATGCAGATTGAGAAATAAATAAATAAACAGATGATGTAGGTGATATCTCGTTTATCGAGGATGGCGACCGATAGACGAGCGAACGGATAGATAGAAAAAGTAGATAGACAGACATGCAACCAACCAGACAGGCGGATAGATAGATATGATAGATTAGATAGATAGATAGATAGATAGATGTTTGGATGGTTAAATAGATAGATAGACAGACAGACAGACAGACAGACAGACAGACAGATAGATAGATAGATAGATAGATAGATAGATAGATAGATAGATAGATAGATAGATAGATAGATAGATAGATAGATAGATAGATAGATAGATAGATAGATAGATAGATAGATAGATAGATAGATAGATAGATAGATAGATAGATAGATAGATAGATAGATAGATAGATAGATAGATAGATAGATAGATAGATAGATAGATAGATAGATAGATAGATAGATAGATAGATAGATAGATAAACCCTGTCCCTTGTTAGTGTTATAGGTGAGTTCTTATTTGCAGCAACAGGGAAATATTATTATTCAACACCTAAAAAATAATTTGAAAAAAAAAATCCATTGTGTTACCTATTAATTTTATCTCATAATATCTAAATATAAATATCGTATTTTAGTTGTGCTGTTAACAGATACCTGAATAACTACATTGTCATAAACTAAATAACAGGCCAACCTATGACCAGCCAAATGACCAGCCAATGTCGAGCGGAAAAATAAAATGTCTCCAGGGTCTGTCCATTTATCTCTCTCATTTCCGTTGCTCCAGTCTTAAAATAGAATCCATTTGTTCCTTTAAATTGTCGACTTGGGGAAACACTCGCTTTGACGGCGTGAAAAGACTCGGTTTCATCCATTATCATTTTGCCAGATAACGCTGTGAGCTAGATGGATACCGTAGCGTATGGAAGTGTAGAGAGAGAGACCCACTGTACTGACCTGGCAAGGAAAAGACGATCAATGATTTCACTTTGACAGAATACAACTTGTCGTGTGTGTGTGCGTGTGTGTGCGCGTGTGTGTGTGTATGTGTGTATGTGTGTGTGTATTTATGTTATGTATACAGATTTAGAAAAAGAAATCGATTTTCTTAACCTGTTGTAAGATTCTTACATATATTATAATGGACAAAATTCATTTTTAAATATTAGTGTTTTCAATTAGGGCCGATCTCAGGATATTCAGTTGGTAACACTTTAAGGGCTCCAGTACCGAGATATCGCGCATCAAATCCTGAAATTTCCAAGTTTCGTCATATTTTCTTGACAAGCCTGGGATTTAGCTCTTGTGTGGGGCACCTTCCGTCATGAGCGAAACCGATGTACGGGTCGTGCGGGTCCGGACCCTACCAAAAATCAAGCCACTGGTTTTCGACCCTACCAAAATTTGGGAGCAGACATACCAATTTTCATCTTACCTAATATTTTGGACCCTACCAACTTCAACATACTGGTTGCGCCCCTGCCTTCCGTTAGTGGTCGAAGACCAGGGTGGAATCAATCGGTCCAGTCAGCGTTTGGCCTGTCATGTTTACATCAGTTTACGAACGTTTAAATCAGGCATGAAAATTAATTAAACCCAGAAGTCGAGTGAATAGTTCCCAAGATTAATTTTGAAATGTGTAGAATGAATCATCTGGTAATTAGTTGCTTGTGTAAAACAACATGAGACATAACCTGGGGCATGTAAATCTATTCCATTCTGTTTATCGAGTTTGTAACATTTGTACATAGCAATAATAACCATGTACTTGTTTACTGCAGTCTGATATCAGTGGCGTAGCGAGCTTAACTCGCGCCCGGGGCACAATACCTTTATAGCAACCCCCCCCCCCATTTGAAAACCATATAATATCATATGTTTTGCGGACCATTTGGCGCCTTTTTGTGAGTATCGCCCGAGTCATGACACCCCCTTACCACCCCCCCCCCTCGCTACTGCACTGCCTGAAATGCATTTATTATATACTAGCTGTACCCTGCAAAACATTTGCATAGAGTTATATCCCCTTATGCTTGATCGGTAGGCTAGGTTATTTTTTTGGTTTCGGGCAGATCCGATTTTTTTCATGGTTGTATTTTAAACTGAAATACTGTTGTATTAATTCTTTACTTTCGATTTAACGCACACTGGAAATGAGTATTATTATGTATGATGTATTAAGGACACTAATTTCATATGAATTAAGGACATTACTTATAGATTAATTAACAATATTCAGTATCATTTCTAGATTGGCTAACATTGGCAAACTGGCTAACCGTGGCTAACATCGGTGTTGTGATTAGGTTCATTTGATCGCGCTTGGGTTGTGATTTATTGAGCAGGTTTAAATTTTCAGCCCCAAGATGACAGTGAACGATGTCCACCAGAACTCCAGTGTGCCTTTATTGCTTTTCAGTTATGATTACTGTTGGACTGTGGAAAATGGTTTCTAATAGTGACTAGAGATTGTGACATACTTTATC
Source organism: Bulinus truncatus (assembly GCA_021962125.1). Taxonomy (NCBI): domain Eukaryota; kingdom Metazoa; phylum Mollusca; class Gastropoda; family Planorbidae; genus Bulinus; species Bulinus truncatus. Next base: position 1,359,700 of record JAGDYQ010000061.1, read on the forward strand.
AAGAGACAAACATCTCATCACGTACATTAGGGCTTTAGCTAAAAAGAGTTCAATGCCTGGTGGGGCCCCAACAATCTCTGGGCACGCGGGCCACTTCCTCCATTGTTAATGTCTTTTTTATGCGAATTTTTCATGAGAATTTGGAAATGTATGTTGCCTTCAGATAGACCTGCCAGCCGAATTTTTTTTTCAGTTTCGGCTGGCTGACATAGTTTTTCGGCTGATAGCCGGATTAGCCGAATTTTACCGTAAATTGAGTCAATAGACATTTGCGGCTGATTTTCGGCTGATTTTCGGCAGATTATGAAATATTTGGCTAAAATTCAGCTGACGCCTAGACAATATTGAATTGATAAAACTTCAGCAATAAAACACTTTTACAATACTTGGGGGAAAGTTTTATTATTTAAAACAACAGAGATAAACAGTTTTATGTGCTGTCCTACTAATACAGTGCATTAATGCATTCCACTCATTCAGTTTCTGCCACTCAATACCTCGATAAGCACTTAAAATATCAGTTTATAATTGTCATGAAAAAAACAAACGCGATGTAGTTTATCAGCTGTTAGACTTGATCGTTTGCTGTTCATTATCAAACCAGTAACCGAAAAAATGCACTCCACTGGTACATATGATGCTGATGATAGGTGAAGACGAGCCAGTTGGGTAAGTTGTGGATACGAGGATGATGCAACACTGCTAAGCCAGAAAGCGAGAACATCATGAAACTGAACAACAGGCGCCGTCATAAATGATTTCAGAAAGGTAACGAGTTCACTTAAAAAGTCAATTTCATCTTCATGGAGACAGATATCAACTAGACCAATACGCTTGAGAGTATTTTGAACCTCTCTTTTCAAGTCAAGTATAGACTGAATCATCATCAATGTTGAATTCCAACGCGTTGGACATGATGCCTTCACTGACTTATCATTGTGTCTATGACTGTCATTGATGGCGTTAGTGCTTCTCTTTCTCTTTGATATTAGAGGCATCCGTTATTGATGCACTGAGCTGACCATCTACAAGAAGCAATTCACACACTGAAGACAGGGTTTTAGGGTTTTTATCATTTCTTTATCCTCTGTGAATGCTGCATCGTCTTCTATAATTGCGGTCTTGAAATTCTTCCTTTTTATTGATGCTGTCGGTAGTATTAAGGTGCAATACGTCTGCTGTAAAGTGCTGATAAGAGTCAACCTTTAAAAGCTTTGACGTTTTTATCATAATTGCAGCACCATCATGGCAGCTAGTATTTTGTGATCAACAGAAAAGCTTTTTAAGACAGAGCTGATAAGGTCAGCAAGGTCATGTGCAATAAGATTAAGTAATGCGACAGTTAATACAACGGCGAACGAAATACGGCGGCTAATGAGGCGCGCCGCATATTTTTCGGCGGATTTACGGCGGACGAAAATTCGGCGGCGTAGCCGGCGCGCGGCGCCGGCTGAGGGGTCTACCTTCAGTTAAGCTCTATTCTAACAAGACAACTAGCATCGCGCTTCTTAAAATATACAACTTTTTAAACTTTTATGAAAATCTTTGTATTAAAAATAATAGAATATATAGTACTAAAATTAGTATTTTACTAAAACTTCTATATTCGTCGTAAACGACTAAAAAAGGGGAATAATATATGTCAGCCTGACAGATTTTAATATTACAAGAGTAATCGGTCGTGAATTGGGTTTTTCTCAAGCATTGTTCTATCAATCACTAGTCTTTTTTTAATCACTTTAGTGTCATTAAAAACATTCAACTGTAATTTTTCCTGATTTGAATCCTGCATTACAGATCATTTGGACATTTTTGTTAATGGTCTAAATTTTGAATGCGTGCTTCGTTAATAGTTTGTCGTTTTTTAATAGATAGTGAATTAGTCATGCCATACTATTGACACTCCTTATAAGGACATAATGGTGCGATGCTTTTAAAAAAAAGATTTTATGTGTTTCAATAAAGAAAGAAAAAGCCTAGAATACAGGCTATTTTATGGGCAAAGGTTGTGGACCCATAACAATTGTGTCCCCTCTCCCAGCGGCGGGTCTGCTTACAGTGATTTCATTAGATTAGGTACACACATTACTGCAGTCAACAAGTTTATTAACTCACAGCTGTTGTTCATTTTCAGCCATTTGTTTAAGCTGATTGCATGGTGTTTTGTAAAACTAGGCATTTTTCATTATGTTATAAGCTACCTAGTGAAGTTATACATCATTGAATTCGGAAATGAATAATCTTTTTAAAAAAATCTTCATCAGCTGTACGGACTGATGTATTGTTGCCTCATTACTGAACGGTCTCTTCCAGTTCTAAGTTTAAAACAATCTTCATCAGATGTACCCTGTACGGTCTGCTGTATTGTTGCCTCAGTACTGAACGGTCTCTTCCAGTTCTAAGTTTCTCATTGCTTATTGTTGTTGTTCTTTAACCTAATGGGTTCAATTGTGATTGGAAAAGGGAGGGGGGGGGGGTAGATGTCTCTTATATCAATTTTTTTCTATAAAGTGCTAAATATTGTTATTTGAATTGCCTGTGCTATATAACTGATATTGCCCTTAAAACACGATGTGCTATATAACTGATATTGCCTTTAAAACACGATGTGCTATATAACTGATATTGCCTTTAAAACACGCTGTGCTGTACCTTTCACTTTTTTAATTTAATTTTTTTTTGTATTCCGATCCAGATGGTGCACTCATCAGCTTACCAAAGAGTTAGAAATGTTCTCAGCTTGTATACCATGTTCTAAGCTTGCACCATGTTTGATATATTCTTGTGAAAAAAAATTGTATGAAAAAAAAGCGAAAATACTCGTACCATAAAAGACGGCCCGGATCGATACCGAGCTATTTAATTCCGATACTTTCCTCTCCGGAAACGGTCGATTATGTAAGTGGTATTATTAACTGTAACAATGGCGACTCCAATACATTTCCATAGTCAGCCTTAGTTCTGGCTATCAGCCGAGTTGCCAATAAGGCGTTTTATAGCCAACAATCTTCCATTATTGCTCTATCTAATGTAGTTTCTTTCCTCAATAGTTTGATGTGAACCATTTCTTTGGTCCAGCAAATAAAGTAACTTAAATCTTTTATTTACATGGCTTGTGACAGTTGATTCAAGCGATAAAATGATGAAGAATCAACTCGCAATATTAGATAATCGAATACTTTATGTATTAATTAGGTATAGACCAAGTATTTTATCAGTCATCCGTGGATGTTAGTGTGTGTGTCTGATGTTCCTTGTAAGGATGACATAAATTCTCTTAGATATAGTGGTGGGGATGGACTTAAACCATGACCTGAAATATCCATCTGTCCTCACCGGAAATACAAGCAGAGACTTTCTGGTCAAAAGTCAAGCGGTAAAGCGCTTCACCACACGACCAGGTCTGCGGGTTTCACAATGTGCTATTAACACTTAACAATACCTGAATATACGTTTTATAGATATTTAAAGCCGTTATTATGTTCAGACTTTCTGGGTCCATTCTTACGGATCCAAAGAGATCTGGTCTGACTCTGTAATTTTTTGCTGGGAAGATATGTTTAAATTTAACCGGAATAGGCATAGACTTCCAGATTTGAGGACCCTAGACAGAAACGTCCAGATATTTTTAAGGTTCCAAGGCGAAATCGAGTGTCGGGGCCGTCTTAGTTCAATATTTAACACGAATTAATATTGGCAGTGTTCTCCCATCTACAAAAAAGGCTCTAAGACATGCTATATACATGGGCGTATTCATGGGGGGAAGGGGGGCATTTGCCCGCCCCCCTACATTTTGAAAAAATGTCATATAAGAGGGGGGCATTTGCTCCCCCCCCCCCTTACATTTAAAAAAAAAATGTCATAAAGTTGTTATTTTCCCCCCTGGAAAATTTTTGCCCCCCCCTGGAAAAATTCCTAGCGACGCCCATGGCTATATATATATATATATATATATATATATAGGACAAATAAATAGTCTGCCAAACAGGTCTTATGCCATTACTTTGTCTTTTTTTTTCCTCAGCTATGGTGACATGACCCCAGATACAATCACGGGAAAAATTGTAGGAGGAGTTTGTTCGTTAAGTGGTGTACTTGTCATCGCGTTGCCAGTACCTGTTATAGTCTCCAACTTTAGTAGAATCTACCACCAAAACCAAAGAGCCGACAAAAGAAAAGCACAGAAGGTCGGTACCAATAGTTTAAATGCAAGCAACCAATTGTAATTATTGAATGTGGGAAAAAAAAGTTATTTATAAGAAAATCTCAGACAACGATAAAAACATAGATAATTACTTAGGCTTTTAACTCTACGCCAGTCTTAACGCTAAAACATAGCTATTAATGAAGGCTTTTAGCTCTACGCCAGTCTTAACGCTAAAACATAGGTATTAATGAAGGCTTTTAACTCTACGCCAGTCTTAACGCTAAAACATAGCTATTAATGAAGGCTTTTTAATATACACGAGTTTTGCAGGGTAGAGCTAATACTATTATAATCATTGTGTGATTAATGTGTATGAGCCTACAATTCAGACGTTCTCTCTGGATTCACCCAGGATCTTTTACAAGTCTTGAAACGTCTTTTTTTTTCCTTAGTTGTGTCCCTTTTCAAGAGTTATCCTCCGTTTCTAAGTTCGCTTCCAGTCGTCACGAGATAGAATTCTTGGCACATAAAATGCCGAATCAATATTGCACACACCCCTTCACACCCCACCCTTCCTTTTTCCTAGCACCCCCCCCCCTCTTTTCAAATAAACAAGCACAGAAATTTGTGTTGTCTTTCTCGAAAAAAAAAAAACAGCAACTTAAATCCTCACGTTGCAGTTGTTTTTGTTTTCATTGTTAAAACTTACTCGTGTTTGACTTAGATGTCAATAGACTATTGAGTAGGGGGTGGGGGAGGCGGGGACAGGGGTGGGGCTCGGATAGGGGGCAGGGGCAGGAACGGTGGTTGCAGAATAATACGCAATATCTAATCGAGACTGCTGGTAACGACAGCCGTTGAAGAAGAGGAAGTTATAAGGCATCATATAAATCGAATGGAAGGAATGGAGGAATTGGGGGAGCGGGGGGGGGGGAGGGGAAGAGGTTTCTATCACTGAACGTCAGTATCTATTTGTTATACAAATAATCTCTTAATGTCTTTATCGTCACTGGGTTTGACAGAATTAGACAAATATCTTTGATGAAATGTTGATGAAATGTGTTTGTTTATTGCAAAGGTTTGTTATCGTATACAGACAATATTTTTTGAAATTACATATCAAGGGTGGTCATGAAGACTTGGCAGGCAAGAAGTCAGACTGATAGATAGATAGATAGATAGATAGATAGATAGATAGATAGATAGATAGATAGATAGATAGATAGATAGATAGATAGATAGATAGATAGATAGATAGATAGATAGATAGATAGATAGATAGATAGATAGATAGATAGATAGATAGATAGATAGATAGATAGATAGATAGATAGATAGATAGATAGATAGATAGATAGATAGATAGATAGATAGATAGATAGATAGATAGATAGATAGATAGATAGATAGATAGTACTAAATTGTCACAAATGATAATTATTTTTATTCAATTTACATTGTACTATTGTAACATCTTTTTTTTTACGTTTAAAGAAAGCGCGGGAAACAAGAATCAACATGGCTAAAAATGCAAGTAGCGCTGGATTCATCAGTGCCAAGAAACGGGCCGAGGAGGCCTTGTTGGCCCGTGAGGCTGGCCTTGAACTTGAGGAGTACAGCAAACACGACATTTTTGAGATGCAACATCACCATTTACTTTCTTGTCTAGAGAGAACAACGGTAAAGATTATGTTTCGCATTTTTTGTTCAGTGTTTTATAAACATCAACTAATAAAATATCGCCAGTAGATTTCTATCTGATGGTCTGTTGTTTGTTGAAAATTATATTTCAAGTAAGAAATAGTTATATTAAATCATAATTATTTTATTTTATTTTTTTTTTCGCAAGCATCTCAAAATGTAATAAAAAACCATCAAGTCTGAAGCTTTGTCAAATTACTTCCCTTGTTTTCTTCTTTTATTTTATCTATGAAAAAAAATTATTTGAGCGTGGGTGCTGTGAAATAGAACTCATTAAAATAACTAAAAGATTTAGTCTGCTGAGATGAAAAGATACAGGTTTCAAAAAATACAATTCCAGTGTTACTAGTTTCAGGCTAGAACAAAATGTTACACAGTTACTTGTCAGAAAGCAATTTTTTCCTAAGGCACAAGTTATAAAACGAAATGCTCTATAGAAAAAGAGTTTTAAAACAAATTATTCCTTTTATCCTAACAGGACAGGGAGTTCGTTGAGATGGACATGACGTTCAACAGCGGAGGGACTAAACCATCTTCGACCCCTCCTCCATCTCCTGATCCGTCCCTGATTTCTAAAGGGAAAAAATCTCGGTGCTGTGGTAAACGGTTCTCGAAATCTTCCAAACACAAAAATCATAAGGTACGTCAGTATGTCACGTGTGTATTGTATCAGTCTGAGTGTCTGACTCTTTATATACAGGAAAGTGAAAACGTAGTGGCTACGGATACAGCCACCGCGCATGCGCTCTAGCGCTCTAGACGGACTATTTTTTTTGTGCGCATGCGCGATTGCTGGATTCCGAATTTTTTTTCGGGGTCCAGCTATAGATATTGCTCCTATTCCTAACCATATCCCTAATCCTATTCCTAGCCCTATTCCTAACCCTAGCTCCGAAAACAAACATTTTAAAAAATTGCTGTATCCCGAAAAAAAAATGCAGCTGGTTGTATCCGTAGCCACTGCGAAGTGAAAATATGTTTTATAATTCTCAAAATTTGACAATTACATATATATATATATATATATATATATATATATATATATATATATATATTATGGGGGATTTTATTATAAATTGAAAAATGTGTCTTTGGCCCCTAACTTGGACCTTCTCTGACAGTCCCCAACAGTTAAATCATTTTAGCCCAGGGCCCCTGAGTAATTCTCAGTTTGCTCTACAGTCTGAATGGCAAAATAAAAATATAAACAATAGGAACTAGGTAGTAACTTAGATTGACTGTTTATAAAAAAAATTGTTCTGCAAAAACAAAGAGTCTAGACTCTTGAGATAGGTATGTGACATGAAAATTTAAGATTATATAGATCATGTGTTTACATGCGTCAAAGAAAAGAGCATTGCGAGAGCTTTCCATTGATATAATATACTTGGCAGTCAGTTAATTTTGAAAAAAGTTGTGAAGCTTTTAGTGGGTGATTTTTTGTTACAACAGACAAAGAAGAAATACTGAGTCACAAATTGACTGCTTGTCATTTTAAACTATCATAACTTTGACAATTCTAAAAGGAATACTTTAACTTTAGTACCAGATTAAATTGTATCTAAAAAGCTATAGAAATATACTATTTATGACAAAATATTCTGTATTATTGCATTTATAAAACTATGTTAAAAATTGCACAGCCTAAAATTTAAGATAAAAAGGTCCAAACATAGCTACAGCCCATGATATCTAGGGTCACTAGAAAACCCTTTTTACCAGGTCAGCAATTAACCAATCAATTAATTTATTTTGCATCATGTGACTAGTCTTAAAACATACATTCAAGTGAGAATTAACTCCCTTTCCCCCCTTTCTCATCAAATAGTTTTAATGACATTATCATGTTTGACAAAAGAAATTTTCTATGTGCTTAAACTCATTTTTCAATGAAATTTTGAAAGTAGGTAGATAAAAAATTTCTCCAGATGACAACTGATTTTCTTTGAAATCAAAGTAAATCTTCAATATTAGACAAATATACTTTTGAAAACGTATTTTTCAGAAGCATGAAATATAAATAAAACAGCTAATAATAAAGATATTTGTAAATGCATATAAATTAAACATATTGTTGTAATAATTCACTCATGAATTTCTTCTTTTTTTAATGCCGGATTTATGTTTACAAAGTAAACAACCCTATTGTTTTGTTTTGTTTTTTTTTTTTAGAAAACATTGTCTCAACATGTCGGGAAAAAAAAACATTGTCGTAAAATGTCGGAATTCCACATACCTACATAAGAGATAATATCATTCTTTAACAAGGGCTACTTATGCGCTTGGCTCATTGGGTCTAATATAGCTTGGTTGTGGAGGGGTGTGTGTGTGTGTGTGTGTGGACAACAGAACATAAAGAAAACTTTAAATGACGAGGATAATACCAAAAATGTAAAGTTTTCTTACAACACGCTAGCTAGCCTCTTTCAAATGTATTTTCTTAATCTATAGTCCTGTATGAAAAATAAAGCGCAGTGCTTCGTTAAGAGCAAATAAATGTAAACAAAATAAATCTGCTGGACCACTCTCTGGTGTACTGCGTTGCACCCTCCCTTGCAACGGCCCTGTGATAAGTATTTTTATAACATGAGAGAATAAAGTGTATTTATTATCTGTGTAGAATACTTTCAATTTATAAAATGGTGCAAATATCGACATGGCTATGTCAAGCTTACAGAGCAGAGCTTCTACTTGAAATTCTGTTGTGTTTTTTGTTTAAAACTGAAGGCGTCCATTTCCTTTAAGGAGTATGGTAGAGCATTTCTATTAAGGACTTTAGTGGACTATCTCCATTTAGAACTATGGTGGTTTATTTCCTTAAGACACATGATGGTCTCTTTTAATGAAGAACTATGGTGGTTTATTTCCTTAAGACAGATGATGGTCTCTTTTAATGAAGAACTATGGTGAAAATGTAACGTTATTACCCTCCTCCCCCCCCCCTTCATAAATGACGCCCCTGTGCAACAAGAAAGCTCATTTTTAAATATACTTATTTTTTTATTTTCTTGTATTACGTTGAAGAAAGACTATCTATTTAAATTCGACTCCCACTGGTTGATAACATCATGCACATGAACACAATATACAGTTTACGCTATTTGTATAGTAACAATAGTTCAAACCTATTGATCCTTGTACAACACATGTTTGTAGCCTACAGTCTTATTAACTGTTGCTAAAATTATGATAACTATTACATTTCAGAATCGTTCCCACCACCACTCTAGGCTCAACATTGAACATCAAGAGATGAACGATGTCAGGGTTCGGTTATCTCCCGCTTCCAAAACAGAATCCAGATCGAGTGGAGTTAACGTCCTTGGAGTTCAAGGTTTCTCAAACACCAACCACAACCAAGGTGGCAACGGACTCAACAACAAGTCCAGCAGCTCCCAGGACATTTATGCCAACTATCAGCCAAATTTTATAGGTGGGCTCAGAAATGCTTGCCCAGTGTCCGGCAGTGAGCCAAACATGGGCTCCAGGCTATCTTCAACAAGCCACCAAAATATAACTACAGCGCTAGTTTCTAGCCCCAATTCAACTGGGAGCTCACAGTCAGTACCTGATACATTGCCTGCTCATAGCTCACTCTTGCCTTCTACCTCCAACAAAGGGGACATTGTCAGAATATCCACTTTATAACACTGACTGGCAAGATGGTTTTTGGGCTACTTTTATTTGCTTCTTGCATAATTTAATTTTTTTTTTGTTTGAATTCACACTCAAAAGACTGAAATTTGTAATCTCAAGGATTAACTGTAGTGCACATACCAAACCTCCCTAACCCCAAACCCCATTTTTATTGATTGATTTCATTCTATTATAACTAATCAGCAACATCACATTCATTTTTTTAATTATAGGTGTTTTTAAAAGAAGCAAAGCATGTAAACATGCTGCATAAATTACACTTTAAAATGTTGTTACATGATTCAACAAGGATTATTCAAGTTCTAGGGGAATGTACATCAGGATGTTACAATTCTTAAGGCTATCAACAAGAGTACTGAGTTGTTTCAAGGAATTAAAATAACATTGTGAAATATTCTATGAAACAAGTTTACACCTGTATACAGATCAATGAGATTCATCATTAAAAATTCTGAAAATTACAAAGTTATAATAATATTTTTTTTTCTCAAAATAGCATTATCAATTGGGAACTGGAATTATTATTTATGATGTAATATACCAAGTCCTGTTGAATTTATTTATGTTTGTTCATGTTTCCATTAAGTTAATGAGAGTAATAGGTGAAAGGTAAAATGTGAATGCTCATCTATTCTTTGTAAATAGCTTTTGTTTATTTCTTTGCTGTTGTATACGTGCATCTTAATGAGACTCTTCCAAAATGTGATTGATAGTGCAAACAAGAAAACTTTTTACTGACTTTAAATGAATTATTTAAATTTTTCTAGTGCTATAGATATCAATCATCCTGTTTTTAAAGCTTAAAGTTTTTCTATTTATTAAATAAAAAAAAATTGTTGCTGATTTATTCATTTTACTTTTGCATTTTACATTTAAACATAAATAATCTGAAAGAAAAAGAAAAGCTGTAGAGGCCAAACATTTTTAACTTAGTTGAAGACCTTTACTTAAAAAAAAACAAAGCAAGGGGACTTAATTTCTGATAATACTTTAAAATTGAACAGTATTTCTGAACTAAATTAGTATTTAATTTTTCTGTTTCTGCTAAATGTAAAAAAAATTATGAATGCAAGAAATCGCATTTTTTATTAGGTACAAAAATATTTTAGTTGTCTTTTTTTAATTTTTTTTTTTTTAGGATTTTTTTTTTTTTACCATTTTTAAATGCAAAAGACCACTTTTATATTTAATTCAGAAGTTCATTGCATGTGCCATGTGGTCATGAGCGTTTGATAGTCACTGTATTAAACCTATTGGTTTTGTTTCACCCTATAAACCAGTTTTACAAATTGAAATATGTCATAGCATAAAAACCCATTGATTTTTTTTAAATCTTTGTTCTTTCTTTAAAAACCTTTATGTTGTCTAAAATGATAAAAAAAACTTTTACAACTGTTTATTGTTAGCTTTGGATGATTAGACACATTTTAAACCTACTATTATTTACAATGTAATGCTAACAACAAAAACATGATTTTACAATGAATCACTGGTAAAGATTAATTTAACAATCAGACATTTTTTTTCATTTCACTTTACAAAAAAAAAGAAACCAAAAAGTTTAGTTTTTTTTACATTTCTATAAATAAATTAGTGAATAGATAATTAAACTATTAAAAAAATTATGAACAGTATTAGCACACTGCTTTGAACAGTGTAGTGAGTGTGCAGTATAGTATGGATATAAAATTATTATCAAATTTATTAGATTGTTATCAACAAAATATTTTTAATATTGAGCTTGTTCTATCTGACTCTCTTGGTAGTCCAGCAGAGATGGTTTTGCACAGTTTTCTTCAGTAATATCATTGCCAGTCCTGAATGCCGGGCTCATCGTCAACTGATTACTTCCAGGTCTTTTATTAATATCCTTATTAACTGTTACCTTGTGAATTCCATTTATTGCAATAGATAGAAGCTTCTTGACACACCAAATATCTAAACAGATTTTGTTAGCAGAAAGAATTTGAAATCTAGATACCTGGCAGCTTATATTCCTTTTGATCTATATTAATATCAGGAATATGCATGTATAGCATTATTTTTAACATATTTGGTTTAACATTGCTCATTGACCTAACTCATTACATTAAATGTCATGTCTTTTTGTGATTTTGTACAACTCTTGTGTTATAAAATGTTCATTACCATTGAAAAATTAGACTGCATTTTTTTTTTTATTCTATAATTTCTTTTGTCTATTTTTTCATTTTTTATAAACTGATGTATAAAACTGACATTTTTTTTTTTATTACCACTAGTTAAACATCTTTTATAAAAAGAAAAATACTTTTATTTTAAAATGTACATGCATGGTAATGGGTTTTTTTCTGTATCAAATAGCTTTTTATAATTCAAAATGCAGATAATGAGTTTAAAATTTACAACATTTATAAATTTGTTTGAATTACAATCTTCTAATTTCACAATAAATATCAAATGATCACTGTTAGTTAGATTGCTTTTCAAAAGCTGCATTTAACATTAAAAAATTAATTTAAAATATAAAAATGCAAATGAGATCTAATAATTTCTGTTTTTATAATAAAAAATTTTTTTTTAATTCAGTTCACTTTTATTAATAGCAAGACAGAGATTCATGTTGACATCTTTATAAAACCAACTTTTGAATTAGAATTATTTTGTAACATGCCATTTTAAGTTTGTAAGAACTTTTTTTTTTAAAATATGTTAATGTTTGGTTGTGTGTGTCCATATACTGCTCTTGTACATATATCAACAACATTCAAATATTTGTATAATTCAAAGCTATTTATTGATAATGTGATGCATTCTTTTTATTTAGCATGAGTCTTTTTAACAAACTAACTTGCAAGGAACTATAAATATCTTGTAACATGTTGTCATATACTTTTTTTTTATCTTTAACTTCACAGTGATCTCTTAGTTGAATTATGTGAATATTTATCTTTGAATTGGCATTTAACATAATATACCTCATTTTCATCCAGAAGATTATGGGAAATACCATCAATGAGCAAATTTTAATAATTTATAAGTAGCCAACATATAATACTGAAGAATTTATTAATATTTTTTTTTAGTACTAGATTCATTTAAAGGTATAAATAAATTATTACAATTCCTTTTTTTATAGGTGAATTTAGTATAAAAAAAGAGTTAAATGTGTAACAAAGCTTTTTAACTCATAGGATCTGTAAAAACAACCAAAAATAGTCAACAGTTGAGAACCAATCATTTTACTGGCTTTTTAGTGGCGAATTTAGACATTCCTGAAGAATAAATGTAGATCTGTTAAAATAATCCTTGCATATTTTGAAGTAGTGAAAGATTACATTTTTCCCTCCACATACTTGAGTATAAATACACTTTAATATAAAACAATTTAGAAAAAAGAAACTTTTAATTGGTAAGCATAATAAAAATTGTCACAAACATGTTTCAAAGTAATTTTTTATACAAATAATTGGTTTTGTTTGCTTTGTAAACATTTTGTTGTCATTTTTGCATAATAGTGATTTCATTTTTCTTTTTTAAATTGCAATCCTAGTAAACTAACTTAGTTTTTTACTTTTTTAAAAGCACTATCATTTAAAATATAGCTTTTATTCAATGTGAACTGAAGAATTTTAGAAATACAGGATGGGGAAAGAGAGATAAAATCTTAATGGCATTATTTCATGCCAGGTTGAAACACTTAAAATTGAGAAAAAAAAATTCATACATTATTTGAAATCCTTTAAATACAGAAAATATTAATCTCTCAACATTTATTTTTCTATTTTCAGTTTCAGTTTTTTTTTTTTGGCTATAAATTTGTATTTCTTTGTTTATCTTTATTATTGTATTTTGTTCGTTGCTCAGAATTTTTAGTAATGGAGGTGAACTACAATTTAAGGTTATTCAAATTTCTTCATCTGTAATGGAAGTGACAAACCATTTTAGCTTACTATAATTTCTTCATATGTTGTAGTAGTGACACACAAAATAAGGCTAGAATCATTTCTTCTATTTCTCACAAATCAAAATGTGCAACGACAGATATTTTTTTTAATACATTGTGATACCTGAGTGCAAATATGTACATATATTTTAAAACTTTTTCCAATGTAAAAATAAATGCTGGTGTGGGTAATCATGTTCACAGGCTTTGAAATGTATTGATTTAAAATTGTCAATAACTGTTTTATATTTTATTTTTTGAGAGTGTTGATGACTGCTTTTACATTTAAATTTCTTTAGTACTGTCATTGATAATTATTACAATGTCAGTACAAGTCTATTCTTTTGCATTTATTCTCTTTCAAAAAAAAAAATTAATCGTTTTTTTAATTCAAAATGTATAAGTAAAATGTATTTTAAAACCATTTGTCTTATTTCAATAAACTAATGTTTGCATTGTCACATTTAGAAAATAGATACGCTGTTGTTTTTACACATTTTTTTTGCCATTGATTTATGCCTTCCTCTTTGCACTTTTGATCTTGTGGTTTGTGATTATGTAGTTTAAGGTAATGGCTACGGTAAAATTTAAGATGTAATATTGCTTTTTCCCTTTTATTTTGGCACTTATTTAAAACTTCTCTAATTAATTAGAAGCACTACTTTACCTACATCTATAATGCATTTAGTTTTGTAAACCTTTTATGTAATGGGATGGACTTATGATAACAAGTAATGCTCATAAATGTAATGTAGTTGTAATTTAGAAAGAACATAGCATTAGTTTCAACATTTGAATTTCAGGTATGAAGAGAAAATTAAAAATCAGCACAGGGGTATAAAAATATTTTGTCAGGTTTGTTATTCCACATTTCCACTTTCATTACATTTTATTCCAAAGAAATTAACTGAGCTGAAAATACAAAGATAACTGTTGTTTTTTTTTTTGGTTTCCAAAGCATTAAAATAAGAAAAGATTTCTCCACCCCTGTTCAATGTCATAGATATATCATTAGCTCTTTTAGACTTAAATAATGCTCTAGAGTTCTAAGAAGAGTTATTGTAGACTTCAAGCTCTTTATTTTAATCTTTTTTATTAGTTTGAATCTCGAAAAGGAGAATTAATGTGATGTATTTTTTTTTATTTTAAGTGAATATATTTTCCTAAGTAACAAAGATTTAAACTGAGGCTACAACTGTTGTTTGATCACAACGTGAAAGTATTTTTCTTTTGCTTATAAGTCTGGAATGTGAAATGAATATTTGAATCTTTATTTAATGAAGAAGCCAAAGTTATTGTACTGTTTTCTGACTTCTTGTTTCTTAACTAACAATAATCTTCAAACTATGTGGTTATCTTGGATGTTTAATTTTTTTTTTTTTTGAACAAAATTAAGTTGTGATTTGTAAACAAATGGTTTAAAAATCATCAGACCAAATTAAAAAAAAAATGTTATAGTTAGCTTTTACAGTCTTTATTGTCTTAAAGATATATATATATATATATATATATATATATATATATATATATATATATATATATATATAGGGCTATGTATATATTTAAATTTGAATAATCTAAACTTTTGTTTAATGATAATTCAAACGAAATGATTGTTAATTTTTAAACATAACTTTTTTTTTTGGTTTTAAATTATGTTTTTTTTTCATTGTTCTTATCTCGTTTGGCTTAAAAAGAAAATAGAAAATGCATTTTGATTCTTTAAATGAAAAGGGAGGAAATAATAATAACTATGCTTGACTGACTGACTTATTATAAACTTTACTTTCAAAAAAATTACTGCAGGATGTTTATGTTATCTACATTTAAATTTCATTTTCAATTTTGTAAACATAATTGTAATTGTGTTTTTTACGTGTACTAATCTCTTGAGTTTTGTTATCAAATTTGAATGCATTTTGTAGATTTTCTTATAAATTATTTTCAGATTACTCCATTCATTACATTTTGTTTACAGATTTTATCTCTCCCCCTTTACCCTCGATTACCCCATGACATCCCAAATTCTCCCAATGCTCGCCCCTCCAGTGTTTTGCAGTCCAAACTACTGACCAGAGGCGCTCCATGTGTCCCACTGATTTGAACAGCTATCTGAGTAATTTGGCTGATTGACCATCTAAATAAACATCTTTTTACACAAACAAATTAACTAGATTCTTTGCTTTATTTTTTTGTTAGACTTGTATATCTGTATTGATCATAACCAAGGCCGTTTTTAATGCAAAGTAATGACAAAGTGGCCACTTGACGTAATAAAAAAAATGGATTTATTAAGATTATTTTAAGCTACACATCACTAATTATTAGAGAAAAAAAACTATATGAATACGACACGCATATATCCATCATGGGACTATTTTGGAGGAACGGAATAAGGTGTCTAAGAGACATAAGGGTCCTATGTGAATTTCCTTTACAGAGTTTTAAAGTATCAGTTTTGATGAGACTTCGTACTAGTAAGGAGCCATAAGTGATACAAGTATATGAATAAGAACGGTTCTGACAAAATGGTGATTATCATGTATTCATAAGGAGAAATCATGGCCTTGGTAGATTCTTATGTCCTTGAGCCCCTGAAAAACTTGGCAAGATTTCCGCCAAGGGTAGAATGGCTCCGACCAGAACATAAAATATTTGGTAAATATAATATAATATATTCCTTACTAGCACGATACTCATTGAAGTTCCCGAGTGGACTTCTTGTTTCTCTTGTAACCCGGTGTCGCTAAAGTAATGAAATGCAGGGACGCGGTACTTCCCTTGTGCTATTATTATGGTAGGGTGGGGATGTTAAAACAGGCACATCTAGACTACCACAGGGTCGTTGACTGATTGTAAACAAATAACAAATGCATACATTAATAATAAAGTTACTAATAGTGGGGTATGTAAAACAAAATATTTGACGGGCATAGTAAGGCGCTTCTAGTAAACAAAAACCCACAAGCCTGATACGACGCTGGTGGTTATAGAGTTGTTGTTGTTATTTTTTTTTAAAGTTTTATAAATTTCTTCTCATAATTTTAAAATGCTAACTTATATGAAATAGTAAATAACACCAACTGGCGCAAATGTGTGTGATGGGGTCAGCCACATGCAGAACTTATCGTTTGCCAGTCAAGAGCAACATTTGCCAAACTTAAGTGCAGTGGCGTAGTGAGCTTTACTCGCGCCCGGACCACTACCTTTTTAGCGCCCCCCTCCATTCAAAAACCATATAGTAGTATATGCAAAACATACCATTTGGCACCCTTTTGTGAGTAGCGCTCGGGGCATGATGCCCCCTTGCCCACCCCTCGCTACGCCACTGTTTTAGTGCCTTTCACAGGACCAGCAGCGTGCATGCTCAAAAACCCAATACGTAGCTGGATGCGATTCAAGAAAGAGAGAGTGTTGTCGCTGTCGAAGTGCCGACCCATTTTCTTAAAATAATAAATCAAGTTTGAACTGTAACAATTTAGCTTTTAGAAAGTAACATACAAATATATATATATATATATATATATATATATATATATATACAAATATATATATATATATATATATATATATATATATATATATTAGGGTGCCACTCAATGTATAGGGACAAAATTTCTTTTTAAGTTTCATTGTCCCACCCCCTATTTTTTTTCCTTTTGTTATGCTAAGTAATTCTACCAAGTTTCATGAAAATACAGTGATATATAGAGGTAGCTCAAAGGAGTCGAAGTTTTATATTATATGCGAAAATGCCTGTATTTGACACACAAGGCAAACCGGAGGCAATTTCTGTTACTTATTTATATAATTTCTGTTACTTATTTATATTTTCATGTCAGTGCAATATATATTGCTGCTAGTGCCACAGTGACAATGAAAGAAGTTGTTCAGTTCTGACATAAGGCACGCATTCCAGTTCGCAAAGAATGCCACATAATTGCCAAGATAAAGGATCTCCATTCAGCATGGATTGGAATAAGAAAAAACGTATCCCGCAGAACAGATGCAGGCGCCATATAATGGAACTCATTGTGGTAAAGGTGTTTTACTCACTGATGGGTCCATCTAGTGGACCAAATATCAAGTTATTCCAGAGATTTCGTAAATATTGGGGCTCAATTGACACATCAATGTATGCAAGTGGAATGGATGTAGATTAATTGCAGTGGTTCTCAATCCAGTTCGGGATGAACTCATTCACTTCATTCAGCATCAGCTAACAGTGTTTCAGCCCAGAGATGATTATCGTGAGCTTCTGTGGTGCACTTGAAAAGATTCTGGCTCCTGGAGCTTATCACGGGGCCCGGTGGATGGCAAAACTGATTTACAGCCTTAAGATGTTCATTTGGCGTTCTCAGTTCCAACTTACTGCACGTGAATTGTCATCACTGGGTCACTTCAACACTTTGATACTTAAGGTCTACCTGAATTCTTGGTTTACATCACCATGTGCTACATCTGCTCCCCATAGAGATTTGCAGCTACTTCAACAATTGGAGAACTACAAGGAAACAAATGATACCGTTGCCAAAGCAGCAACAAAATCATTATCTGGACACTTGTAGTATTTGAGTGAAAGTCTGGTAGGTTTTTTTTTTGACAATGATGTTTCATCTGAAATAAAGTTGCAGCACTTAACACGATAACAACAGAATAGCCTTCTGTCCAACATTACAACAAAATAAACTTTCTGATTTCTGATTTATAACAACTACATTTTTGGCCAGATGAAAGTTGCGAGTTTGAAAGTCGTCAATGATGCAGCCGAGCGTGGAGTGACCCTGAGTCAAGCATTCAATGGAGTACTAACCAATCAAGACGAACATAAACAGTTTTTGTTACAAGTAGTAGCGAAACACCTTCGTTACTTTCCTAATGCTATCAAGTCCATCCTAACTGCCCCAGCCGCAGCTAGAATATCATTAATTGGACTTAAAGACATGTAATTAGTGAATAGTGATCTTTCAGTCTGAACAATGTTGAATTGACTCTTTATGTTTATTAGCTGAAGGTTCTGAAAGTTACTATTCTGTTTCAATGTACAAAACAGTTGTGTGTTCTCTTTTACAGCAATAGGTGTCTTCAAATAACTTTTGAATTTTTTTGTTACAGCAGGATTACCGTTTACTGTATGGTAATGTCGCGGAAAACTGATTATTGCAAAACTTTTACACTGTTGAGCTACCAATAAATATTATCAGAAAACATTCAAATTTTGCCAATTTTATTCTTATAACATTACTAACACATTTTGGGGGTGGCAGGATAAAAACTCAGAAATTTTTTTTTGAGTGGCACCCTAATATATATATAGAATTCTTATTTTAGGATTTTTCAGGATTCTAAATAAATAATCCTTTTTTTGAAGGGCCGTTCGAATTGTTATAAAACCCAAACATAGACAAATGTTTGCAAACACATTTTAGGATAACCAGCCCCCATCATAACCCAAACATAGCCAAATGTCTGCAAACACATTTCATAGCCAATCCCCATCATGTCATAAGGTGCCTCCTTGGCTCGATGACAATTTTCAGGTTGCCAAAAACAGGTTTCAAGTCATGATTAAATAATGCTGTATTCATTGTAAAAGCAAAAAAGGAAAACACTTTAATAATGATATATGTATAATTGAAACATTTTTAACATTGTAATTATGTTTGTATGTAATATCTCAAAACTGTTATCACAATAATTTCTGTCTATAAAATACGAAATTACAATTGCCTATAAAAATTCTAATTTTTTTTCAATGTATCGTCTACTAGTAATACATGTAGATTGGACAGTGTAATGGCTAACAACTTTGGAATAGGACGTCTCCCACAAATGGTTTGCAATGTGTTGATTTTGTGGTCTATCATATTCTGAGACGATTTCCATGTTTCATTTAAATCGTTAACTTGTGTTAAAGGAATTAAAACAAAGCTTGCGTTATATAATACAATCAATGACCACTCGACCCCATACCCTCCGGGCCCCTCCTCAAAACGTTACATGATATGTGAACGGTCACATACATCTTTGTTTCCTTTAACACAATTTGAAAAAAAAATAAAGTGTCTAAAAAATTTCTGGAGCAGCACCTTCGACAAATTTTAACTACGGGCCATCACTGCGTTGTAAATTGCACTTATCATGGATAGTTGCCCCTGTGATAGCAGCGACCACTATTACTACTGTCACCTTAAAGTTGTCTCAGTTGCCCCCTCCATAATAAGCTTAGTCTGTCTATGGTGAGGATCTGAATAAGGCCCTACAGAAATATTTTACAGTAGATATTTGACTCTATATAGGTTATAGAATAATTTTGCACGGACCTCCTAAAAATAACAGGAAAGCGGTGGTCAATTTACCATTATAAAATGTAGCACACAACCAAGAAACAAAAAACAGTAGTTCGCTATTTATCTATAGTTTATGGGTGGAGATAAAGAAAACAACTGCTACAGTTCTATGATGATGAATTAAAAATGCTTTCTAGTTATCTTAGAATTGTAAAACTATTTAGAATTTAGATCGGATACTATACATACTCAAATCAAGTAAGACTTTTTTTGCGTTCTGTTTTGCGTCGATGAAATAATTCCAAGTAAAACAAAATATATACCCCCCCCCTACTTTTATTGGTCACTGACCTAGTTTATCGACATGAATGGAGTTTGTCATCTTGACCTAGAGACTACGGTTATAAAAAAAACATGTATATGCATTTTAAGAGATAACATGTAAAATGTAACATTTACTGTGTACTTCAAAGGTCTTTCCTTACAGACTTGATAATAATGAAGTCTTGTCAAATGACATTACATCATATAGCTACGTTACATCACATCCTTGTGTCGTAAACTATTTGATTTAGATTTAGGTCAAATAGCATTCATTTACTCCTCCTCTATACAGATCATTTCGGCGAAAAAACTGGTGCTAGAGCAGAGGCGGTGAACGATCTACAGTGGCAATGGAAGAAGCCACCATTGATACATCGCCCCCAGACTCGCTAATAAGGCCCTGTGTGAAAGCTGCCTGCTGTGTTGGTGTAATCTTTAATCTTGTCGCTAGTGACACAAGATTTAGTCGGCTTAAAACATCTGGAGGTACAAATACCGAAAGCTCCGATGGCTTTCTTCGCTTTGCAATGGCATTATATCATCCAAACAGTTATCAACAAACTCCATATTATCTTCAGATTTAGAAGTAGAATCATCGGGTTCGTCACCTCGCTGGAAGGCACTGATATCGTTGAACATGTTGCATTTCTTCCATGCGCGTTTCAGACATTCCAATGTTGCGACATCTCGTGAATGGCGTCGAGCGACTTTTTTGCAAGTGTTTTGTCAAATGATCCAAAGATGAAGACCTGTCTCCTTTCATAGACCTCAAGAATGCTAGATCTTCTGCTTTCTTGATAATAGTCTCGACATTTGGTGGCCACAGTTGAAAAGTTGTTGCCAACAAAGATTTCATTTGTTCCAGTTTACGTTTGGTGGCTGGTGTGTTTCGGCGACTTTATCAATTGAACGAAGTTTGTGTATTCATCAAGCTGAACAATCTTCTCTGACTCTCCTCTCTGTCACCATTGGAATGTGTTGCTTTTTCGTAGAAAGCAGTAACTTGATTCAACACAATTTTGGCAGTTGTAAATCGAGAGAAGGTGCACCAAGAGCCTGGACTCACTGTGTGCTGCTACATTGCAGTATTACATCATGCACCCTCAAAACTTGTAAAACAAGTTGGTAGTCGAAAGAATTCCAGTAATTATAGCATCATCAACACAGATTACAGTGTCAATGCCAAACAATTCAGTTTTCAGAAGAGTTTGTGGTTTCTTTGTTCATGAGGCAGGAGACGCAGTAATAACTGGATATGCAACTGTTCACTTGGGGTCAGACAGCATTTCCTTAGAAAGGTGTAAACATTTATTGTTGTTTTTCATATCATTTCCATGTTCTGATTGTATAGGTCGTGTGTATCAGAAATTAAAATAATATAAATAAAGAAATTAAAATGCTTGCCTTGGTCATCAATATGCGGTAAGGAAAAGTGTTGTTTTTGCTAATAAAATGTGAATTTTAAATTTTATTATTTCTAGCACAACTGCTTATCAAAATCAATCATAGCTACCAAACATTATAAAACCAAAGACTATAAAACAATTTATATAGCCTTCACTTTTTGTGTGTAAGTCTGTAAGATTTTTTACAAGAAGGATGGTTTTATCAGGCTTCTTCCGGAGCGGACCATACTTTTGCTGGATCGGAGCCGGAGCCGAAAATCTGTGTCCGGCTCCCAAATGCTTTTTTTTTTTACCGCAGAATTTTTTAGCTTTAAATTCAAATTGGTTTGATTGTTTTTGCCTCTACAATTTGAAATGTTGTTATTTTTAGGAACACCACAAAAGTAACAGCGTTAAAATGATAGCGTGCACGCACATCACCGCAAGAAATCTTTAACGGGGAATCGTTTTGAGTTCGTTTTAAATCTTGTTTACCCTCCGAAATTTTTTTAATGGCATTCATTATTTTTGTTATATATAAATTTAAAACAGTTTTATTTCATGAATAATTGTATCAATCATTTTAAAATAAATTTTTTACTAAGACGACAAATAGAACGCGTCATTTCATATTATTATTTGACCGCGAATCAGGCCCGTAGCGTGTGTGGGGGCCAGGGGCTGCCGCTACGGGGCTGCAAATTTGTAATAGACTAAAAAACAAAATGGTCGCCTTCTGTATTTGCTTTGTTTTATTATAAACAGAATATCTGAAATAGAGTAGATAAATTTATAAGGCTGTGGCTATACGGACCCGGGCCCCAATAAAATCCGATTGTTATTCGGACCCGTGGCAAATAAGCACTAAGCTTAGCTATATTTAAACTTTATTAGACGGAACCCGAAAAATAATAATACAAAGTCACTTAGTGGAACCTAGACACTGAGTAACGATTAAATCATACAATTCAAACAATTATAAAATAATAAAGTTTATGTATAGCTAAGCTGAGTGCATATTTACCATGGGTCCGAATAAACATCAGACTTTATTGGGACAGGGTCGAATAGAAATCGGAGTTTATTGGTACCCGTGTCGAATAGTCACTAGATTTATAAATAATAAATATAAATACTGAAGTCTTTAAAATATTTTGAATAATGTATCATTTTACTATTTGCTAATTTGATCATTGAAATAACTTTTTATTACTTATAAAAATGGCGACTAGTGAAACCTCGGTCGAAAATAATGATATGATTCTGGATGCACTGAAATGGTTTGTTTTTAGTAAAACCGATGTTACGTATATTTTTCAAGTTCACAACTATCGGGCAGCCCCGTAGCGTGAAATTCTACGGGGGCCAGGCATTCTACGGCAGGGACGGAAGCAATAGCAGGTGGGCAGGTAATACATTTTACTAAGTAGAGCAAATAAGCAGAGGGGGCCAGACAAACGCAGCGGGCCTGCTATGAGGGGGTGAACGCGACAAAATTTGCATAACTTTTTATCAGCGGCATATTTGCGTGGCGCAATTACAAAATTTTGTCTCGTGTGATACTATCTTAATAGGGAGCCGGAGCCGTCAAATTTGTGGGAGCCAGGAGCCGGAAAAAAATTTGGCGGCTCCGCAAGCTACTGGTTTTATCTAGTTTTCGCTTAATTATGCAAACTTGTTGAAGTCCGAGGGACCTCTAAATATTATCAAATATTTTTTATTTTTTTACACAATGCTTTTTTTTTATCAATGGAACAAATTTAAATAGCAGACGAGATCCAATTATTAAAAAATTTTTGATGCCTAATGCACAATCAGCGGAGACCGTTAAACGATCTAGGTTTGTCTTCAATTGATCAAGACTCTGTATGGACCATGCCATAAATGGTCGATTTTTGGACCTGCTGCATTTCTTTGGTGGCTCAGAGCGATCAATTTGGTATTTTTGGCTTTTTCTGATGCATTGCAAATTTCCGGATTAATGAGAGATCTACATTGTAACAGTGGCTATTTTAGGATTGGTTTGTTTTTATTTTTATTGTGTTTGGTATTGTCTTGGGAGCAAAACTTATATATCTATATATTTAATTTGAACTGATGAAATCTATGTATATATATATATATATATATATATATATATATATATATATATATATATATATATATATATATTTCACAACTAGAAAAGACAAAAGACGCAGGACTATTTATAGAATAGCTGGGTTCAGAATGGAGTTGTCTGATCACACACGCCAACTCACGACAGCGGGGAAAAAACACTATAGTGTGTGCTGGGGGAAGGTGTGGATTGGGGCAGACACATAGAAAAGTATCTGAACGACAAATCGCGCGAATACGTCAAAGCACTATAGTGTGCTGGGGGAAGCTGGATCACAGCGAGCGTGTTGTTTAAAAGTGGCTCAGAGATTTCATGTCTAAACAGCACCAGTAATTTTTTAAAACAGTATTGTTTGGTCGTAATCATGTTCAGGGAAAAAAGCCGGGGGTGAAATTTCAAATTCCGGTGAAAACTACCCCCGGAAATGGCCTGGATAAAACACTAGACAATCCCCCTTCGACGTTTTAAGATTATCTAAAGTAGGATTAGCACAAATAATGGTGACAAGGTGATAGACGACTTAGGACAAGGTAGGGAAACAATAGAATAGTAGACAGCAAAGGTGTGAAGACCGGGAGAGCGACGTCGGACAGGTTAGTAGGATTAACAATGACGACAGATGACGCTCCTAGAAAGATTAGATAGTTCGGACAACACTGAAGAGACTGTGACGTATTTAGGGTAATTAGGGCACGGACGTTAGGGGTATAAATACGACTAGATTCGGACATTAGTTAGATATAGGTACGATAGCGACGAGAATAGTTAAGTGATATTTGGTTAGTCAGAGTTGAGGCAGAGTAAATTATTGTAAACTTTAAAAGTGTATTCATTTATGGACTTGTTATATTATTATGTACATTTTGTAAATAAGTTGTCGTGTTCACCACACATCTAGTTCTTTTGGTTATTGGTTGTCAAAAGAGTGAGCGACCCGGTTGTGTAGGGAACTTCATGGGTGCACACATCAGTCCCTCTGCCACTGTCAGCGAATACTTTAATAAGTTTCAGAGAGTTATCAGAGTCCAAATAATAAATCCACAATGTTTGATGCTATGAAGAATGGGAAATAAATTAACCATTATGTTATAAATCAAATTATATACATATTTTTTTAATAATTCATGATTTGTTCGTATTTGGTACAAGTCTGAAGAAATGGTTATGTTGAATTTGTAGCAATGGGGTTGCAATCCCAGTCTGTATGATCCAGGAAAAATGAGTGTTATTATCACCTTATGATGCCATTGAAAGGTTACTAGAAATAGGACTCTCTTCTATTAATTTCAGTGATGGGCAAAAGTTACACAATTTTAACTAACTTGTAATTAACTTTAACTGTCAGTTAAACTCTTTTTAAAAAGTTAAATAGAAAGTTTAACTTTTTAAAAAAAGTTTAGTTAAATCATCAGTTTTACTACATTTTTTTAGTTATAACTAAAAAAGTTTAACTAAAATATTGTAACTAAAAATATTTCCTTTCCATTTATTGAATATTTCGGAAACACAAAATGCTTTTAGAACCAATTTCAGAAGATGATATGATCTTTTTGGAAGCATATGTGCGAGTTATGAAGGCAATGGATCTGCTGCAAAGTGAAAATTACCGTTTTATTGGTATGGTTATTCCAACTATTAAGGGTGTTATATACAAGTTGAAATATATGAAGGAAAAATTAATGGTGCCATTAATTAATGTGCTTATAAATGGTTTAGAAACACGTTTCCAAGAAGTTTTTAAATCTGATGATTATAATTTGACAACTATGCTATTACCCAAGTTTAAATTAAATTATCTAGACCCAAATGAGAGATTTTCAAAGAAGTACTCATACAGGCTGTACAGCACATGACAACTTCCGAACGTGAGCCAATGGAAACTCAAGGTGGAACACATGCACTTTTGTCATCAGATGTACAAGATGATTTATACTGTTACATGCAAGAAGATCTACAGCCAGCAAATACAGTTTACATTGTCAGTGAAGTCGAACTTTATTTTAGAAACCCTTCCACAAAAAAATTCTTCATTGCTTTCATATCCACGATTTGCTGCTGCATTTTGTAGATTCAATGCAACACTTCCCAGTAATGCAGCAGTTGAACGACTTTTTAGTGTTGCGGGCCAAATTTTAACATCTAGAAGGTGTAAAATGTCCAAAGTTCTTTTTGATGAATCAGTTTTTCTTAGATATAAATTAAAAAAAAACTAGTTTGAAAGTTGTTATTGTTATAAACCTTTTGAAAATGTTAACAATATAAACAAAATGATTAATGTGAATTATATTGATATTTTCATTAATTTACCTATTTATTGTTTATTAAACCTTTAAAATTTTCATTCAAAAATATGTTTGTTAAAATTCACTTAAATTAAAAAGTTAGTTCAAAAAAGTTAAACTAAAAAATAAAAGTTTTAGTTAAAAGTTACTCTTTTGATAAAAAGTTAGTTAACTGATAGTTTAACTACTTTAATAAAAAGGTAGTTACAACAATAGTTTAACTATTAATTTTTAGTTACTGCCCATCACTGATTAATTTGTTAAAAACAGTACAATTGGTATGAAAGTCTCATTGACATAGAGAGGATATTTCTATGATACATATTTATAAATACAGTTGTACCTCGATTTACAAACTTAATTTGTTCTCGAACTTAAGTTCATTGAAATCTATGAAATAGAGTCAATCTATTTCAAGATAAAAGAATCGTTCTTTTATAATGACATGATACAATCCCAAGAATACATGTACTTCATGCAGAGGACAATGGTGCAGAAATAGAAGAACCAACCATAGAAGAAATAAACAAGATTATTAAAAAGACCAAAAACAATAAAGCACCAGGAGAAGATAACATAAATGCTGAGTTAATTTAATTATTTCAGTATATTAGTGTTATGAATTTCAGTGTGTTATATTTATAGCTTTACAGTTTAGTGTTTTGAACTTCGCATAATTTTTTTTTTCAATAGTGCACAACTTGTCATTTAGCAATTGAAAATTTAGGAAAATTTAGATTGCTAACTATTGAAAGTAAATATAATTTTAATTTTTTGATTTACTAAAACAATTCAATTAAACAGAAATATAACATTTTTTATTTCAACAAATCCTTTTCATATTTTTATAAAAAATTTAGGCTTCAATAGAAATATTTGTTTCTGATTTAAATTATTCAACTAACGGTTAACTACATATGTGGCTTGATTTATTTAATTTTATCTAAGATAACTTGAACAAATTTATGGAGGACACACTACACCTAGAAATACACAGGATGGTCAGTAAAATATGGAAAGAAGAGATAATGCCAACAGAATGGGAAACAGCCTTAATAGTTCCACTCCACAAGAAAGGTTCAAAACTTAACTGCAACAACTACAGAGGAATCTCACTTCTCAACACCGTTTACAAAATACTAACAAAAATAATAGCCTGCAGAATAGGGAAATTCAATGAAACAGCATTAGGTGACTATCAATATGGTTTCAGGCCTAGCAGAGCAACCACGGATCACATCTTTTCCCTTCATAACACTCTCGAAAAATGTTATGAATATAATATCAACCTACACCAGCTGTACATAGATTTCAAGATGGCATATGACAGCATCAATAGAAATTATCTTTACAAAACATTGCAGGAGTTGTGTATCCCCAACAAGCTCATTAGACTAGTATGTATGACATTAAACAACTCAAGAATCAAAGTCAAAATACAAGGGGAAAGCTCAAGAGAATTTAAAGTAAACCAAGGACTTAGACAAGGAGACTCCCTATCATGCATACTATTCAACTTAACCCTAGAAAAAGTCATAAGAAATGTCCAGTTGGATAAGCGAGGAACTATAACACATTACCTCAGAAATGAAAAAACAAAATCTATGAGAACAGGAACAATATTTACAGAACCTATCCAATGCCTTGCATATGCTGATGACATAACATTGATAGGAAAGCAAAGCAAGGATATAGCAAAAGCATACTAGGAACTAGAGACAGTAGCTCAGAAAGCAGGTTTAACAGTAAACGAATCAAAGACTCAATACATGCTATTACAAAGAAATATAAAAGAAGGAAAAGAAAAATCTTTCAAATCCAGTGATATAGCATTTGAAAGAGTAGAAAACTTAAAGTACCTGGGATCAACCATAAATGAGAAAAATGATATAATGATAGAGATCAAAAACAGAATAGAAGTAGGGAACAGAATATATTATACACTACATAAAATACTGAAAAACAGACAGATCTCCAGAAAACTTACAAAAACCATATACAAGACAATGATCCGACCAGCAGTAACATATTATGGTAGCGAAACATGGACCATCAGCAAACAAGCAGAAAATATGCTAAACACTTGGGAAAGGAAAATACTAAGGAAAATATATGGGCTAGTAAAGGACAATAACGAGTGGAGAAGTAGAACCAATTCAGAGCTGTACGAATTGTATGAAGAACCAAATATAACAGCTGAAATTAAAATGAATAGATTGAGGTGGGTAGGACACATTGAAAGAATGGAAAATAACAGAGGTCCAAAAGCAATATATAAGGCAACACCCAATGAGAAAAGGCCTAAAGGCAGACCAAGAAGCAGATAGTTGGAGGAAGTGGATAAAGACCTTAAAGCCTTAGGAGTGAGAGAGTGGAGGAAGAAGACCATGGATCGAGAAAAGTAGTATGGCAGGCCAGGGCCCTAAATGGACTGTAGAGCCAAAGGAAGAAAAAGAAAAGAAAATAAACAACCAAATGAATTAAATGCAAAATAAAAAAGTATCTTTTTTAATAAGAAAATAATAGTTGGCAATGTATTACTTTTTTTGCTATTTAGTGTTAATAATAAATTATGTCTTCTTAACACATAATTAAACTTAACCAAACATATCAACTCATTTTGAATAAGTCTTCCATTTATTTCATTTGTAGGGAACAAACAATAATAACTGTTGTACATAAAAAGTAAAGTTCCCTTAGCCCTAAAGGGCCATCGGGGCAGATGAAGTGTAGAATTCATCTGTTTCTATAACCGCGGCATATGAAGGGATTGTGTAGTTAGCACAACGCCCAGCCGCCTTTACTTCCCCAGCTTAAAGTCAGGTACTCATTTAAAGCTGGGTGGACTTATGACGATTTTGAAACACATTTCACCTGGAAAAATACCCATGGTTCTCAACGAGTATCGAACCCAGGACTCTCAGTTTGACAGTCGAGTATCTACACCACTCGGCCATCCGTCCCACTAATTGTTGTACATGACTGGACTATATTTTTAAGGACATATTGGCCAAATAGGATGCAGAAAAGTTTTCCTACTAACCTTCATACATTCAGTTTTAAATAGGTTATATTTTTTCCAAAAATAATTTAAAAAATTGCAATACATTAAAAGGAAATTTTAATTTTTTAAAGACTGCTCTTCTTAATACAAAGTGTCAATATTTGTGTTATGTCACTGTATTAGTGTTCAAAGTTATATATAAAGATATATTGAATTAGAAACGTACCTAAATACATGAAAAATCAATTTAAAACTATGTTATGGCTTTTAAATACTTTTAATGCAAATTTATAGCTTTTTCATAGATATATAGTTGCTCTAAACCAAGATGTTTATAATGGAAAATGTCCCTGGAAACATGGCAGGTGAAGAACTATTCCTATTACAGCCATTGTATTGTGGATTATAAAAATATTTAATGGAACATTGTTGGCCTAATGCAGATCTTAAACAAGACTTTTTTTCCCCCTATTTTTCATTAATATTGTTCATTAAATTTTGATAAATTGACTGGTGTGACTCAAGGTAATTATTTTACAACATAGAAAACGGCTCCCATCAACCTCATGTATGGCCACAGGATACTGTATAATATTAAAAAAAAAAACAATAACACAAGAATCATTTGTGATCTGTAATTTAATTTGTTCACAGATTTTTTTCTCTGTATTCTTTTAAAACAAAATATAAAAATCTTCATATAAATAGTAAAACATGATGCATGAATGATAAGTGGAGAAGAGCAAAACATGGAACAACAATCAGATAGAACATAATAGTCATGTTTATATTTTTTTCTAAAAAGGATTAAAAATTTTTTTTTACGAAATTCAAAAATATGTTTACTCTACAAATTAAAAAAAAACAAACAAATCAATAATTTAAAAAGATTTCACAATTTAAAAAAAAAAAAACGTTGCGAAAAATAATCATTGTTGTAAAATTTGGTTTATAAAGACAGAATGTCAAGTATATTTATGTATATTAATGAGAGATATATCCTGTTCACATGACTAGGGGTAGTATGTTGATTATGTATATTACGAGGGATCTAGTATGTAGAGTAAGTTTTAAAATATTTGCTTCACAATCACTTTTAGTATGAATGGTGATAATGATCCAGTAATCTGCACAATTTATTCTTGCAGCATTGTGTTCTGCATCTCTGCGTGAGAAGTACACAATTTCCATCAGTAAACAGTAGCTGGGAGATATCTTTCAGAACACTGCAAAATGGAAACAGTAATACAAAAACAAAACTTCCATCTAAGCAATTGTGCAAGTGTCAGTTCAAGTGCCTTTAAAAGCAGGTTAAATTGAAAATCATCACATACTTTGGTAAGGTTACATGAATCATGCAATAAAAAATAAATAGAACAAATAAAAGAAATTATTAATTAGTCAAAATTAACATATTTTCCACTTCAAGATTAAATATCACTTGAAAATTAATGTTAAAAAAAGAAAGAACATACCTTAACAATATAATTTCAAGTAGGATTATTTCATCGAGTCTGAACTCTATTAGACCGTTTTCCTTCAAAAGCTTCATGCATACTGAAAGCTAAAGAACAACAGGACCCATTTAAGATTATCTTGAAATTTTTTTCCAGTCATGGTCTAATAAATTAAACAAATAGCAGAAATTGACAATTAAGTTTGTTTTAAATACCAGTAAAAATTAGTGAATGGGGTGATACACTAGTACATCTTAAATGGAAATATTGGAATTTTTCATGAAATTGAATATAGATTTTTTTTTACTTATTTCCAATTCCTCAGATTTCTCTACCATTGCTAAACATTATATTAAGTTAGAACATTGACTAAATTCAGAGCGGGAAGATTGAAGAAATATGGTGCATTTTATCAGAATGTTAACATAGCGGTCTTCTACCTTCAATAATTAAACTATTCTAAAACATCAGAATGTAAAGAAGTAAAAGCTTTTCAAACAGTTAAAATGATTGTTGAAAGTAGATAAAATTACTTAAAAGTATCAACTGTTGATTAATTTTGTTTTACTGATTCTATTTAAATCAATACAAATCTTAATTAGAAAAATATGTTTTAAATCAATTGATGAAATTTTTTGTTACGATAATTCAAAAAGTCGGTTAAAGTTTAATTAATTTGTCAAATGAAGTATAGGCACCCAGCAGCAACCAACAAAGAGTATCATTGCTGTATTGTTTTTGTTAGCAGTTGAGCAATTCATGCTAGGTAGATAGTAAATGTAATCATATGGTAGATGTACTCCTATGGTAAACATACTCCTCCTGAGTCTATTTAGTCATTTTATGTCCACAGGTTGTATTATGAATGTTTACTATCTACAGTATTAAAGTTATTGTTTATTATATGAAGCTTCTGGTTGAGTTGGTTTATCATCCATCAAGGTGGAATATTTTTGTGTAGTAATTGTATTCAACAGTTAGAATCCATCAACACCCACATTTTCAATTTCTAATAGTGCATAGCAGAGAAATGTATAAAAATGTGTAAGATTCTTATGAATTTGACTATTTTTTTTTTACCTTTGTAAAATACTGTGGTAAATGTTACATGTGGCAACAGGTCTTTCACCTTCTTAATAATTTTTGCGTCATTTCTTTGAGATGCTTGGTTGTTCCAAATTAAAATCAAATCATCCCTGTCTCTAATACTGACACTGACACCAATGACATCATCACCTGGAAGTCCAAAGAATTTTTTTCTCACTCAGCACAAAAATACTCAAATATTGATCTAATCTAATTAAAGAGGGACATGAATTATTACTTAACTAACATAATTTAAATGGGGGGGGGGGAACAAAGAATGGGGCTAATGATTAGAAAAAAAATGCTGAAGATTTAAGAGTTTTCAATCTAAATCACAATTATAAAAATACATTAACGCATTATCAAGGAAAAAAGGACACAACATTTTTAAGTATGTAAAGTAAATGTCATCTTTTTATTTTTGAGGGGACGGATGCTGTAAAGCATTCCTGGTGAGAACCAAGGGAATTTTCCAAGTCATGGTGAAAGTTACCTCCGTGTCTCCTGTGCTGCCTTCATGGCCATTGCACTATCAGTTAGGGTAGGGATGAAGAAGGCAACTACAAAAACAGTCCTGTAATTTAAATGATCAAAGGGATAAACATCTAATCTATACAGGGACTGTTTATTTACTGCTAAGATAAACTCAGTATAATAGACTGAATGCAGCCAATGATCTATAAATTATTCTGTCAGCCCAATAAGCCAAAAAAAAATATGACAGCTACAGAAGAGGATCAGACAGAAAATCATCAAGCCATAACAAAAGAACACAAAAAGCCAATGAACCAGATGACAATTTCAAAAGTCAGATATCCGCAAGAAAAGTAGGGAGATAAAAACAAAAATGTAGAAAAACAGAGAATTTACATTCTTTAACTAATATTTCAATATTGTTCTTCAGCAAAAAATTTTTCAGCCTTCAAAATCAAGTGTTTCTTTAAACGGAGATGGTTAAAAAGAGAATGATTATTGCTGACCTAACCTTCTGACATGCAATCTGACAATTGTTCTCCTATTGCAGCCAGTAGAAGTTGTTTCCAGACATCTTCCTGTCATAAAAGAAAAAAACATAATGGAGATAGAAGACTATGAGCAAACATTTAGAATACTGATTTAAAAAAAACAACTAATTTTACTGGACTTGACCTCACTGAATAATTGTATCTACTGCAGAAAAACTTCAACATTTTTCAATCTTAAATCAATATTTATATGGACGATTCTCAATCTAGTAACATACTGTGTCAAAATATATTTTCACAAATTTATCTGGTTATTTTCTCTTGGTATAATGAGAAATGACTTACTTAAAAAATATATCTGTTTTAGTACAAAATTTGTTTAAATTATAAAGATGTATTACTTTTCGATAACAAATGTAACATTATTTGAAACGAGATACTCACCGTATCTTGTTTTTTACACTTAAAAGTCCAGTTTCCTCCTTCACTGTTTTCTTCATCTTCCCTATAAATAGAATCCAATTTATTAGTTGAGTCCCTGTAAGGATGAGATGTTTCCCTCTTGACTCTATAGTATACCATTTAGGGAGTAGTTTTTGTAGCATTCTTTTTACATTCCCAACACTGCAGAGTAATGGCTAAGATGGCACAGTGGAAGACAGAAGTAGGTGACTGGACTTGGATTTATATAAACAATCATACCCAGCTTAACTCTATTCTGATTATCACTGTTCTACTCTAACATCGGGTTTTCCTACCTATTTCTATATTTTTGTCTTTAACATTCATTTTTTTTATCATAAAATTAATGCTCAAAATGTTGAAATATTAAAGTATTTCTTTGAATCGTGCGACTGTTATGTTCCTGTGAAATTGTTAACACTCCTATTCATTATGGCTGTATCAGTGTGTAACAAATGACTGAACAATAAGTCAACGTAGTCAACTGTTATGTTCCTGTGAAATTGTTAACACTCCTATTCATTATGGCTGTATCAGTGTGTAACAAATGACTGAACAATAAGTCAACCAAATGACTGAACAATAAGTCAACCAAATGACTGAACAATAAGTCAACCAAATGACTGAACAATAAGTCAACATAGTTGTAATTATGATTCAAATTTATTTTATAATGAAGAAATATTAAAAAATTTTTTTTTTTATTAAGACTTCTTAAGTATTGATTGCATTAAAATAAATGCAAGTGCTGTACAACGTTAGGTGACGTCTTAACAAAAACTTGAGCAGTCTCTTTTATGTTGTGACTGAACCAGTGCAAGTGAAAGTAATTAAAGCATTCTTCCTTATTAAAAAAAAAAAAGCCGAGATCATACCAACTTTTATGTTAAATGTACATTTTTTTTAGTAATGACTATAGAAGGTGATCAGATGAAATGCTATTTAGCACATATAAAATATGCTGTCTCTTTGTAAAATAAAAAGAAACCCTGAATGTTGTTCTCATTGATCTCATCTTTGGACACCCCTTTATTAAATTATTTCGCTATTCTTATGTTTTTCCACAATTAAATTTTATCTGTCTCTTCTGTGATAGAATTGTTGTTTTAACTTAATGTGGTCAACATCACTGCATGTGAGGCAATACTAAATAAAGTTTAACTTACCCAATATTTTACACATTTTCTATGACAAAAAAAAATAGTTTCAACAACATTTGACCTTTAACACATAATGTGAAACACCCAAATAAACATGTATAGACTACATTATTGCAAGATGCCCCATATTTTACATGATATTATTGCACTGTTTAGGAGTTCCACTTAGTGCAGTGATTTGTTGGAACACAACCCTCATGTTAAGACTGTACATAATTACATTTAGACTTTCGAATAAATGAAATAAAATATAAGTACAAATCAGTGTCTTCGTAGAACAATTATTGACTCATCTCCATTTATACTTAATCCCACCCCTCATTTATAGCAATTATTTTGAGATTAATTTTACTTATTGAAAAAATAAAGCAATAATAGATGAAATTTGTGAAATTTATGTGACCAATAAAAATTAGATCAACTATAAATAATAATCATAAAGATGTTTTGCATATCTCACAAAGATGTTTTGTAAATTTCACAAAGATATTTTGTAAATCCCATAAAGATCTTTAGTAAATCTCATCATAAGTTTATTTCAATTTATTCTTTAGTAAATCTCATCACAAGGTTATTTCAATTATTTAGCACAGAAAAGTTAAAATTAAAACTTAAAACCATGACCACTACTATTATAATATACAAAAACCAACGTTAAAAAAGCCAGGTCCATCGCTAACAAAATCAACAAACACCAGTTTTCAAATTTTTCAAAAAATAAGTTAGAAAATGGATTTTTATGGCTTTGGAGAAATATTAATCACTATTAGAGTCCCTGTTGACCAAGATGGATCTGGTCATAAAACATTGGGCAGAAATTTTGTTTGTTAAGGGAAGAAAAAGAAAGTCAACATCTCGAGTAACCATCTTAGTCAAATGTTACGAATTAGTTATCTTCCCATTTTCCCCCTCTTCAAACATCCATCCGTATTTCACATCTCTGGTTTGGCCAGAACAGACATGGATAAAGTACAGTAATTTATCCTGCCTTCAATTCACTCCACTCCTCTCTTTCTCATCATAGTATTTGGTTGTCTTAACCAAGAATTAAAAAGAACCACTTTTAAAATGTGTTGAGTTTTTCACTATTATTAATCATAAAAATGTTAGTATATAAAAAGAAAATTATAAAAAAAATCCCACCATTTCATTACCATACAAAAAACTTGGTATTAAGTTTTCAAACTTTTAAATAAACATTGCAGATACTAAAATATGCTTTTCCTTGTTAATAGATTATTATGCCTTATGCCTCTGCTGCTACATGTATTGTTCCTGAGACTCAATTGCATATTATAGAAGTGCATGTTTCATAAAAAAAAAAGTGAATAAAAGCACATTTTTAGTTTTATTTTTTTCATTTTTAAGTGCCAGCTACCTTACATTCTGTTTCTTATTATTAATTTCTCATTTACGGTCAATGAAAATACAATATTCTTCAAAACTAAGGCTTTTTTTTTATTTCACAAAGCCATACTTACAGTCGGATTTTTTTTTTTACCACAGCAGCCTATACCTAAATACTGCAGAAGATAATGGGGGAGGGTACATTAAATGAAGTAAATACGATGTGATACAAATTATTTTCGGCTTATATACGGTGGTCAGACTTTTTGACTCTGGACAGTTCGACCCTGTGACAGTTCAGCCCCGTTAACTAATAAAAATAATATTTGAATAATGTTTTCTTTGTTTTAAATATGTTTAGTAACTTTGTTCAACATGTGTTTAATTGTTACAGAAATTTTTTGTTTTTTAAATTTAAAATGTGTGTTTTAATTGTTATAAATTTTTATTTTAAGTGTATAAAATGTGTGTTTTAGTTTTTGTGATGTCTTATCAATAGACACAAGTTGTGTGATTATGTGAAGTAATTTCCCCCCTCCTCTTTAATTATAACCCAGCTTTGATAAGCGAAGATGAATGTGGTAAGTATTGCCAGACAGGTATAAGACAAGTATAATAATAATGTACAGATAAGTCATGAGGTAAACGTATACTGGACCTATCCACCTTGGATATTAGTCACTGATATCTTTTGTGCCAGTGGCTAAAGTAGACACAAACCATTGTTCAATTAAACTCATGTGCAAGCATGAGAAGTGTTTGTAAAATATCATGTCGGTCTTTAAAAACTTTTGAACGTGCTTAGAGCATCAGAACTCAAACCTTACAGAAACATATTTTAAACAATTAGATCACATATTTTAAACAACATTAATACAATTTAAATATTTTTAACAATTATACACATGTTGAACAAAGTAAATAAACATTTAAAAAAAAAAAGAAATAATAATTCAAACATTCTTTTTATCAGTCGATAGGGCCGAACTGTCGCGGGGTTTGAAATGTCCAGGGTCGAAAAGTCGTGGAACCCTTATATACATCCTTAATTCAAACAAAAACTATTATAATGCTCTTGGTGAAGCCTTTTT
The DNA here is from genome assembly GCA_021962125.1 of Bulinus truncatus. Lineage (NCBI taxonomy): Eukaryota > Metazoa > Mollusca > Gastropoda > Planorbidae > Bulinus > Bulinus truncatus. Next base: position 1,396,102 of record JAGDYQ010000061.1, read on the forward strand.
AATGCCGGATTTTACAAAGCAAATTTGAAACGGTGGCTTCTGTTTCAAAAATTATCTTTTACGGAAAAAGCATGTACAGATATATTTTTTTCTAAAAGACTGTCAACAAGAACTGCACTTCTTTCAAACTAACTTTTTTTTTAGATTATTATGAAACCTTTTCACTAAAAAATGTATAAAATTTCTCAAAGAACTATTACTAGGATTTTGTCATAAACAAGTGAAAACAGGGTAACAATATTAATCAGCCAGAAAGATTTTAACATTATAATAGTAATTGTTTGCAGTTTGGGGATTTCCCGTGAATCCTTTCAATCACTAGTCTGTATTTTATCATTTTAAGTCTCACATGTAAAACAGCTATTGTTTGGCAATTAAAACCTGTATTAGTGGTAATGTGTACATTTTTGTACAGTATATGTCTAAATTAAGTAAAAGCTATAAGCAATAATTGTTTTTTTATTGTGACTATTTTTTTCAAAATATGTCTTGTTAATTAAGAAAAAAAAATAATTAGACATTAGTACATTAGGTAGGTTATGTAGTATTAACAGGCCTGTTAAGGATAAAATGGTGCAATGATTTTTCCCCCCCTTTTTTAAAAATATTTTATATTAAGGAAGAAAAACAATAAGTTTCTTTCATTGTTCGCAAACATTTTTGTGTTAATTTTCCCTTATTTACCTGACGTTATGCGATTTTAGAAAATTTTGGAATGTTTCTCTTTTTTTACAAGGCTTATATAGTCCTTTTTCATACAATTTTGTATGTGTCATTTATGTGAAACTTATCCCCAGCATTAAAAAAAACCTTTCAGTATATATAAAAGTTCCCTTAGCCCTATCGGGCCATCGGGGCAGATGAAGTGTAGAATTCATCTGTTTCTATAACCTCGGCATATGAAGGGATTGTGTGGTTAGCACAACGCACAGCCACCTTTACTTCCCCAACTTAGAGTCAGGTACCCATTTAAAGCTGGGTGGACTTGTGGGACGACTTTGAAACAAATTCAACCTGGAAAAATTTCATGGGCTTCACAGAGGATCGAACCCAGGACTCTCAGGTCGACAGTCAAGTATCTACACCACTCGGCCATCTGTCCCACTTTCAGTATATATACTAGCTGTTTAATATCTGGTATTGCCAGGGAAATCGAGGTGCCATTTAAGACCCCCCCCCCCCCCCTTTAACCGTTTTTTAACTTACAATTAATTAGGCTGCAGATCCCCACAGGAAATAACAAAACTAATCATAAAGAAAATAGAAATAGATCCAGTAATACATTAATGTAGTCCAGAATCACCACAATTCCAAAAATGTGAGACTATAAGTAGGGATCTTGGCTTGACCCTAGCTTTTTTTGGTTGCGTTAAAGATAGAGCTCTCACATAGGGAGGGGAGATGAAAGTTTTATCAGGGTAAGTAGTGGGGATTGGCAGGGGATTAAGCATCCCTTTTTTTTGGTGCATTTCAGTTTAACAATATGAATTTCTATGCGGGATATACATACAACCAACCCAAACATACTTTCATTTTTATATATATATAGAAATATATTTTTATTAATGTGTGATTTTACATGTTGTGTGATATGTTATATTGGCTATTTTTTAGGGCATATTTTAAAGGTCATATTAGTTCACTGGTAAAAAAAATAATGTTTTATAAATTGACAATCTGCCCAACTAACCAAACAGGCCTTCGTTGTTCTCTCATAAGGTGATAGCTGTATCTTATACTAAGTTTGGATGGCTCTGGAATATGATTGTATACACTCCAAAATCCCTGAAAAGAAAAATGTAACTTTTACAATAGTTTCCAGGAATGTTGAAAATTGTTGATAAAAACAAATAAACAATAATCATTTAAAAACAAATGCTGCCTATTTTTTTTTTTCATGTTTCCGTGTAAAGAAACTAAAACATAGTTTACAACACTGTTCTAATTTAGATATAAAAGTGCCACCAACATTTGTATATCTATATGTTTAGAATTATGTCCAGTTGTTAAAATAAATATGAAATAACAGTGCCACCAACATTTGTATATCTATATGTTTAGAATTATGTCCAGTTGTTAAAATAAATATGAATACATTACTGGGGCAAGTTTTTTTTTTTAATAATATTTTTTTTTTTACAGAATAATTTAATTTTCTAATAATCTAGTTTTTTTTTTTTTTAAATTTTATTTTAAAATATGAAATACTGAATGCTCTTCAGAGAAAAAACACCAACTTGGACTGTGTCTACAGTGTATATCTTCGTTAGAGATGATTCATACTGCTGCACTGTGGTACCTCTCACAGATCTGTGAAGAGAAAAAAAATACATAACACCAAAAATAATATTGGATAGTTATATAATTGTGTGTTTTCAAGGTTCATATCATTATATTTTTATCTGGCCATACGGCCACATGTGGACATAGGAGAGGTAAATGGTGGCCATGAATTTTTAAAATTTATAGTATGTTGATATAAGTCAGTATTGCCACCATCTTAACTAGAAAATTCTATAATACTTCTCCCCCTCCTTCCATTTCTGTAATTTCTGACCCTAATCTGTATTCTATCCCACTCATTTACCTATCTTTTAACCTCATCCCCTCCCTTTTCTCTGACCTCATTCCTATTCTGCATTCTTTCTTCAGCCTCTATTCTTTCTCAGCTCTATATTCTGTTCTCTCTCCCGCTCATAATGACGATCAAGTTTATAGTTAATATAATGCAAAAAAAAACATGGTTTTCATTTTATTTTTGCAGTTTTTCCAACACACACATGTGTTCCCCTACCAACACACACATGGTACACAGTCAGTTCATTTCCCCACCCCCTTCACCCTCCTTACCATTTAAACTATGCCTCAAAACAGTCACTGTGTAGCAATGAGGTACATGCAGAATCACACTGAGGTTTCACCTTAGCCGATTAAATTATAGATACACTGGTGTTGACTATACAAGTGAAGCACAATGAGTAAGAATGAACAAGGGAGAGAACAACAGCTGAACAATTGTGATAATATAAGGCTTGGCAAAAAAACTTTGTAACAGTATTGCAAGACCTCCCTTGTACACTCAGTTGTAATTTATTAATAAATTGTGCTCATTTTATAAAATATTTTTTATATGTAAAGGCTCTTCTAACAAAACACTTGTAAACAAAATTACTCATAAACAGAGATTTGACCGTTTTTCTTATAGACAAATAACAGTATTCAAATTACTTTTCTACAATGATGATATTTAATATTTTTTGCAAAGTTAATAATTTTTTTAGAGGCTCTTGATATTTTATTTAAGCTTTTGTGTACATGTATTTCAAAACATATTTTTTCTTCAAAGAATGAAATCAATTACTTCCTTCATGACTCACTTTTTTATCTTGATCATAAATAAACGACTTCACAGAGCTAAACTGTGTGTTAACGTATTGTGTCTGGCCAGCACCTCTTTTAAAATCTCTAAATGTTATCCTATTAGTAGTAATAGTAATACAAATTTTGTTCTGCCTATGACATCACACAAGCAGCAGCCTTACTTTAAAATATGATATTAAATATCTGTGTTTGGTTTTCTATTCAATGAAATATAGGAAAACATTTATTTAAGTATTTATTTAAGTAGCTTAGAGCTATTAGCGAGTAATTTTTCGGTCCATTTTGGTCAAATTAATAGATTAACATTCACATATTCATTTAGACCTTTGCATAAGGATAAGAAAGAACCATTTATCTCATGAGTAGACTGTCATTAATTTAATAATCCCCATTATAATCATTATTTCTGCCAATGGATTATTACTAGAGACTAGTATAAGTTGCAGTAACTAGGGTTTTAGTAAACTTTTACAAGTTATTGATTTAAGATTACTAATTATAAATTGAATGTTAACCTATTACATTTCTATACACTAACTTGACTTGTAAGTAACACTCCAAACAGCAGTAATAGACTGCTATAACTATACTATAAAGTCTATAGTGACTCTATAGCTAATTAAACTTTAACTTAAAATAGTTACATGTAGTGAAATTATAATTATCATTAGTACCCTCAAAATTTAATATTAAGAGATTCGAAAGAAAAATTCAAGTATAGACAAGAATATTCCATTTCACATTGCGATGAGCCGTCGTAGACAATGCATTGCTAAAAACAACAATAACACAGTTACACACAACTCACAAGTCGACAAGATAAACTGAGTAACTGACTGTCGTGTTAATAAAAGGTTATTTCAAAATTACCTGTCAATCCAAAAGGTCCATGATGTATTTAATGGTACCAAAGGCACGTCTTTAGACTCTTGAGTTACCGCCTCACACATACGATCAGCATGATCAATGAGATCTATCTTATTTTCATATTCGGGTGTGTCGTTTTGTTTATCAACATTTGCAGCAGCCATTGCAAATTCGGGAAAAATAAAAGTCACGTGATATAAACGGTGGAAATTTTTTTTTTAATTTTGTGCAGTTACGCAAAAAGCCGTCAATTATTTTTTTTAAAAAAATCATTTCTTGTTTGATAAGATTATACGAAAATATAAAAGCAATTTGTTATTACTTGATTGAAGAAATACGATAGTAAAATACAAAGGAACCTCAATTTACGTATAACACACAAGAAATTGTAGGGTCTTAGGACATATTTGTAAAATATAGAGTTAAGTCATAGACAAAGTTATAGCATTCACCGTGGTACTGAAAGGCCAACTGTGACATAGTCACCTCCTTTAATCTATGTGTGCATGCGAAAATGTATGTGTTTCCTATATGATATAGTATCTATATTGACTTATGTTAATATACTATATCATCTGTCTAGTGGTTTGCCTGTCTATAGCAACAGTTTTTGGGCCGTGGTGAGTGACGTGGGCACATCATAAACAAATGATCGACTTTATTGTCTTATAGTTAGCCTACACTTAAGATTTGATTCGTTTATGAATTACATATTTATTAAATAGAGATTGTTTTATTATTTCGTGAATTAATGCCCGCTACAGATTCAATAACTTGATTGCAGAATAGTGAATACAATGAAATGACAAAACATCCCTACCAGGGCTCTGCTTTTGACTTGAGCCCGACAGTTACATTGTTACAGCAAATGTTCTGACCACATCTTTTGTAATGATTATTGTTTTTTTCTTGCTATAATTTAGTATAATGTGATTTTTTTTTCACCAGGGAAATAGTAGAAAGATAGCATGAACGTTATTACGTATTCTAAAAGGTATTTTAATATATCCTGTTTGGTTTCCAAGCAGTTCGATTGTTAAGGCATTGGGATTTCGAAAAAAGGTGCGGCATTTTTAGAGCACGCCCAGGGCGATACAAAAGATACTTACGCAACTGGGTGATATGAATATCGTTTGTTAGGGGCGTAGATATTCAAAAGAAGAACGAAAAATGTAGTTTATTAATTTCTTCGTTTTAATGCACCCGTGAAACTTCAATTAATAAAGACTCAGAAATTTCCATGTAAAATTTGAAAGAAAAGTTTTCAAACAAATGCATGTTTAAGTCATTTAAGAGTTACTTCACTGTTTGAAAACACCACTCAAGTCATAAGAAAAAATCAACACTTAAAAATATATATCTAAATGAGGGCTCGATTTACCGCCGGGGGTGCCGGGAATATCCCTGGCACTGAGACTTGTCATCCCCGGCTCTGCTTTAGCTAATTTCATCCCCACCGGGGATGAAACCATAGACATTTATCCCTGGTTCTGCAGAATTTTTTTTTCCTCCCCGGCACTGGTTTTTTTCTTAAAACGACCACTGATCTAAATAGGTCATTACACCTTTTTAAGTGGATGAAACCCACAATTAATACATATATAAATTCTCGACCCACCTAAAATTCGTCTACGAACCACCAGTGGGTCGTGACCTACACTAAAACAACAACAACAACAACAACACTGATTCACGCCGGTTATGGTGGATACAAAAGAAGTACAACTCTTTAATGCTCTTAACAAATGTACGTTTATGGAAGTTACTTCCCTTAAAGTTCTTTGTGTGTGTGTGTGTGTGTGTGTGTGCGTGCGCGCTCGTGCGTGCGTGTGTGTGTGATCATAGATTTACAGATGTGCGGGATTGGTAAAACACGGCCTTCTCTATTGTCTAAGAGGCACGTCGAATATAAAAGGTCTCGAAGGTTTGTAAGCAATCGCAGTAGTTGTACACGTTTACGCCCCAATCACAGTACCAGAGCCGTGCCTAGCCCATCTGCCGCCCGGGGTGCAAAAAAAAAAAAAATAAAGTGACGATTGATTATACTTGATTACAGAATATCTTTGGTGAATTCCAGTTCATAAACTAAATTGTCTACAAAAATAGCCTTTAGATCCAGTGACGTAAATACGTTTGTGTATCCCCCGGGGTAGATTCTATAAATGCCACCCCCCACATTTTCAAAATCCGAACGCCTTAAAAGTCGAACTAATCGGAAACCGAACTAAATATACTAAAATGCCTTATCATACGGACGTACTTTAATATTCAAACATCCGGCGTGTTAGTTCTGTGTAAATGTTCTTTTTGTTTGTTCTTGTTACGATCATGCCATCTTTTTACACCATTTAGGGGGCCGGGAGGGGGGTGGGGTCCGCGATTGAAGATTTATAATGGTCTCGCAGGCCTATACATGTATAACATTTTGTCGGACGCCAACATTTTAATTTCCTTCCAAAGTTGCGCATAGCCAAAGACATTTCCCGCTCACTTAAAAAAAAATGGAGGGAACATTGCATGTGTACCGCCTTCAATGTACAGGGGGCCTGATCATTCTTCTGACCTCTGGAAGTCTGACTGAATGCAGGGCCGGATCAAGGTCACTGTGGGCCTCAGTCTAGTTACCTTACAAAGGGGGTGGGGCTAATTTAGCGAACAAAATGACAAAACAAATTGTGAAATAATATAAATTTATTTAAATCAACAAACAAATGATATAAAGATATGTGTATGTACATCAACAGACATATAATATCATCATATGTGTATGATAGTGTATGTACATCAACAAACATATGATATCAACATATGTGTATGATAGTGTATGTACATCAATAAACATATGATATCAACATATGATATAAAGATATGTGTATGTACATCAACAAACATATAATATCATCATATGTGTATGATAGTGTATGTACATCAACAAACATATGATATCAACATATGTGTATGATAGTGTATGTACATCAACAAACATATGATATCAACATATGTGTATTACAGTGTACGTACATCAAGAAACATATGATATCAACATATGTGTATGATAGTGTATGAACATCAATAAACATATGATATCAACATATGATATAAAGATATGTGTACATACATCAAGAAACATATAATATCATCATATGTGTATGATAGTGTATGTACATCAACAAACATATGATATCAACATATGTGTATGATAGTGTATGTACATCAATAAACATATGATATGAACATATGATATAAAGATATGTGTATGTAAATCAACAAACATACAATATCATCATATGTGTATGATAGTGTATGTACATCAACAAACATATAATATCATCATATGTGTATGATAGTGTATGTACATCAACAAACATATGATATCAACAAATGTGTATGATAGTGTATGTACATCAATAAACATATGATATCAACATATGATATAAAGATATGTGTATGTACATCAACAGACATACAATATCATCATATGTGTATGATAGTGTATGTACATCAATAAACATATGATATCAACATATGTGTATGATAGTGTACGTACATCAACAAACATATAATATCAACATATGTGTATGATAGTGTACGTACATCAACAAACATATGATACCAACATATGTGTATGTACATCAACAAACATATAATATCAACATATGTGTATGATAGTTTACGTACATCAACAAACATATGATACCAACATATGTATGATAGTGTATGCACATCAACAAAAATATGATACCAACATATGTGTATGATAGTATATGTACATGATGTCCAAGAACCAGGCGACATCACGCAAATATTGTTTCTACCCCGTCCATTGACGTACCATCGTTGCAGTCGCCTCTATGCCTATGGGCTTCAAAGCCACGTGGAGTTATCTTTCAATGAGATATTTGCACATGGAAATGATATTATATTTATGATGTTGAGGCCAACCGTGTCTGGTATTTTTTTTTTTATGAACGATGTGAAGTTTTTTTTTTATTTTAAGAATTTGTCTGTCTTAGTGCATTGACCTGCGTCTCTGTTCTATTTGTTAACATGATAAAGTTTCCTTAACTCAATAAACAGTCCAGAAACATGTGTATGTCATTCAGCGATTTTAATATCATTCATGAGGAAAAAAAACGAATTCAATCAAGCTGTTTTTACCCCGAGGTTGGTAGTGCTGTGTGCGTGCGTGCGTGTAATTCACGTGATTAAGATGGTGCGTATATTTGAATCCAGAGTGTGCGTAGATTAGAGAAAATAATGTTTTTTATGTAGATAGGCGAATTTATAAATCAATTATTTTGACAGGTTGAGTGACATTGATTTAGATTATACGTACGAGTAATGTGTACATGCTTGAAGATGACATGAATAAATTGATGTATGGACAGGCTGTGTGTACATTATACATGGGTGAAGATGACATGTATGGCTGTGTGTACATTGTACATGGGTGAAGATGACATGTATGGCTGTGTGCACATTATACATGGGTGAAGGTGACATGTATGTATGGACAGGCTGTGTGTACATTGTACATGGGTGAAGATGACATGTATGGCTGTGTGTACATTGTACATGGGTGAAGATTACATGTATGTATAGACAGGCTGTGTGTACATTATACATGGGGGAAGATGACATGTATGTATAGACAGGCTGTGTGTACATTATACATGGGGGAAGGTGACATGTGTGGCTGTGTGTACATTGTACATGGGTGAAGATGACATGTATGTATGGACAGGCTGTGTGTACATTATACATGGGTGAAGGTGACATGTATGGCTGTGTGTACATTATACATGGGGGAAGATGACATGTATGTATGGACAGGCTGTGTGTACATTATACATGGGTGAAGGTGACATGTATGGCTGTGTGTACATTATACATGGGGGAAGATGACATGTATGGCTGTGTGTACATTGTACATGGGTGAAGATGACATGTATGGCTGTGTGTACATTGTACATGGGTTAAGATGACATGTATGTATAGACAGGCTGTGTGTACATTGTACATGGGTGAAGATGACATGTATGTATGGACAGGCTGTGTGCACATTGTACATGGGTAAAGATGGCATGCATGTATGGACAAAAGTTGGATGAAAGAGATATGTATTTATGGACAGAATATGTGTAGGCCTACACGAATGCCGGTGATATGTAAGTAGAGAAAGATTTAACGAGCTGAATATGTTTCGGATTAATAACAAGAGTCAAGCGTTAAATCAATTTACACATTTTATTCACATTGTGAAATGTTTTATTTTACATTAAAAACAACAAAAAAAAAAAAAGGCTTGTTTTTTTAAATAAAGAAATGAATGGGCGTCTCTTATACACATGTTTCCATTTTAATTCTATTCTTATTAAGACTTTAATCATATTTTTTTCAGCTATTGTATGATTGACACGATGTTAAAATTCTTTATCTGAAAGCATAATCCAGACCTATGGTAGTCATTGCTAAGGCAAAATCCGATATAAACTTCTTTGTTCAAATTAAGTTAGAAACGGTTTTTTTTTAAAGGTGAAGCAGATAACCGGGGAAATATGACGAGTATAAAAACGCGTGGAATTATGGGGGTTAGCACCTGCAGGAATTGTTACACTGTGACACGTTTTCTTAAAATTGATTGAAACTCTCTGACAAAATGTCTCACATTATAAAATGAATTCCGCACAAATTTCACACAATTTTAACCATTGAAATTTTACATTTTGAAACATTTTGATGAGTATTTCTTTCTTTCTTTCTTTATCTATCTATCTATCTATCTATCTATCTATCTATCTATCTATCTATCTATCTATCTATCTATCTATCTATCTATCTATCTATCTATCTATCTATCTATCTATCTATCTATCTATCTATCTATCTATCTATCTATCTATCTATCTATCTATCTATCTATCTATCTATCTATCTATCTATCTATCTATCTATCTATCTATCTATCTATCTATCTATCTATCTATCTATCTATCTATCTATCTATCTATCTATCTATCTATCTATCTATCTATCTATCTATCTATCTATCTATCTATCTATCTATCTATCTATCTATCTATCTATCTATCTATCTATCTATCTATCTATCTATCTATCTATCTATCTATCTATCTATCTATCTATCTATCTATCTATCTATCTATCTATCTATCTACCTACCTACCTACCTACCTACCTACCTACCTACCTACCTACCTACCTACCTACCTACCTACCTACCTACCTACCTACCTACCTACCTACCTACCTACCTACCTACCTACCTACCTTCCTGCCTGCCTGCCTGCCTGCCTGCCTGCCTACCTACCTACCTACCTATATATCTATCTATCTCCTCTATTCTAAAAATACAATGTGGAAGCGACATGGGCCTTCAAGTCACCGAAAGTGTTTGGGACGACCCTGTTTGAGACATATTTTCATAAACATTTAAAAGTTGATTAAAAACTAAATAAATAAATTATAGCTTTCAAACTAACACAGTCAGACTACGGTCTAAACCTTCATGTCAACAGATCATTGCTGGCTCTGTTTACATTTAAACCTTCGTGTCAACAGATCATTGGTGGGTCTGTTTACATTTAAACCTTCGTGTCAACAGATCTTTGCTGGGTCTGATTACATTTAAACCTTCATGTCAACAGATCTGTTTGCTTGATCTGTTTATACTTTAAGTACCCATTCATCATTAAGTCACTTTAAATTTCTTATATATCCGTGACCTGTTGATATTTGACGCTCTGCTAGTGGCTGATATGAAGCAAAACATATGAAGTGAGGCGTGATGTGACACACAATAACATGGTCCTGATAGAATACAGTTATTGAATCTTTGGTTAAAATAAACAGGATATTTGTGAAGCTCATCCCCATGAACATTGATAAATGGGTTTGTTCTATAAGGTGGCCAAAAGTGTTCTTTGTTCTATAAGTTGGCCAAAAGTGGTTTTTGTTCTATAAGGTGGCCAAAAGTGGTTCTTTGTTGAGTTAAGTGCGATTTCTATTGTATCATTTTTCGTTCAATTTTTTTTTCTCTTTACTTTTATCCCACCAAATATTATTAAATTTACTATGATGTCGCTCTCTATAGTACTATAGACCAGAGAATATTTTTAGTTAGACATAATGGGGCCACTTTATGTCATCCAGTTAATAAAGTGTGTCGCCTAATGAGTTCCACTGTCCACACCTGTTCAGGCTCTTTCTCCATTACCAGATTTCTCTGTTGTTTCTGACAGGCTTGCGGAGCCTTAAAATTCCAAATTTGTTTGATTGTTTGCCTCCTACAATTTGAAATGTTGTTATTTTTACGAACGCCACAACAGTAACAGCGTTAAAATGATAGCGTGCACGCACATCACCACAAGAAATCTTAAACGAGGAATCGTTTTGTGTTCGTTTTAAATCTTGTTTACCCTCCGAAATTTTTTTAATGGCATGTTATTTTATTATATATATAGTTAAAACAGTTTTATTTCATAGAATAATTGTATCAGTCATTTAAAATAAATTTTTACTAAGACGAAAAATAGAACGCGTCATTTCGTATTATTATTTGACCGCGAATCAGGCCCGTAGCGTGTGTGGGGACCAGGGGGGCTTAGCCCCCCCTTGCGTTCCGTCTGGCCCCCTCTGCTTATTTGCTCTACTTAGTAAAATGTATTACCTGCCCCCCCCCCCCCGCTATTGCCTGGCCCCTGCTGTAGAATTTTCACGCTACGGGGCTGCCGCGAATTTGTAATAGACTAAAAACAAAATGGTCGCTTTCTGTATTTAACAATTTTATTAAGAATATCTGAAATAGAGTAGATAAATTTATAAGGCTGTGGCTATACGGATCCGGGTCCAATAAAATCCGATTGTTATTCGGACCCGTGGCAAATATGCACTAAGCTTAGCTATATTTAACTTTTATTAGACGGAACCCGAAAAAATAATAATACAGAGTCCGCTTAGTGGAACCCTAGACACTGAGTAACGATTAAATCATAAAATTCAAACAATTATAAAAAAAAACAATAATAAAGTTTATGTATAGCTAACTAAGTGCATATTTGCCACGGGTCCGAATAACAATCAGACTTTATTGGGACGGGGTCCGAATAAAAATCGGAGTTTATTGGGACCCGGGTCCGAATAGTCACTTCGAATTTATAAATAATAAATATAAACACTGAAGTCTTTAAAATATTTTAAATAATGTATCATTTTACTATTTGCTAATTTGATCATTGAAATAACTTTTTATTACTTATGAAAATGGCGACTAGTGAAACCTCGGTCGAAAAAAATGATATGATTCTGGATGCACTGAAATGGTTTGTTTTTAGTAAAACCGACATGCGTATATTTTTCAAGTTCCTGACTATGGGGCAGCCCCGTACACCACCGCACACTACTGGCCTGCTATGAGGGTGAACGCGACAAAATTTGCATAACTTTTTATCAGCGGCATGTTTGCGTGGCGCAATTACAAAAATTTTTGTCTCGTGTGATACTATCTTAATAGGGAGCCGGAGCCGTCAAATTTGTGGGAGCCGGAGCCGGAAAAAATTTGGCGGCCCCGAAAGCCTGGATACAACCGGTGATGTAAATTCATACCGATTCAGCCAGTAATGTATATTGTCATTGATACAGCCAGTGACGTAAATTACGAATTATATGCCAAATGTTGTTATGCTCTTAGTGGATAATTTCTTCAAATTTTTAACAATTTTATTTAGGGAGCGACCGATAATCGGATCGGTATCGGTATCGGACCGATATTGGCACTATCGGTTAATATCGGATCGACCGATTTTGTAGGGAGCGACCGATAGTCGAACCGATATTGGCAATATGGGTTAACTATCGGACCGGCCGTTTTTTGACTGCTGATACATTGTTTTTTTTTTCACTACAGAGTTGCAGAAAAAAAAAATCCGTAAATAACCGAATTCTATAACCAGATCAGACAAGATTTAAAATAAAAAGGAAAAAAAAAAAACAACCCGTACACAGAAATTGTCACGTCCACAAAAATTGCATCAGCGATATGACCTTAAAACAATAGGATTGGCATTTTTTAATTCTAATGTATGACCTTGAATGATACAATTAGTGAACATCTGTGTGTATTTTTTTTTTGGGATGGGAAGTTGGGGGGGGGGGGGGGAACAAGACTTACGTGTGGGCGAAGTGTTACGAAATTTGACAGGGAATGAGGTGAGCATGGGTTGACATACGTCATTAGCTGTAGCACGAGAAAAACACGTGTTTGGCATTGTTGTTGATTAAAAAAATATCGGTATCGGTATCTGTATCGGTAAAAATGCTGGGGAAAAATATCGGTATCGGACTATCGGTAAAAAGGCATATCGGTCGCTCCCTACTTTTATTCATCGTTCATCAAACACATTATCACTATTTTTAACAAAACATGTAGTGTTTAGTGTATGTAGTGTTTAGTGTATGTAGTGTTTAGTAATGGTTTACATTTCTATCAAGATACTTGTCAAAATTCAGGTGTAATTTTTTTATGTCTCAAACTTGCCTTCAACTCACATCTCTAATGTCCTCATTCCTTCACTTTCAATCACACTCACACCCTCACACACACACACACCATACATATCATTTTTTTTATCATGTCCGCCCCCTCCCCACCCCCAACCAGTACAGCTTTTAAATCTCTCTCACCTCAAAACATAGAGTATTTATATATTCCCCCCCCCCCCCCATTAACTTAGGCAATTAAACTCTCCCCCGTCACCTACTCATACTTAGTACATGATATTGTCACATACACAAAGTATAGACTATTGAACATATAGTAAAGGCCATTGAACTCTCTCCCTTCTACACATATAGTACCGGCTATTTAACTCTCTCTCCCTTCTACACTCATAGTACTGGCTATTTAACTCTTTCCCTTCTGCAAATATAGTACCGGCTATTTAACTCTCTTACCTCCACACACGCACAGAGTGATACATAATTGAGTGTGGGGTTGATCGAGTCGACGCAAGACTATTGATACAGACCTCAACACAACAACTTGGTATGGAATGGTCGAGGGAGACAGGAAACTGGCAGTTCTCATGTTCGCCTGTTTACCAGATCGGGCAGGGGTGGGATGGTTGAATCACGACACTTTAGGGAACTGTACTGCAGTTGACTGGACAACATGATGGACTTCACTCCTGTCTTCCGTATCTCCATTTTTGAAGATCCTTCATTTTTTTTTTACTCTACCTTTTTAAGGTTTACTCTGTTCACTAGTTCATAACCAGCACGCACCAACAGAACGTACTATTAGACGTATAAAGTGGGGGCAACATTGCGGTGTGGGAGAATGGTGAAGAAAATGCATTTTTTTTTCAAATAATTATGTAGGAGGTGAGGCGTTTGAGTGGAAACTTCAGAGGCGAAGCCATTATTACATCTTCAACATAATAATAACTTATTAATCATTAGAGAAACCAGTTCAAAGTTCAAGATGTTTATTAAGAGCCTTGTTATCTTACGTTACATGGATCTCCACTTAAAATAAACTGAATACTAAATCAAATCAAACATGGTCATTCCAAAAGACTGACCACTGCTTCAAAACCTTCTAGGTAAGAGTGTGGTCAACATTTTTTTTGCCATTTTCGGTAGAGACCGAACTCTTTAGCAACGGCTCAATGAAGGCGTTTTTTGAATATGTCGGTTCTGTTGGATTACTGTGATGTGTATCGGTTCTGTTTGAATGATGTGATGTGTATTTGTTCTGTTGTATTGCTGTGATGTGTATCAGTTCTGTTGGATTACTGTGATGTGTATCAGTTCTGTTTGAATGCTGTGATGTGTATCGGTTCTGTTGTAATGCTATGATATTTATCGGTTCTGTTGTATTGCTGTGATGTGTATCGGTTCTGTTTGAATGCTGTGATGTGCATCCGTTCTGTTGTATTGCTGTGATGTGTATCGGTTCTGTTGTAATGCTGTGATATGTATCGGTTCTGTTGGATTACTGTGATGTGTTCAACGTTCTCATCAATAGCACCGTGACTGAATAAGTTCAACGTTCTCATCAATAGCACCGTGACTGAATAAGTTCAACGTTCTCATCAATAGCACCGTGAATGAATAAGTTCAACGTTCTCATCAATAGCACTGTGGCTGAATTCATCAAGAAAAACGTTTGCCTTAGCCAAGACACTAAAGCTTCGCCCTAATGTCCCTCGCGGTTCGTTGAGTTGGTCAACTCTAGGTCACCCTAGTCCATTTCGGCTTTACTCAGATGACCATCTGACGTGGAAATTGGAATCTTTGTTACCCGTCCCCTACACCCAGACCCTGCCCCCACCCACACACCTCCTCACCCCCATCTTCTCCCTCACTTCGTTAGCCACAGGGAATACAGTGGGCCGCTTGCTGGGTGGTGTGACCATGATAACTATGATGATGACCAAAGTCCAGTGTACTGTTGAGTGATGACTAATACCGCGGAGACTTGTATAGCTGGTAATTACTGCCGGCTCTATACACAGTCACGTTGTAATGTCTTTGTTTTTTTATTCCTTCTTTTATCATACAACGTAAATAGGTTGGCATACAGATACAATCACCATTATATATGTATCTATCTTTGTATGTATGTATGTATGTATGTATGTATACATGTATGTATGTATGTATGTATGTATGTATGTATGTATGTATGTATGTATGTATGTATGTATGTATGTATGTATGTATGTATGCATGTTTGTATTTATGTATGTATGTATGTAAGTATGTATGTATGTATTATGTATGTATGTATGTATGTATGCATGTTTGTATTTTTGTATGTATGTATGTATGTATGTATGTATGTATGTATGTATGTATGTATGTATGTATGTATGTATGTATCTATCTATCTATCTATCTATCTATCTATCTATCTATCTATCTATCTATCTATCTATCTATCTATCTATCTATCTATCTATCTATCTATCTATCTATCTATCTATCTATCTATCTATCTATCTATCTATCTATCTATCTATCTATCTATCTATCTATCTATCTATCTATCTATCCGTATGTTTGTCTGTCTATCTATCTACTATTCTATTCATCCATCCACCTACCCATCCGCCTGTCAGTCCATCTATCGGTCTGTCTGTCTGTCACACATATTAGAATGATGTAAGACAAACGCGACAGAACAAACAACCCATATAGAAACATGACATGATCATTTCTGATCGAACACCGGGTTACAACATTAAATATTATAGTAAGATAACAACAATACGAATAAAAGCCACTGGGAAAATATCAATTTACAAATGAAAATAAGAAAAGAAATCAAAACTAATTTCAAGTTCTAGATACTATCTCTAGATACGTGATAGTAGACATGCCTTGAGTGAAATAATTCAACACTGCGATATATATTAACTAATGTAACAATATATGGTGAGGTCTTTCATTATTTCTTTTTGTTAAAAACCTTGGATTATTGAGCTAATTAGACATGACCTCCTTTCACTTGAACTAATGCGAATGAAAGCGCTAGACAGTTTCCAGCGCTCAGCTCCATTGTCTATTCAGCAGCTTTGATCGAAGATATTGTCGCCTGGTTCAACCCACAGCTACCACTAGTCCAAGGGGAGGCAAGCGGGTCCCGCATCTCGGCTGTTAACTTTCTAAGTAGAAGAGTTCACCACGCGACACGGTAGTACCCTTTTATAGGCGAGAGAGAGAGAGAGAGAGAGAGAGAGAGAGAGAGAGAGAGAGAGAGAGAATATGAGAGTGAGAGAGAGAGAGAGAGAGAGAGAGAGAGAGATTATTTTTTTTTTTTAAAGAAGAAAGCTTTTAGTGTGTGTGTAGTAGTTACCCGTCTCAGGTATTGGTTTCTTCAATCAGGTTGTGTGGTGCACGAAGTCGTCTGCCGTAGAACTTGGCGTCTAACTATACTAACTGGATTGTTTCTAGACTAGAGGATATTGCCAAGTGTCTGTCAGTGCTGGGATTAGAAATTATTGTCATTGAAAAAAAAATACGGAGGGAATTAACCCTTAAAATTATGTTCTGATTGTTTCTGGTAAGTTAAGACACTTTTTAACTTAAGGTGTGTTTTAGGTCAACCGTGTGTGTGTGTGTGTGTTTTTTTAAAGTCAATCGTGTGTTTTATTTCAAAACTGATAGTGCAGATATCTAAAAAAGTGTGATGTTTTTCTTTTTCGCTCTGACAAATTTTAAATAGGCCACACACACATACTTATGTTTGATATATGTATATATATAGGCTGCACCTACACACACACACACATACATATATTTATTTCAACGGCATTTTTGACGGATAGTTATTTTTTTTTCTTTCCCTCGGCTCTCTAACTTGTTGACCATTAAGACCCACTTCGTGCACATATTACCCTGTTCAGGTAAAGCAGGTGTAAACATTACTGTGCAAACGGGGTGGGCAGCAGGTGAACAATCATTACACCCCGCCCCCCCTCCCCCCCCCCAAACGTACACCGACATTGTAAGGCCACCACCACCACCACCACCACCCTGCCATGATTTGTTATTGTCTGCTAATGATGAAGTGATGAAGTCTCCCCATCACCTTCCCCCCAGGTTTACAGATGTAGACAAGGAATTCACTGGGTGTTTGTTTCTTAACGCAACGCACGTACCAGGCAGGGCTCTTCTGACGGCCCTGTTTTTATAGAAGGGAGTGGGAAGGGAGGGGGGGGCGGGGTTACAATTAGATTACAGCATACGAACATGGTATGCGTGTCACAGACCGTGTAGTACATGGTAACTACACATTAATTAGCTGGTGAACTTTGACCCCTGCACTCCCATATTATTTAACCCACACCCTGGGTGAAACATAATAAAATCTTAACAATTCACGCTTTCTTGTTACTTGACTTGTAGACATGGATATTAAGTACATAAATCTTGTATATATAAATCTCATTACATTCACTTCAGACTCTCCCACTTTACCCTTCTCTTCTGCACAAGAGTGATAGTTAAATATTACCTCATGTGGTATTTCCATTAACCTAGCACTATGGCTTTTATTAAGGAGTCGAACAGAGAGCATTAAGACGTCAAAGTGGGGGGTGTGAAGGGGGAGGTGTGAGAGAGAAGTTAGGCTGTAATGGGTGATGCCGGGTTCTTCGTGGTCTGTCTGTTGGCGACGTTAATTTGTTCTACGTCTGTCTACAAACGACATTAAATATAGAGTGTAACTTTTCTATCGATATAGGGTTGGTCTAGTCTGTACCTGATGTTGGGTGTAGGTCTATCTATTGATGTGCGGTTGGTCTAGTCTGTACCTGATGTTGGATGTAGGTCTATCTATTGATGAAGGGTTGTTCTAGTCTGTACCTGATGTATGTTGTAGTTCTTTCTATTGATGTATGGTTGGTCTAGTCTGTACCTGATGTTGGATGTAGGTCTATCTATTGATGTATGGTTGGTCTAGTATGTAAGTCAAGTATAAATCTATAATTGATGTATGGTTAGGTAAGGCATTTTAAAAATTATTTCATCAAAACTATTTTTTCATCACTAACTCTTGAGAAACAAAATAAGTTATTACATTATTAAACTTAGAATTTATGCTGTATTTTTTATTTGATGTATAGATATTTTCATTCCTTTATTTTGGCTGTACATTACATTGAATACACATACACTGCTATCACCATTATCTGATCACAATGGTTACTATGTCACGCCATAATATGATCACGCTGGTTCCTATGTCACGCCATAATATGATCACGGTGGTTACTATGTCACGCCATAATATTATCACGCTGATTTCTATGTCACGTCACAATATGATCACACTGGTTCCTATGTCACGCCATAATATGATCACACTTGTTCCTATGTCACGCTGGTTCCTATGTCTGGCCATAAACTGATCTCACTGGTTCTAATGTCACGTCATACAATTGAATATGAGTACAATTGGTAACAATGTGTACACAAAGTTTGATATGTGTTCTGAAAGAATGTACATCATTTAGCATAGTCGTGGTCCAGTCTACGTATGTGGAAAGTAAATTACAAAGGAAGACATGTTTTAAGATTTCTGGAAACAATCCTGGCAGACGATGTTAGAAATACACTTGGTGAAATAACGGCCAGGTCTGAGTCGCCTTTTGATCAACTTGTAAGTGTTGACGGTAGACGGAGAGGCTGCAATGATATGATAAAACCATAGATCTTATATATCTATGGGTAAAACCAAGTTATATCTAAGCAATGATATGGTAAAACCATAGATCTTATATATCTATGGGTAAAACCAAATTATATCTAAGCAATGATATGGTAAAACCATATATCTTATATATCTATGGGTAAAACCAAGTTATATCTAAGCAATGATATGGTAAAACCATAGATCTTATATATCTATGGGTAAAACCAAGTTATATCTAAGCAATGATATGGTAAAACCATAGATCTTATATATATATGGGTAAAACCAAGTTATATCTAAGCAATGATATGGTAAAACCATAGATCTTATATATCTATGGGTAAAACCAAGGTATATCGATTAATCTATTAAAAGTTGAGCCGAATATTCCACCCTTCTTATATGTTCACGGCATTATTCAAATCGAGCATCTCATCTAGATAGACTACATCATCTTGATAGACCACTTCATCTAGATAGACTACTGCATCTAGATAGACTACTGCATCTAGATAGACTACTACATCTAGATAGACTACATCATCTTGATAGATTAGTTCATCTTGATAGACCACTTCATCTAGATAGACTACTTCATCTAGATAGACTACTTCAGATACGACAGACAATGTGTGGACGATTGTTTGGAAGATCTTGAATTTAATGAAAACAAATACCAGAACACACCCGTCAACAATTGAACATTCCAGACGAGATGCGAGAAACGGGGAAACAGATGAGTTGCATAGTGATTTATCCTGAAGATGTGATGTAAGATGGCAGTCAGTGTGATGTAAGATGGCTGTCATTGTAATGTAAGATGGCTGTCAGTGTGATGTAAGATGGCTGTCATTGTAATGTAAGATGGCTGTCGGTGTGGTGTAAGATGGCTGTCAGTGTGATGTAAGATGGCTGTCATTGTAATGTAAGATGGATGTCAGTGTGATGTAAGATGGCTGTCAGTGTGATGTAAGATGGCTGTCATTGTAATGTAAGATGGATGTCAGTGTGATGTAAGATGGCTGTCAGTGTGATGTAAGATGGCTGTCAGTGTGGTGTAAGATGGATGTCAGTGTGATGTAAGATGGCTGTCAGTGTGATGTAAGATGGCTGTCAGTGTGGTGTAAGATTTTGTGAACGATATAAGTAAGAAGATTTTGTAATTGTTTTTCTCTTTATAAAAACAAAATATTAAACAAGAAAAATTAGAAAAAGAAAAGCAAAAGAAAAGTGGAAGAATTGTAATTAGATTTAAAACACGGGTTTGAGGTTAGTCAGAGAATTTGTATTGTTCTATATCAAAACTCTTATGGACTGAGCGAAAAATTGTGAAAAATAAATTCGACTTACAGAATACATTTGTTGTTGAAACAACAACAAAAAACAAACTTGAGGACAGACAAGTGAAGAAATATTCTGGTGATGAAACTGGAGACGAGAATCGAGTCACGCTTAATGCTGCGATAATCCTGTAGAATTAATGTGCAATGTTTAGATATCATAGACAAATACCTTACCCCCCCACCCCCCACTCCCATGGCGACAGGAACATTGGGGATGGGGGAAGCAGCGGCGTATGTCAGTGAATACCCGGGTTAGGTCGAGACAGAGTGAGAGACTGGAAGTAAAGAAGTTTCACCAACTGAAACAAGTATTTGTTCATTTAAATGTAGTAGCACAGTATCTACAGCCACCATAAGCTAATAGGCTTTTTGACTTGCTGGTGTGTGCTAATATTGACACATTTTTTTTTTAAAAAGGTAAAAGGGGGAATTCCCCATCTTGATTTTAAACTTGAATTAAATGCAACGCAGGCAAAATTAAAATAACCTATACAATCACAGAGCTTCAGTATCTTTAGTTTACCTTTTATAGTATCATTTACACTTAGCTTCGCAACTCTTCAATCGGCTGTGTTTTTGAAAACTATTTTATCATTTCATTTTCTTATAATAAGTCTTAGTTTAGATAGGTCGAGTTAGGTCAGTGCAAACGATTTGAACACTTGATTTTTGGGTTAAAACAACAAAAAATCAATGAAGTGTGTTCTGTCCAATCAATTTGTATACATATTCCACTCTTTATCAGAGGTTGAATGAGCTGTGGGCGCACTAACCCCGCGCCTACGGCTCCGAAAGGTTAGAGAGCCATGGAGAGCCGAAATGTGTACGAGATAAATTCCCTTTTTGATGTCAGTGTCTTTTTTTAGGGGCCCAACGTTTTCTTCCACACCAGGGGCCCCATGTGAGCCCACTTTCAATGTTATTGTGTTGAATTTCACGCTTTCATCTGTTATCTCAACACCCGATGTTTTAACTAATTCTATTTGTTGGTTTTAGTTTTGAGTGGTTCATTTTGCTACCACTTGTCTCACATCGTCATGAATATACTTATTATGTTGGTTAAAACTTCTGTTAAGTAGAATATCTGTATAACTTCTGTATGTCTGTCTGCCTGACAGCCTGTTCTTCCGTCTTTCTATCTATCGGTCTTCCTCACTGTCTATATATCTGTCTGCTCCCCCCCCCCCGTCTGCCTCTATATTTGTGCGTTTTTAAGTGTGTCCAAGATCTGTGTATAACAAGATTATACCAGATTCAAAAATCTGCATGGCTTTTGTTTCGTTTGCAGTGAAACATTTTCGATATACCGTACATTAAAAAAAAAGATACACAAGACACGAAATATTATTTGATGCTTTTAAAGCCAGACTGGTCTAAACCATATTGTTGTATAGGCTACTATAGATCTAAACGCTTCATTTAGTAAAGTTCCCATAGCCCTAGGGGACCATCGAGGCAGATGGAATGTTTGTGGAACCATGTCGTGATAAATGGTTTTAAGGAGGCTAGCACAACGCCCAAATGCCTGAAATATTTATGCAAGAAAAGTTTTAAATCACTCTAACCTGGCTTAATACACTTCTTTTATTTATATATAAAACCTCACTTAAACTAAATTTCTCTAAAACTCTTTTAGATTCAACACTTATATCAATTAACGTCATCATCGTAATGAGGTTCATATCATACGATATCAATGTTGACAATAATATGTGTTTCATACAATTCAAACCACGCTTCACCGAGTATCTCTAATTATCAACAAACTGTTTGCTTTATCTCCAGAATACGATAACCGACTCTGATACCATGACGTCACTATGGTTATCGATTACAGTGTACTCGTTTTTTAAAACAAAAATTGCACTCGATTTCAAAGGTGTTGAAAACATTACTTTTGAATTAAACGCAATCGATTCCATTGTTTTTAAAGTATTTCTCATAAATCTAACAAGTGGTCTTTTTACCCCTGTACAACTGGTCGAAGAGACCAGTTCAATAAAATGTTACACATTGTTTCCCCAGGACCAGACTTTTCTTATTGTGGTGTAACTTTTTTTTAATCTACAGAAAAAAAAATCACCATTTTGAATACCGTTTACAATAGGATCTATACATTGGTCGGATTTTGTAGATTTCGATTTCTTTGATTAGAATTGTAGTTGCTCAACGCTGTCACATTGTAATCAACACTTTCTACGATTTTATTTGTCTCACATGGGACATTTCTACTCGCCACTACATTACTTATGGAACATTTCTACTCGCCACTACATTACTTATGGAACATTTCTACTCGCCACTACATTACTTATGGAACATTTCTACTCGCTGCTACATTACTTATGGAACATTTCTACTCGCTACTACATTACTTATGGAACATTTCTACCCGCTACTACATTACTTATGGAACATTTCTACTCGCTACAACATTACTTATGGAACATTTCTACTCGCTACTACATTACTTATGGAACATTTCTACTCGCTACTACATTACTTATGGAACATTTCTACTCGCTACTACATTACTTATGGAATATTTCTATTCGCCACTACATTACCTATGAGTTATTTGAAAATTACAATTAGCTTACCTTTTAGTAGGACATGTATACAAAAAATAGCCTACGTAGTGATTTAATATATACAGTCAAACCTTGCTTCTCGGTTTAACATGTACAGTCAAACCTTGGCTCTCGGTTTAACACATACAGTCAAACCTTGGTTTTCGGTTGAACACATACAGTCAAACCTTGGTTTTCGGTTGAACACATACAGTCAAACCTTGGTTCTCGGTTGAACACATACAATCAAACCTTGGTTCTCGGTTGAACACATACAATCAAACCTTGGTTCTCGGTTGAACACATACAATCAAACCTTGGTTCTCGGTTGAACACGTACGAAATCAATCGACTAAAACCGAATTGTGCAAAGATTGAATAAACTGTTTACATATGAATAAATGTCAATTCCCCTTGGCTCGTTCTATTCCTGCTTACAAAACTTATTTAATAGGTCGTTCATTTGTTCCGTCAACAAATGTCAGCACATGACAGATCCTCCCACCCCCCCCCACCCACCATGTCAAGTATTGTCAAACTTTTGGTGAGCCCCCCCCCACCCTCCCATTAAAATAACGTCAAATCCTTTAACCCCCACCCCCCACCCTTAAAAACACAAATTTATGTATAAAGAGAAAAAAAATTTAAAGTAAAATTTCCTCAATCTCCAGTATAACTTTATGTAACAAATTTCACCCCCCCCCCTTTTATTATATATCAGAGACCACAACCCCCCCCCCCCCACGGAGTAAATTGTCCCATGGATACAGTGTATTTATTGTAACAATCAAATTAATGCAGAGCCCACTGTACTATGATATATGTACAACGGGAACACATAAAGCATTCTATTTTGTAATTATGTTCAAACACATTGGCTTCATTGTCAGGGGGCCCCGCAAATGGGAAATTATTGTTTTTAAAAAAACAACATTTTGCTGGGCCCCATTTGTTCTCATTCTAAAGGAGAATTTTCCCATTGAATGAAAATATTGAATCATGTTGGAATATATTGTATACTGGTGGAATATATTGTATCCTGGTAAAATATATTGTATCCTGGTGGAATATATTGTATCCTGGTGGAATATATTGTATCATGGAATATATTGTATCCTGGTGGAATATATTGAATCATGTTGAAATATATTGTATCCTGGTGGAATATATTGTATCCTGGTAGAATATATTGTATCATGGAATATATTGTATCCTGGTGGAATATATTGTATCCTGGTGGAATATATTGAATCATGTTGGATTATATTGTATCCTGGTGGAATATATTGTATCCTGGTGGAATATATTGAATCATTTTGGAATATATTGTATCCTGGTGGAATATATTGTATCCTGGTGGAATATATTGAATCATGTTGGAATATATTGTATCCTGGTGGAATATATTGTATCATGTTTTAATCTCGTCAATCTGTAGCTCTTGAATTATGAAGTAACTTGTTTTAAAAATGTTCATTAGTTATTGAAATCAAAAATGCGTTACGTAAAATCAACGACCTCTTCCTCCCCTCTCCCTATATAACGAGTTTTAACAGAAACCCATCAAAATACAGCAGTAGTTATATTTTGATAAATTTCTATAATTTGATCCAGTGTCACTCTTTAAGTATTTTTTATTAGAAAAAAAAAGAAGAAAAGTGTGACAGCCATCTTACATCACACTGACAGCCATCTTACATCACACTGACAGCCATCTTACATCACATCTTCAGGATAAATCACTATGCAACTCATCTGTTTCTCCGTCGACTACATGCTTTATTATTTACATATTTGTTGCAGCTGGCTACAATGTAAAACAACAGCATAACTTTTACATATTTGTTGCAACTGGCTACAATGTAAAACAACAGCATAACTTTTGTATATTTGATGCAGCTGGCTTCAATGTAAAACACCAGCATGACCATTGACTTGTACAAGAGTTGAACTAAACATTTAAAGGTACTAATATCTAGAGTATCCATAGGCCCTGGTAGGGAGGGCGGGGGCAAACTGGAGGAGCTGAACTTCGAGCGCCAGAGTGATAAATCTACTGTAGAAAATATGACCATAACAACTTACCTGAAATCAGCCCTAAATACATGGGTTCCCTGGCATGTTAAAAGGCTGTACCCCCTGCGCAAAAGACTGGACATTGTTTATATGTTTGTGTTTATGTTGAACCCCTTCCAGCATGTCCTGATAGTCTTTCCTAAATGTAACAATCTGGTTACTGTCGCCCCAAATACCATTGCCTTCAATCAGGCCCGTGCCGTGGAGGGGGCCCCCTGCGTTTTGTCTGGCCTCCTATGCTTGTTTGCTCTACTTAGTAACATTTATTTCCTGGCCCCGCCTGCTATGACCTGGCCCCTGCTGTAGAATTTTCACGTTACCGGACTGGCTTCAATGCCTTGACAATTCTGTACATATTACAATTCTGTAAGTATTAAACTTCTGTACATATTACACTTCTGTACATATTACACTTCTGTACATATTACACTTCTGTACATATTACACTTCTGTACATATTACAATTCTGTACATATTACACTTCTGTACATATTACAATTCTGTACATATTACACTTCTGTACATATTACACTTCTGTACATATTACACTTCTGTACATATTACACTTCTGTAAATATTACAATTCTGTACATATTACACTTCTGTACATATTACACTTCTGTACATATTACACTTCTGTACATATTACACTTCTGTACATATTACAATTCTGTACATATTACACTTCTGTACATATTACAATTCTGTACATATTACAATTCCTTTGGTGGTCCTAAGGGCAGGGCCCTTTAGCATGTGATTGTTTACCCCCCCTCCCCGTTGCTTTATCCCGATAGTGTAGGATTGTTTGTATTTGTCGACAAGTTGAAATGTTTTTGGCTATAAATGTTAACACGTTTACAATATTATTCAAGCCTTGAGTTCACCAGCAAATTAAGACGTTGTTTCCTAATATGCTACGACCAGCGCCATTTGTGACGTCAAAAAAACTTCCCTGTGGATTTTAGCTGCCAGTTATAACGATAACCCTTCCCCCTCCCTCCCTTCCCCCCATTTCTCCAACCCTCATCGAGTCATCGACTTCTAATCAACAAATGTATGTGTGTATGTGTGTGAATGTGTGTGTATGTGTGTATGTGTGTGTGTGTGTGTGAATGTGTGTGTGTATATGTGTGTGAGTGTTTGCGCGTGACATAAATATTCTCTTATAAATGCCCGTCCATGCAGAATTAGTTCCTTAATATTTATTTCCATTTAATTTCCTTGAATATTTAGGTCCAGGGTGTTGAGAAAGAAAGAGAGAGAGAGAGAGAGAGAGAGAGAGAGAGAGAGAGAGAGAGAGAGAGAGAGAGAGAGAGAGACTGACTTGGACGGTCTATGTGGTAGACTCATTCTGGGACTGAAACCACCTGATGTTGTTTGTCAGATTATTTTATTTTTTCAGTCCGCCGTAATAATGAATCGTGCGACTGCCGTCAAGATGAATCTAGAAACCTAATGGCGCGAGGCATAAATATTTAACGGAAATAACGTCACGTACATAATGATAATAAAGTGACGCAGTTAGCTGGGGGGAGGGGGAAAGGAAGTCACAATCTATTTATCGTCCGGACGGTCCAGTCCACACAAAGTGTTGTCTGGAATCTGCGCACAAAAAGATACGACGTTAGTGTGTGGGGGGGGGGCGGGGCGGGGGGTAGAGCCAGGACTGCCGCTGACCCAGAGTTGACTGACCTATGTGGGTCTTTGTCCTAGTCGGCTGACGTCACTCAGTCAGTGGTACTGTAATGAGGCCGATATTTTTTTTTAATGATGTCGTACTTCCGGTTTCAGGACATAATATTAAGTCACTCACAGGTTGGTACTTGACAGTAGTAATTTTATTACAAGTTTATTATGTAGACATTCACATACACTCACAAGTTGGCAGTACTAATGTAACCATCCTGGGCTATGTAGCCTGTGTTGTTGGTATCACAATACAAAGGGACATAAGAGGTGAATCTTATGGTGTAACTAGAGGAAAGCAGAAGTGGTTGTATTTGTTTGGTCAGCCAGGGGTGACATCTGCAGTACTTAAGTACTTTTTGGAACGGTAATAAGTCTAACCTGGGCACCGCTAACGCTTGTTACGCCACTTTGTAAACATTAACATAATATTTTTAAAATCTTGAGATTCATTTTTTTTTCAACGGTTAAAAATTTTTCACCAGGGCCGACGATAGAGTATATGGCACCCAAGGCGCACCTGCCATCCTGCTTTGATTTAATTAGTGTTAATATTCAAAGAGGAGTTGAATGCTGACTAGTGTTTTAAAACCTGTGTACATTCACTATGATGGCCGAGTGGTGTTGATGAAAACCTATGTACATTCACTATGATGGCCGAGTGGTGTTGATGAAAACCTATGTACATTCACTATGTTGGCCGAGTGGTGTTGATGAAAACCTATGTACATTCACTATGATGGCCGAGTGGTGTTGATGAAAACCTATGTACATTCTCTATGATGGCCGAGTGGTGTTGATGAAAACCTATGTACATTCACTATGATGGCCGAGTGGCGTAGATGAAAATCCTCTGTGAGAAACAAACAAGTGCAATTTTCCAGGTCTTTGTGAAAGTTTGTTAATGTCCCACAAGTCCACCCAGCTTTAAATGGGTACCTGACTTAAGTTGGGGAAGTAAAGGCGGCTGAACGTTGTGCTAACCACACAATCGCTTCATATGCCGAGGTTACAGAAACAGATGAACTGTACACTTCATCTGCCTCGATGGCCCTTTTGGGTTAAGATAACTTTATGTTACTTATGTTTAAATGTATGTTGCCCGTTATCCCAGTTCTATAGAAGATGTATATGTCTTTATCCCACTACTATAGAAGATGTATATGTCTTTATCCCACTACTATATAAGATGTATATGTTTTTATCCCACTACTATAGAAGATGTATATGTTTTTATCCCACTACTATAGAAGATGTATATGTTTTTATCCCACTACTATAGATGTATATGTCTTTATCCCACTACTATAGATGTATATGTCTTTATCCCACTACTATAGATGTATATGTCTTTATCCCACTACTATAGATGTATATGTCTTTATCCCACTACTATAGATGTATATGTCTTTATCCCACTACTATAGATGTATATGTCTTTATCCCACTACTATAGATGTATATGTCTTTATCCCACTACTATAGATGTATATGTCTTTATCCCACTACTATAGATGTATATGTCTTTATCCCACTACTATAGATGTATATGTCTTTATCCCACTACTATAGATGTATATATCTTTATCCCACTACTATAGATGTATATGTCTTTATCCCACTACTATAGATGTATAGGTCTTTATCCCACTACTATAGATGTATATGTCTTTATCCCACTTCTATAGATGTATGTCTTTATCCCACTACTATAGATGTATATGTCTTTATCCCACTACTATAGATGTATATGTCTTTATCCCACTTCTATAGATGTATGTCTTTATCCCACTACTATAGATGTATATGTCTTTATCCCACTACTATAGATGTATGTCTTTATCCCACTACTATAGATGTATATGTCTTTATCCCACTACTATAGATGTATATGTCTTTATCCCACTTCTATAGATGTATGTCTTTATCCCACTACTATAGATGTATATGTCTTTATCCCACTACTATAGATGTATATGTCTTTATCCCACTTCTATAGATGTATGTCTTTATCCCACTACTATAGATGTATATGTCTTTATCCCACTACTATAGATGTATATGTCTTTATCCCACTTCTATAGATGTGTGTCTTTATCCCACTACTATAGATGTATATGTCTTTATCCCACTACTATAGATGTATATGTCTTTATCCCACTTCTATAGATGTATGTCTTTATCCCACTACTATAGATGTATATGTCTTTATCCCACTTCTATAGAATGGAGCGGGGGGTGGGTGGAGTAGGATAAAGATCTGTTTGATGACGACGTACCCCCCCCCCCATCACCTACACTTACATTGATCCCACCCCCAAAGTTCTGTCTATACAAAATTGAAATGATTCGTTTTACGACGATGTGTTGAAAAACTGTATAAATAGAAAAAACAACTAAGAATCAGAGATTATAGCTGAGAGAATATGAGACATCAAAGTTGATTTAGGTGAAAAGAAAGAATGGAGAATAGAGTCGGTAATGTCAAGAGACCTCCCCCCCCCCCCCAACCCCTCCAGCTCTAGTTGACCTTGTCACAGTATAGCAGCCCCCCCCCCCCAACACACAGACAGATCATCGCCTCAGTTCCACACCTTTTTATTTTTTTTTATTTTGTTGTGTGACCGAATTTCATGAGGTTAATCTAACCGTATGATACTAGGAATAATGGTCTGCCTTACAAAATTGACAGGGTAAGGGGGGGGGGATATAAATTTAATCAACTTCTAGAGACGAATGAACTCGGTGACCCCGTGGAAATCAAGAACCAAAACTTCACACGGATTGTTTTTTTTTTAATTTCCATTTAATACGTGCGAGTTAATCACTGAGATTATATATATATATATATATATATATATATATATATATATATATATATATATATATATATATCAGGAACATTTCTACTCTCTCTATATATAGATCAGTGCCGTTCATTCATTAAGTGTTTTAAAAAGTCAAACTTAAAGAGTATAAATAAGGATAAGGAACAAGAAAAAAAAGGAGAGAGTTTTTATCAATTATCAATTATTTTACCGACAACTCTTGGTTAACTACTCTATACTTATCAGCAAGTTTATGGTTAATTTATCAATATCTCACACTGATGGTGTGAACGAAAAGAAAATAATTTCACAAATAATGTACATCAGTGATATCTTGTGAATCGCAGATCATTTCTTTTTAAAACATATTCCGATACGATTACCGATATTTTTAATTACAAACTTCCGATATGATTACGGATATTTTCAATTACAAACTTCCGATACGATTACCGATATTTTCAATGTCTAACTTCCTAATATGATTACTGATTCTCATACATACAACTGACGAAATCGAACACCCAGTTCCAAAAAGTCGTTGTAAGTGTCGGAAATAAGGAAATAAGTACAATTTTCCAATTTCGAAGATGTGGCCAAGATATAGCCATCCGGGTAAACTGCCCCCCCCCTCTGCCCAACCCTTCCCCCGCATTGTTACGCCAGTGGTCATCATATCATCAAAAGTTATATTTGCAACAGTATGAACACTTTAACAAAAAAAAAAGTATCACATGACTACTTACAACACAATCACAATGTGTCACATGACTACTCACAACAAAATCAGAATGTGTCACATGACTACATATAACACTATCACATTGAATCACACTTCTCATCTCTAGATAAATCAGTCAGAAATATATCACATTACATTACAACCGAGGGACAAAAATGTCTAAGTCAAGAAACAGCCAACCTCATCACCAATACAAACATGTATATTAAGAACATGATAAACAATATGCCATATGTAAATCAACATACACAACAGATGAACGCCGAACGCGCGTGCTCTCACCAATCAACCAGTAAATACACTCCAAGTCAAAACTATTCAGTGCCAGTCAACTTGATAATTGTTTTAATGACGTCATTCAAAAGTCTGAACTTTTTTTTAAATTTATTTCTTCAACCAAACCGAACTTGAAATCTTTCTTTTAAATCTGTTTTTTTTCTCCTTTATTGTTAACGAAGTTACTTTTTAAAATTGTACAGATTTTATTTTGGAGTGGTTGTTACTTACCAATGATTTAGAAGACAACTTTATGTGTGTGTGTGTGTGTGTGTGTGTGTGTTAGATGTTATGCACGTTGTTATAGCACAGTAGCTTAATTTTAAAACACTTTACATTGAAATGTATAGACTGTGGCCCATTTCTTGCGCATTTAATGGACATTTTCCACGTTCATTGAACATACATTGAAATGTATAGACTGTGGCCCATTTCTTGCGCATTTAATGGACATTTCCATGTTCATTGAACGTACATTGACATGTATAGACTGTGGCCCATTTCTTGCACATTTATTGGACAGTTCCACGTTCATTTCATTGTTGTACCTTGTTATTATACTTCAGGTTCAATTAACCCCCTAAAGGGCCACCGGTCAGATGTAGTGTGGAATTCATCTGTTTTTTTTTGTAACCTCGGGGTTGTGTGGTTGGCTCTCAACCATTTTTTTTAAAGAACCTCAAAATGGGTTAAATTTTGTTATTTTAAAAAAAAATGTGCCTTTTAGTTTTTGTTTATTTTCATATTCATACTCATGTATTCAAATAATACCATAAGATCAATTTAGAGACACTATCTCCCAATAGACTAAGTGATCCTAATTATTGTCATTATAATTTTATAATATATTTTTTTCTAAATGTTAAAAATACGAGCATAAACAGAATATAAATGACAACTACATACTTGTTTAGGTAGATAATGTATATATACCTTAATATGATAATTAAACATTAAAGGCCAATTGATAATGAATGAAACGAATATCAATTGAATTATTTCAGCTAGGAATTAAATGTTATATATGTCAGTGGTATAAAGAATTAGAGATAAGTATGTAGACGTTTCTCACTCTTTGATGTTGGTAAGGAATATTGAACCCATATTCTTTCCCTTTCTTTCTCTTCGATACCTTATCTTTTCTGATG
The DNA here is from genome assembly GCA_021962125.1 of Bulinus truncatus. Lineage (NCBI taxonomy): Eukaryota > Metazoa > Mollusca > Gastropoda > Planorbidae > Bulinus > Bulinus truncatus. The sequence goes on from JAGDYQ010000061.1 coordinate 1,428,242, forward strand.
ATCATCTCCCCCACCCCCTCACTGTCTCATTCTTTCTACCCATTAGTCTTTCGTAGACCTGTCCGAGCTTATCTTTTCCAACAAATCTCATATTGTAAGTAGAGTACAAATGTACTTTTCATCACAGTCCAGTCGGTAAATATAGCCTTGTGGCCAGATTTCTTCCATTGGATTTAAAATTTAGTAAAATTAATACAAAGAAAAAATATACTTAGAATGAATAATATATTGTGGTCTACTAATTACCTCAACTAATTTTATCACATTTTAGACAAATTAAAAACTTTTTGAATTTTTTTTTGGTACTAAATATAAAAAAAAATCCGGCCTGGCTCTCTCACCCATCTTATGTTATAGTTGATGCAGCTGTCTCTCAACCATCTTATGTTATACAACAACAATTATTGGCTTATACGAGAGTACTACTAACTTTAAAATGATAATTGTATCCACAGGCCTGGTATGTGTACAGGATGATACATGTAGGAGTTGAAATTTGTGAATTTTCTTGGGTAGCCACCATCAGACGTCAATTTATATATTTCAAACATTCAGCATATTGAATAGCTCATAAACAGAGCCGCAGAAATAAATTCTGGGCCCTGGAGCAAAGGTGGTTATTGACCCCCCATCCATACGAAGCTGTACGTATTTATGCTTCCATATTATACATATTCAGTGGACTCTCAACAATTCGGTTCGTAATTATCCGGCCACCACATTATCCTGCATAGTTAATATTTATCTGTCATATAATGAAATTCTAGTTTTAATATTATAACTTTTTCATTGAGTTTCTTGATTAAACTTCATTTATTCATTTATTTTCCACCCCAAAAAGCCCATGACTATTGCACATCAACACACACGCACACACATACACACACTCTCTAATCTCTATAATGTATCAGTAACTAAATTACATTAAAATATACACAAGTATAATATAACAAAACGAAATACATTATACAGTTGAGGGTGCATTACCTGACGCAGCAGACATATACCATGGTCTATCTGGGTCAGTGGTCGGAAAACTTATCAGCCAAAGAGCCAAATATGAACATTACAACAATTTAAAAAAAATGGGAGCCGAATCTGCTTTTTGTAAACTTTTATCACACTAAATAAGTACTACACTAGATAAGTTGTATACTAAATAAAACTAAATGCCAGAGACGCACTTAATGAACCAAAGAGCCACATGCGGCTCCGGAGCCGCACTTTACCGACCGCTGGTCTGGGTGAAGATCAATGGTGCCTGTTGTCTTTTTTTTTTCGGTCAAGGTTTAGGTGACTACCTAATGGGTGTATGCGTTACATTAGTCAGAGTTTAGCTGACTACCTAATGGGTGTATGCGTTACATTAGTCAGAGTTTAGTGCCTTCAGGATGATTTGGCCATAAATGGAAATGACAAAATAACTATGAGATGCGGGGGGGGGGGGGAATTGGCGTTATTTTGTAACTGGTTCCAGCGACACTTTCATGACTGAAAACATTTTCTGATACCAATAGAATGACATCAGCAGAGTATTACATACTTGAGCTAATTCGTTGACTGTAGTTGCCAAGAATTGTAATAGAAAAGGCTCAGTAACAATATTATTCGCTAGCTTGATACTGTCTTTTGTATTTGACATCTGTGGATTAAGTGAAGAATTAAAACTAGCAAGTTGACATATAAATTGTACATTCAAGTAAAGTGTTCCTTTGTTATGTGTGACACTTGATGGTACATTATACATCAGTGGGTGGGTTGTGGGCACATTGCTCGCGGGTCACGGCAAACATTTGTGTCATCTATCTATCTATCTATCTATCTATCTATTTATCTATCTATCTATCTATCTATCTATCTATCTATCTATCTATCTATCTATCTATCTATCTATCTATCTATCTATCTATCTATCTATCTATCTATCTATCTATCTATCTATCTATCTATCTATCTATCTATCTATCTATCTATCTATCTATCTATCTATCTATCTATCTATCTATCTATCTGCCTGTCTTTCTGCCTGTCTGTCTGTCTTTTTTGTCTGTCGGTCTGTGTCAGTCTGTCTGTCTGTTTATCCATCCATCAATCCGTCATTCTGTCTGTTTATCTTAATATCTGTATTACGACCGTCTCTATTCTAACTGTCTGACTGTCTATTTACCTACATTTCTGACTATCTCTATTTTCCATGATTTTAACTTTATAATAGAAAATTATTAAATGAATAAAAAAAGACTTTTATCAATTACTTCGATCATAACACTGGTAAACAGTGATATTTGAATCATTTTATACAAAGTCAACTATGCTGATTTAGAATATGTAAGTGCTTTTGCCAGATTGGCTCTATTTTACGAGATAATTAAAATTAATTAAATAATGTGTTTGGAATTTGTCAAGAATTGCATGAAGTATAACATTATACTAACAAATAGTAGTGAAACTGTTAATAGTCATGCAGAAATTTGTTCAACAACATGTGTAATAGTGTTATAAAAGAAAACATTTTCATTTGAAAAACTAATTATGTCTAATTAATTAATTAATTAATATGTTAATTGTCTATGGTAATGCATTAGCAAATCGTCGTTTGCTCAACTTCCTTTTGTATGTGTCGTTGGTGCAATAGCGCTGGAGGCTCCAACAGTAGTCAGCCATCATATGTATGTCCCATCTTCTTTGATATCTCTTCTCCATCACCCTCATATCCTGATGGAACCTCTCGCCTTGTTCCTCACTGAAGTCCACAAGGTTACCTGGAAATTTATCTAAATGACTGTGCAGGTAATGTACCTTGATGCTCATATTTACTCCAATGTTTCTGAAGTTAGTTATTACCTAAGAAGTTCCTGACAACTGAAACAAAACTGTTCCATGAAGAAGCTTCAAGGTGATTTCGATCGTTGATGAGTTTCCGAATCTGAGGACCATCAAAAATCCCAGCTTTCAGCTTCTCCATGCTCAATCCGGGGAATGATCTGCAAATATACTTGAAGCATTTGCCAGATTTGTCCAAAGCCTTAACAAATTGTTTCATTAAACCTAATTTGATATGAAGCGGTGGGAGAATGGTCTTATTTTTGTCAAACCAGTGACTTGTTGATGATATTTTCTTTACCTACAGTCATGGTTTCCCTTGCAGGCCATGCCACTCTTGTCCAATGATCTTGCCTTGCCCTGCTATCTCAAAGGCACATGGGTATTTTGTGTATCCTGACTGCTACTCAAGCAAGAAGTTTACCATTTTTAGATGAACACAAATTAACCACTGATGCTCATAATAACGGACTTCCTGCAATACTGTTTTGATATTCTCATACTCTTCTTTAAGTGTTGTTGAGTGAGCAATGGGAAGAGATGCATAACGGTTACCATTGTGTAACAGAACTCATTTCAAGCTTCTGATGGAACTGTCTATAAAAAGACGCCAGTCTTCTGAATGGTAGTCTTGTAGTCCCATTCGGACATCCAGGGATGTCATTACAGTAAACAAGATCTTCCTCTTGGCTGAAATATGGAAGAAGAAACTCTTCTCTTTTCCGATAAAATGTTATTTTAACTTCTGGTTTGAGAAAATTTCTTTCATTGAGCCTGGACGCTAAAAGCTCAGATGCTTGCTTGGACAGATTTAGGTCTCGTATTAGGTCATTGAATTCTTCTTGGCTGAATGGTTGAGGTGTTGAAGAACTTCCTTCATAATCGCTTCCACTGTTTTCACCTGCCAAAAACTCCAGATCTTGTCCCTCGTCGGAGTCTGATGGTGAAAGCTCTAATAATCCAGTAAACACTGGTATATGAACTTTACTGCTACGTGGAATTGGTCTCCTTGCAGATTCAAGATCAGGATAATCCCACTTAGATTTCTTGTGGCGATTGAAGCCTTTAACATTCACAATACAAAAATAACAATCACCAAAATGGTCTTCCGGCTCTCGCCATACCATTGGTACACCGAAACTAGACTTTTCTTCTCACCATTTGTCCACTGCCGTAGGCTCTCCACACAGTTTTTGCAGACCTTTTGGGGAACCCAAGACATGTCTTGGTCTCCCAGCTTCACACCGAAATAAGCCAAATATGCCTGCTGCACAAAGTCGGTTATATTTCTTCTTTGCTTTTCAATCATGTATATATCTAGAGATGTAACAGAATACATTCTGATTATTTTTGCAGCATCTTCGTGATGAACTCATGATGTCTTTAGAAAGCAGAGATAAAATAGAAAAAAAAAACCAAGTTATAACTTGGTATAGTTTAATTAAACAACAGACACCAAACCTGTTGCATTTATTTTACACAAAGGGTACAATCATATTTTCAAGGGTGTCCAATATCTCAGTAACTAGAGCCAATTCAGCAAAATCAGTGGCAGTTTTGAAATCAGAACCCATGAATTGCTATAAATTCATTCAAATATTCTTGGCAATTCACAAAATTTTTTTTTGTTGGGCTGTGTAATCGATGGTGACTAAAGAAATACTAAACTAAATATGTCGTGTCATTTCGACGATCTTATATATCAAGACTGGCACCCGCGCATATATTTTTGTAATGATCTCTCTCTCTCTCTCTCTCTCTCTCTCTCTCTCTATATATATATATATATATATATATATATATATATATATATAAGAACATCGTGTAAGTAAGAAAGAAAGAAAGAAGCCGAATTGAACTTGCGCGCGGGTGATGTATCGTGCAACACCAACTTGCTTCTGTGCTGCAAAGTGGCAGAGTGAAAAAAAATAATGCTTCGTTTTGATTTTAACATTGTGAGAATTAATTACTGTTTAAACATATAATCCTAAGTTATTAGCGTTGACGGGTAAAACTTATTTGTGACGTATGAAATGTAGGTCATTCCTGCACATTAGGTAGGTGGCATACATTTTCACCCATGTCTTTACCTAATGGTGTTTTATTTGGTTGGTTTGATTGCTTTGGTTAGCTGTTTTGGTTGGTTAGCTGTTTTGGTTGGTTGGTTGGTTGGTTTGGTTGATTTGATTGCTTTGGTTAGCTGTTTTGGTTGGTTGGTTTGGTTGGTTTGATTGCTTTGGTTAGCTGTTTTGGTTGGTCGGTTTGGTTGGTTGTTTTGATTGGTTGTTTGGTTTGGTTGGTTAGCGTAGACGGGTAAACTGTAATTTGCGACATATGAAATGTAGGTCTTTTCTGCGCATTAGGTAGGTGGCATAAATTAGCAGCCATATCTTTACCTAATGGTGTGTTAGAAATATTTCAAGTGTCACGTTTGAGCTCCCGACTTACCGAGCAACGCCGGGTACACTGCTAGTAATTTATATAAGTATTCGCATGATTTCAGTTTGTAAAATGTATTTTTATAGAAGTTTATTTAAAAAGAAAAGTGATTTTTTAATAAATTTTTTATTTTATCATTTCATTAAAACAAGGTCAACAGAATGTTTATTTAGTTGATGTAATTTCTATAAATATTTTTACTTTCAAGTCTTATCAAAAAGTTTTGTTTACTTATTCATACTAAATTTTTTAGTGTTAAAAATAAACTCACCACCACTTCGAAATTGTAAACTTATAAATTACATTTATATAAATATTATGAACTAATATACTACATTTATATAAATATTATGAACTAATATATTACATTTATATAAATATTATAAACTAATAATTTACATTTAAATAAAAATATTACAAACTCAACTAATTCTACTTTACAGTTGTCTCATCCGGTCAATCTCGTGTACTGAACAGTACTGGACACAACCTGACCACTGTGTATTCCCTCGCGGTACACCAGTTGTCCAGTCATTTTCCTCGCAGTTCACCGATTATCCAGACATTTCTCTCCAAGTACACCAGTTAATCAGTCATTGTCCAGTCCTTTCCCTTTAGTTTCAAATGTCGAAACTCGTCAGACTGGAATGTTTGTGTAGACCAGTCACTAACATGTCCCTACTTCCTTACATCCACCACTTTAGTTCAGACGCACGTTAAAAAAAGTCTTTAGAAATGTAATACCTTTATAACAAAATGTTAACAAAACATCCCCCCCCCATAATTATATTAAAAAGTGTAAATGATTACACTATATCTGCTGTACATATGATGTATTAAAACAAGATGACAGACCCCCCCCCCCCTCCTTTACGAGACATGCTCTCAGTGCAACCAAATCTACCGGCTGACAGCTTGTCTTGGTGTCTGACACTTCAGTGACATTCTGAGATGTGAGATAACGACCAGGGCATGTCTCACAGGCGGCTTTATGTCTCATCTCAAACCTCTCACCCTTATCTCAGCACTCTTCATGTGACTGATAGTTTAATTTGTTCACCAACATGGCGATATCTTTTTTTTTCTTCATAATACTGTATTAACACCACCAGTGGCTTGTCTTGACTGTATTTTTTACTGTATTAACACCACCAGTAGCTTGTCTTCGTCTGTTGTTTATTTTTAATGCAATAGTCATTTAGTCCTTCTTTAATTTTCTCCAGCTGTTTTCTTGTCCATCTTTTACTAACTGACTATTCTATTTTATTTCATATTTCTGTAGAAAATCTGAATTATTTAATTTTTTCCACACAACTTTTTTCAATTTTTTTTTTCACTAGTTGGCCGTATAACGCTGCCCATATCATACAAGTGTTATATTAGATTAACATTAAAATTATCTCTACAGAGCACTCAATTCTATTTTATTGCATTATTGTTCCATATCGACTTAAACATTATCTTATTGACACAAAATATGACTATGAAATAACAATACAGATTAACCTCAAAAGTGGCGGCACTTGCATCATAATCTTCTGTTGTTTCTCAACAAATCAAATGAATAATTAAATCAGGTGTTTGGTGTAGTAACGTCTGCTGTAAACATTGATGCTGCACCTGAAATAACAATTGGATGTTAATGTTGAAAATGGAGCAAGGTTTGTTACATTTAGTATTGCCTTTGTAAGTCACCAGTTGGAGCAAGGTTTGTTACATTTAGTAGTGCCCAGGCCCGTAGCTGCGGGAGGGGGGGCGGGGGGCCTGGCCCTCCACGTGCGTTTTGTCTGGCCCCTCTGCTTATTTGCTCTACTTAGTAAAATGTATTACCTGGCCCCCCTACTATTACATGGCCCCTGCTGTAGAATGCCTGGCCCCTGCTTTAGACTTTTCACGCTAAGAGGCTGCTAGTGCCTTTGTAAGACTAACATAAAGGAAAATTTAATATATGAGGTCTTAAGTCAGGTGAAAGAGTGAAGATAACATATTAGATTTTAAGTCAGTGTGAGTGAGTTAAAATAACATATTGAGTCTGAGGACAGTGTGAGTTAAAATAACATGTTAATTCTTAAGACAGTGTTTTGATAAAAGACGCCTGACTGGAAGACAAGACAGCACCTGATGTGTAGTTAAAACAAAAATGGCGAGGTAGTTCATAAACTCCTGTCTGGCTACGATTATCTACAAATTGTTGCATCATGACACACATTTTATTGATGACACAAGTGTTGTATATGTTACCGTTAAAGTATGAAATCCGTTATTTTATAGTATATCTAGGTATTCTATGAAATAACTGCATTCTACACTTTAACGGTAACATATACATAATATTTATTCTGGAGTCAAGTGTTGTGCACATATTATATTCTGGAGTTAAGTGTTGTACACATATTATATTCTGGAGTTAAGTGTTGTACACATATTATATTCTGGAGTTAAGTGGTACATACATATTTTCATCATTCAAAATTTTTACTTCTTTTTTTCTTCCATTTTTTGTACTAACACAATGCAGTAATGCATTTTTAATAGTTATTCTCCATTTGCCTAATACATGATTGTTATCAGATGACTAATTGACTAATATATCTCGTTTGTTATCAGCTCGTTTTAAACAGAAATTACTTTTGTATATAGAATACATTTAGTTCTTATCACAGAGACCATTCTTTCTTTTGTATACAGAAGACATTTTATGGAGTGGAATAGACTATTCTTTCTTACAACGTTTTTCTTTTTGTATACAGAAGACATTTTATGCAGTAGAATAGACTATTCTTTCTTTTGCTGTTCGTTTGATATCATTCTATAATACTCTCTGCACACAGACAGAAATTAAAAATGTTGTCACAAGCCCCCAGACTTTCAATTTGTATTTTGTTTTGAATTTTTTGCTTTTTTTTCTCCCCTGTTAACACAAATTTGATCAATGTCATCACGTGACCAAACAAAAAAAAAAGAAAAATCAGCACACAGACACACCCACTTAATGGCATTTTCATTATATGTCTGTCAATCAGAGTTTTGATTCCATTTTTTTTTGTAAATAGCACTAGCGCGAGCACACACACACACACACACACACGTAGACACACAAAGTCTTCGATTGCCCGAGTGACCAGGGAGTGGCTCATAGATTGGCCGAATGTCCAGGGAATGGCTCATAGATTGGCCGAGTGTCCATTAAGTTGCTCATAGATTGGCCTAATTTCCAGGGAGTGGCTCATAGATTGGCCAGATGTACAGTAAGTGGATCATTGATTTTGGCTGAGTGTCCAGAGAATAATCCAAACTCCATACTCGTGTATAAAATAAATATTTATCAATGCTAGTGACGCTTAGTTTGTGAGCCTGAGTGGAGTTGTACAGGTCCCGGGTTCCAACCTAAGACTACCTACAACAAATAGAGCTGACGGCCGACAGAGCTCGAGGTACACTAATGCAGGCCGTAGCGTGCGCAGGGGCCAGGGGGCGGGGCCCCCTGCATTTTGTCTGGCCCCTTCTGCTTGTTTTCTCTATTATTTCCTGGCCCCTCTGCTATTGCCTGGCCCCTGCTATAGAATACCTGGCCCCTGCTGTAGAATTTTCACGCTACGGGGCTGCACTGATGTGTAGGGATGTGACGAAGTTCGAATTCGAATCCGACGACATTCGAACTTCGACGTTTTTTGAGCAAATTCGAATCCGACGGATTAAAAAAAAATCCGTCGGATTCGAATTTGAAAATTACCGTTTTCAGATCAAACACGACCGTAGAAATCGTAGCTAAAATTTAAAAACCTACAGACTTTCGAAAACCCGAAATAAAGAAAACAGATACAACTAAACTCTTGGACCCTTACTCAGCTGTCCATAGATTAGACGTCGTGTTTGGTCATGAACGTATTTTAGATACACCCCTCACGCCAAACACTGTTTTCATCCGAGCTTTCTAAACCTCGGAATGGATATGCGGATTGGAATGGCGGAGTGGATGTGTGGATTGGAATGGCGAAAAGCTGGTTATGTGTGACCAATTGGAGTGAGTTGGAATGACATTTGGAATAATTTGGAATGAGTTGGAAGAATGACTTTTGGAATGAGTTAAAATGACATTTGGAATGATTTGGAATGAGTTGGAATGACCTTGGAATGACGTTTGGAATGATTAGGAATGGTTTAATATGAATTGGAATTACAATTGGAACGATTTGGAATGATTTAGAATGACGTTTGAAATGATTTGAAAGATTTGGAATTATATATAGATTTAGGTATATTATATATACACACACAGACAAACACACACACACACACACACTCACACACACACATATATATATATATATATATATATATATATATATATATATATATATACTCCCTTTTAGCCAAGTGTTGACCCAAATCCGAATCCGCATTCGAATCCGACGGATTTATATTTGCCAAATCCGAATCCGACGGATGCGGATTTTCATCAGCTCCGTCACATCCCTACTGATGTGTACACTAAGTTGCCACCACTTTATCACAGCTTATAGGTTACGCGTGGCATGCGCCACAAGCATCACTTAGGCACACCAACCAGAGACCGCTCTAGGCACTAGACCACAAGTTTCCATGAGTAAAAAAGTAAGAAATTATCATCAAAATAAAATATTAAAACTGAAACGTTCTTTTCGACCCCAATATATTCATCCAAGTTCTTTTTCTTTAAATTTTAATTTGATTACAGAAACTTTTTAGTTTTTTCTCTTTTATAAATCTAGATGTCATCAATTGTGAAGGTTGTTAAACTAGGAGTAAAGAAAGAAGAAATCGAATTCCTAAATTATAATTCAATAATTTTCTTTTTGTCGAGTAGATTTTCTATGTAAGGGACACATTAAATTCGAAAGAACTGAAATCAATCAGCTTCATCTATCTATCGATCTATCTATCTATCTATCTATCTATCTATCTATCTATCTATCTATCTATCTATCTATCTATCTATCTATCTATCTATCTATCTATCTATCTATCTATCTATCTATCTATCTATCTATCTATCTATCTATCTATCTATCTATCTATCTATCTATCTATCTATCTATCTATCTATCTATCTATCTATCTATCTATCTATCTATCTATCTATCTATCTATCTATCTATCTATTTATCTAGCTATCTATCTAGCTATCTATCTAGCTATCTATCATCTATTCTGTCTGCCTGCCTGACTGCCTGCCTGCCTGTCTGTCTGTCTGTCTGTCTGTCTGTCCGTCCGTCCGTCCGCCTGTCTGTTTGTCTATACAATTCTAATTATCTGCCTAATCTGTCTATATATTGATGTCATACCAGTGTTTGTAAGTTGGTAAAAGCCTGATGGCCACAGTTGGTATTATATTATTGTTTTTGTAAGTTGGCAAGAACTTGATGGCCACAGTTGGTGTTACATCAGTGGTTTTTTTGTAAGTTGGCAATAGTCTGATGGCTACAGTTGGTATTATACGAGTGTTTGTTTTTGTAAGTAAAATGGCCACCGTCTGATGGCCACACTTGGTGTTAGGCTATTCCAGAGTTTGTAAGTTGACAACAGCCTGATGGCCTGAATACTGCGCCCTGAACGTATGACGAAACACGAATTCCTGCCTGCTAAGTATCTGATAGAGGGAAGTGTGTCCTTAATCTGGGACGGGTTGGATGTAAGGTAATAATTACACTCGGAATGGGGTGCGGATGCACTGTTATTGTAAGTTCTACCTGGATCATGAACCAGAGATGAAGAGAACATGAGCAACATTCATGTGAGACGTAGAGTGTTCAGAGTGTCAACTGTAGTTATAATATTTGTGTTCAGAGTGTCTACTGTAGTTATAATACTTGTGTTCAGAGTATCTACTGTAGAGTTTCTCAACCTTTGTGTGTGTGTATCTATTACTATGTGTGTGTGTACCTAATACTATGTGTGTGTGTGTATCTATTACTATGTGTGTGTGTATCTATTACTATGTGTGTGTGTGTATCTATTACTATGTGTGTGTGTGTATCTATTACTATGTGTGTGTGTGTATCTATTACTATGTGTGTGTGTGTATCTATTACTATGTGTGTGTGTGTATCTATTACTATGTGTGTGTGTATCTATTACTATGTGAGTGTATCTATTACTATGTGTGTGTGTATCTATTACTATGTGTGTGTATCTATTACTATGTGTGTGTATCTATTACTATGTGTGTGTATCTATTACTATGTGTGTGTGTGTATCTATTACTATGTGTGTGTGTGTATCTATTACTATGTGTGTGTGTGTATCTATTACTATGTGTGTGTGTATCTATTACTATGTGTGTGTGTATCTATTACTATGTGTGTGTGTGTATCTATTACTACGTGTGTGTGTGTATCTATTACTACGTGTGTGTGTGTATCTATTACTATGTGTGTGTGTATCTATTACTATGTGTGTGTGTGTATCTATTACTATGTGTGTGTGTGTATCTATTACTATGTGTGTGTGTGTATCTATTACTATGTGTATGTGTATCTATTACTATGTGTGTGTGTGTCTATTACTATGTGTGTGTGTATCTATTACTATGAGTGTGTGTATCTATTACGATGTGTGTGTGTATCTATTACTATGTGTGTGTGTGTATCTATTACTATGTGTGTGTGTATCTATTACTATGTGTGTGTGTGTATCTATTACTATGTGTGTCTGTATCTATTACTATGTGTGTGTGTATCTATTACTATGTGTGTGTGTATCTATTACTATGTGTGTGTGTGTGTATCTATTACTATGTGTGTGTGTATCTATTACTATGTGTGTGTGTGTCTATTACTATGTGTGTGTGTATCTATTACTATGAGTGTGTGTATCTATTACGATGTGTGTGTGTATCTATTACTATGTGTGTGTGTATCTATTACTATGTGTGTGTGTGTATCTATTAGTATGTGTGTGTGTGTATCTATTACTATGTGTGTGTGTATCTATTACTATGTGTGTGTGTATCTATTACTATGTGTGTGTGTATCTATTACTATGAGTGTGTGTATCTATTACTATGAGTGTGTGTATCTATTACTATGTGTGTATGTATCTATTACTATGTGTGTGTGTATCTATTACTATGTGTGTGTGTGTATCTATTACTATGTGTGTGTGTATCTATTACTATGTGTGTGTGTGTGTCTATTACTATGTGTGTGTGTATCTATTACTATGAGTGTGTGTATCTATTACTATGTGTGTGTGTATCTATTACTATGAGTGTGTGTATCTATTACGATGTGTGTGTGTATCTATTACTATGTGTGTGTGTGTGTATCTATTACTATGTGTGTGTGTATCTATTACTATGTGTGTGTGTGTATCTATTACTATGTGTGTCTGTATCTATTACTATGTGTGTGTGTATCTATTACTATGTGTGTGTGTATCTATTACTATGTGTGTGTGTGTGTATCTATTACTATGTGTGTGTGTATCTATTACTATGTGTGTGTGTGTCTATTACTATGTGTGTGTGTATCTATTACTATGAGTGTGTGTATCTATTACGATGTGTGTGTGTATCTATTACTATGTGTGTGTGTATCTATTACTATGTGTGTGTGTGTGTATCTATTACTATGTGTGTGTGTGTGTGTATCTATTACTATGTGTGTGTGTATCTATTACTATGTGTGTGTGTATCTATTACTATGAGTGTGTGTATCTATTACTATGAGTGTGTGTATCTATTACTATGTGTGTGTGTATCTATTACTATGTGTGTGTGTATCTATTACTATGTGTGTGTGTGTATCTATTACTATGTGTGTGTGTATCTATTACTATGTGTGTGTGTATCTACTACTATGTGTGTGTGTATATCTATTACTATGTGTGTGTGTATCTATTACTATGTGTGTGTGTGTGTATCTATTAGTATGTGTGTGTATCTATTACTATGTATGTGTGTGTATCTATTACTATGTGTGTGTGTGTATCTATTACTATGTGTGTGTGTGTATCTATTACTATGTGTGTGTGTGTATCTATTACTATGTGTGTGTGTATCTATTACTATGTGAGTGTATCTATTACTATGTGTGTGTGTATCTATTACTATGTATGTGTGTATCTATTACTATGTGTGTGTGTATCTATTACTATGTGTGTGTGTATCTATTACTATGTGTGTGTGTATCTATTACTATGTGTGTGTGTGTATCTATTACTATGTGTGTGTGTGTATATCTATTACTATGTGTGTGTGTATATCTATTACTATGTGTGTGTGTATCTATTACTATGTGTGTGTGTATCTATTACTATGTGTGTGTGTATCTATTAGTATGTGTGTGTGTGTATCTATTACTATGTGTGTGTGTGTGTGTATCTATTACTATGTGTATGTGTGTATCTATTACTATGTGTGTGTGTGTATCTATTACTATGTGTGTGTGTGTATCTATTACTATGTGTGTGTGTTTATCTATTACTATGTGTGTGTGTGTATCTATTACTATGTGTGTGTGTGTATCTATTACTATGTGTGTGTGTGTGTATCTATTACTATGTGTGTGTATGTATCTATTACTATGTGTGTGTGTGTGTATCTATTACTATGTGTGTGTGTGTGTATCTATTACTATGTGTGTGTGTGTGTATCTATTACTATGTGTGTGTGTGTATCTATTACTGTGTGTGTGTGTATCTATTACTGTGTATGTGTGTATCTATTACTATGTGTGTGTGTATCTATTACTATGTGTGTGTGTGTATCTATTACTATGTGTGTGTGTGTATCTATTACTATGTGTGTGTGTATCTATTACTATGTGTGTGTGTGTATCTATTACTATGTGTGTGTGTGTATCTATTACTATGTGTGTGTGTGTGTATCTATTACTATGTGTGTGTGTGTATCTTTTTCTATGTGTGTGTGTATCTATTACTATGTGTGTGTATCTATTACTATGTGTGTGTGTGTGTATCTATTACTATGTGTGTGTGTGTGTGTATCTATTACTATGTGTGTGTGTGTATCTATTACTATGTGTGTGTGTTTATCTATTACTATGTGTGTGTGTGTATCTATTACTATGTGTGTGTGTGTGTATCTATTACTATGTGTGTGTGTGTGTATCTATTACTATGTGTGTGTGTGTATCTATTACTATGTGTGTGTGTGTGTATCTATTACTATGTGTGTGTGTGTGTATCTATTACTATGTGTGTGTGTGTATCTATTACTATGTGTGTGTGTGTATCTATTACTATGTGTGTGTGTGTATCTATTACTATGTGTGTGTGTATCTATTACTATGAGTGTGTGTGTATCTATTACTATGAGTGTGTGTGTATCTATTACTATGTGTGTGTGTATCTATTACTATGTGTGTGTGTATATCTATTACTATGTGTGTGTATATCTATTACTATGTGTGTGTGTATCTATTACTATGTGTGTGTGTGTGTGTATCTATTAGTATGTGTGTGTATCTATTACTATGTATGTGTGTGTATCTATTACTATGTGTGTGTGTATCTATTACTATGTGTGTGTGTGTGTATCTATTACTATGTGTGTGTGTATCTATTACTATGTGTGTGTGTATCTATTACTATGTGTGTGTGTATCTATTACTATGTGTGTGTGTGTGTATCTATTACTATGTGTGTGTGTGTATCTATTACTATGTGTGTGTGTATCTATTACTATGAGTGTGTGTATCTATTACTATGTGTGTGTGTATCTATTACTATGTGTGTGTGTGTGTATCTATTACTATGTGTGTGTGTATATATTACTATGTGTGTGTGTATCTATTACTATGTGTGTGTGTGTATCTATTACTATGTGTGTGTGTATCTATTACTATGTGTGTGTGTATCTATTACTATGTGTGTGTGTATATCTATTACTATGTGTGTGTGTATCTATTACTATGTGTGTGTGTGTGTATCTATTAGTATGTGTGTGTATCTATTACTATGTATGTGTGTGTATCTATTACTATGTGTGTGTGTATCTATTACTATGAGTGTGTGTGTATCTATTACTATGTGTGTGTGTATCTATAACTATGTGTGTGTGTATCTATTACGATGTGTGTGTATCTATTACGATGTGTGTGTGTATCTATTACTATGTGTGTGTGTGTGTATCTATTACTATGTGTGTGTGTGTATCTTTTTCTATGTGTGTGTGTATCTATTACTATGTGTGTGTATCTATTACTATGTGTGTGTGTGTGTATCTATTACTATGTGTGTGTGTGTGTATCTATTTCTATGTGTGTGTGTATCTATTACTATGTGTGTGTGTTTATCTATTACTATGTGTGTGTGTGTATCTATTACTATGTGTGTGTGTGTATCTATTACTATGTGTGTGTGTGTATCTATTACTATGTGTGTGTGTGTGTATCTATTACTATGTGTGTGTGTGTATCTTTTTCTATGTGTGTGTGTATCTATTACTATGTGTGTGTATCTATTACTATGTGTGTGTGTGTGTATCTATTACTATGTGTGTGTGTGTGTGTATCTATTACTATGTGTGTGTGTGTATCTATTACTATGTGTGTGTGTTTATCTATTACTATGTGTGTGTGTATCTATTACTATGTGTGTGTGTGTGTATCTATTACTATGTGTGTGTGTGTGTATCTATTACTATGTGTGTGTGTATCTATTACTATGTGTGTGTGTGTGTATCTATTACTATGTGTGTGTGTGTGTATCTATTACTATGTGTGTGTGTGTATCTATTACTATGTGTGTGTGTGTATCTATTACTATGTGTGTGTGTGTATCTATTACTATGTGTGTGTGTATCTATTACTATGAGTGTGTGTGTATCTATTACTATGAGTGTGTGTGTATCTATTACTATGTGTGTGTGTATCTATTACTATGTGTGTGTGTATATCTATTACTATGTGTGTGTATATCTATTACTATGTGTGTGTGTGTGTGTGTATCTATTAGTATGTGTGTGTATCTATTACTATGTATGTGTGTGTATCTATTACTATGTGTGTGTGTATCTATTACTATGTGTGTGTGTGTGTATCTATTACTATGTGTGTGTGTATCTATTACTATGTGTGTGTGTATCTATTACTATGTGTGTGTGTGTGTATCTATTACTATGTGTGTGTGTGTGTATCTATTACTATGTGTGTGTGTATCTATTACTATGAGTGTGTGTATCTATTACTATGTGTGTGTGTATCTATTACTATGTGTGTGTGTGTGTATCTATTACTATGTGTGTGTGTATCTATTACTATGTGTGTGTGTGTATCTATTACTATGTGTGTGTGTATCTATTACTATGTGTGTGTGTATCTATTACTATGTGTGTGTGTATATCTATTACTATGTGTGTGTGTATCTATTACTATGTGTGTGTGTGTGTATCTATTAGTATGTGTGTGTATCTATTACTATGTATGTGTGTGTATCTATTACTATGTGTGTGTGTATCTATTACTATGAGTGTGTGTGTATCTATTACTATGTGTGTGTGTATCTATTACTATGTGTGTGTGTATCTATTACGATGTGTGTGTATCTATTACGATGTGTGTGTATCTATTACGATGTGTGTGTGTATCTATTACTATGTGTGTGTGTGTGTATCTATTACTATGTGTGTGTGTGTATCTTTTTCTATGTGTGTGTGTATCTATTACTATGTGTGTGTATCTATTACTATGTGTGTGTGTGTGTATCTATTACTATGTGTGTGTGTGTGTATCTATTACTATGTGTGTGTGTATCTATTTCTATGTGTGTGTGTATCTATTACTATGTGTGTGTGTTTATCTATTACTATGTGTGTGTGTGTATCTATTACTATGTGTGTGTGTGTATCTATTACTATGTGTGTGTATGTATCTATTACTATGTGTGTGTGTGTATCTATTACTGTGTGTGTGTGTGTATCTATTACTATGTGTGTGTGTGTATCTATTACTATGTGTGTGTGTGTGTATCTATTACTATGTGTGTGCCATTCTAATCAATGCATTAGACTTTTATTTTAAATATTCAACAAATTGATTTTCCCAATGAATGAAGCCTAAGAAATATGATTTAGGATTGAACAAGTTTCAGGAAATCAAGCAGGACATTGTTAAAGAAACATAAAAAAGTATATTTTAAAAAGCATAATAAAATGGAGAACTGATACTCTGAAATCCCCCCCACCCCAGTATAATCCCAGGCCATCACCTTTTGGGGCCCCACGTTGAAAAACACGAGGCGACCTCATACACACTCACACACATGACCCTCTCCAGTGCATGGTCTTAGATACACAGGATTACAAGCTGGTATGCCAGCCTGGTTTAAAATCTCTTTAGAATTGTTTACTTCCTTAAATATTATGACAAACAGATTTGTTTGAATTATAGCCCATACTTTCTCACTTCTGACTGGCCTTGAGTACTTACTACATGTACTGGCATTGAGTACTCACTACATGTACTGGCTTTGAGTACTCACTACATGTACTGGCTTTGAGTACTCACTACATGTACTGGCCTTGAGTACTCACTACATGTACTGGCCTTGAGTACTCACTACATGTACTGGCCTTGAGTATTTACTACATGTGTACTTGTGTTTCCAATTGTAAAATTATGTCCACATAATCTACGCCAATAATTGTAGCTTAAACGGAAATTATCTTATAACTGGGTTTATGTTGCTCTAATGTCATCACAGCATAATTATTAGGGTACAAAATAATGATCTTGAGAGGAGTTAATACGGTTGTGGGGGGCTGGAGTACTTAATTCGGTGGATAATATTCGCCACTCCAAAAAAATAAAGTACTTGCTTGCAATGAACTCATTACCTGGTTTTATGTTCTTAGCTGGCTAAAAAAAAAGACCACCCCCCATCCCCTATTAAAGTCAACCACGTTGTGTTGATTAACCCATTAATTACTAAGTTCAGGTCGTACCAGTTACATCTCGTACCAGTTACATCTCGTACCAGTTACATCTCGTACCAGTTACATCTCGTACCAGTTACATTTCGTACCAGTTACATCTCGTACCAGTTACATTTCGTACCAGTTACATCTCGTACCAGTTACATCTCGTACCAGTTACATCTCGTACCAGTTACATTTCGTACCAGTTACATCTCGTACCAGTTACATCTCGTACCAGTTACATCTCGTACCAGTTACATCTCGTACCAGTTACATCTCGTGCCAATTTTGAATGAGCGACATGGGGCTCAACGGAGGGGGAGATTAGACATAATGCACAAAAGTAAAACAAAATTACATATTTAAAAAAAGACGACTTATTTCAAAATGTGTCTAAAATTATTTTTTTTTAAACTAAAGGGAGTTGTTCAAATGTGGGTTTGATAGTTTAACAAACAATCAACTAATTTTATTGTACAGAGTAAACAAAAAATGTAAAATTCATTGAACTTGATTGTCGTTAATGATCTGAATTTCAATCTAACAAGGCGACATACTTTCTTAACTGGATGGCTAGGATGGTACAAATGTCTCCCAGCTACTATGTTACAGTATGCTGTGATGAGCAAACAGAAGTTTGAACTCACTTCGAACAGTAGAAGTTTGAGGCGAAGAAATATAGAAATAACTATAAATATTATACACATTCTTTAACAAAAAATGATTAGGGGCAGTAGCTGATAAAATACCACTTTTTCAAATTAATTATTTAATTGACTAAATCAACATACAATTCCGTCATGCCATCTTAAATTACTTAGTAAATAGACAGATAAACGTTAAAATGACTGAATTCGCGAGAGCACTTTTATTTTCTATATCAGAATGCAAAGTTGTAATGTTATATTTTCTCAAATTCTATTTAAAACTAAAAAGCAAAGAGACTATAAATAAACCAAACTTGATTGGTCTCAGTGTCGGAATTTGTATGCTGACTAGACGACACAGTTTCTTAACTCTGTGACACTCCATGACTTTGTGTAATCATAAGAACTAATGATCTGTCGCCATTTTAATGTCCTTGAGCAAATATCAGGTATCGTTTAAAAGCTGGGAAGGGGGAGCAAGGGGGAGGGGCAGCCCCGTGGCGTGAAAATTCTACAGCAGGGGCCAGGAAATAGCAGCGGGCCCAGATAATACATTTTACCAAGTAAAGCAAATAAGCAGAGGGGGCCAGACAAAACGCAGGGGGGCCCGGCCCCTTGCCCCCCCCCGCACGCTACTGGCCTGGGGAGGGGGAGGTCAATCACACCCAAGAAAAATGTTGGAACTCACCCCGGGGCTAGAAACGTTCGAGTCGTTACAGATATGAAAAAAAATGAAAATAAAATAAATAAATAAATCGTTACATTTTAAGAATTGTGTGTGTGTGTGTATGTGTGTGTACATATTCTCTCGAATTGAAATTAAAGTTGGCTGTGTGTTGGAAGAAGCGGCAATACACAAATGTCAACTTCAGACTTACAGAAACTGTGACATATTGTCGTCATATTCAACATGTCACTAAATTGAGACGAATAGAGCGACTGCCTATTGTCAGGTTGAAATTAAAGTTGAATTCGTGTACCGACATTTCTCTATGACCCACTCATGATAAGCCAAACGTCTGCTGCTTGACATGTCTACCTCGGTACGTCTACTCAACTCTACTCCATGTTGACACGTGACTCAGAACACGTTTAATGATGGCGTGAATACGGTGGCGGACCCAATTCAGAACGTATCTAAGGGGGGCCCCAGTAGCCAACACCTTGTTAATTGCAACATACTTTTAATTATTATTAAACACGTCATATGTTTTGATCTATAAAGTTGAACCTTTCTATGAGGTGGTGGCTTCCGGAAAGGGGGTGGGGCGCTAAACTTCCCATTCTCTGCAAGCTCCATCATATTAGCCATTATATTTTAGTTCATTTTATTGAATCAGTTTGTTGTTTAATTTCATTACTTGTATTCACTAAAACTTGATAAAATCTTGATACATTGATTATGGCGCTCATCTTTTAAGTATTGTTTATTATATTGCTACCCAGTTGCTTGGCCGACATTGCCAGATTTTGTGGTGACACAAGCCCCAACCATTGTCAAACCTAACCCCAACCCTAACCATTGTCAAATCTAACCTCAACCCTAACCATTGTCAAATTAACCTCAACCCTAACCATTGTCAAATCTAACCTCAACCCTAACCATTGTCAAATCTAACCTCAACCCTAACCATTGTCAAATCTAACCTCAACCCTAACCGTTGTCAAATCTAACCTCAACCCTAACCGTTTTCAAATCTAACCTCAAACCCAACCATTGTCAAATCTAACCTCAACCCTAACCGTTGTCAAATGTAACCTCAACCCTAACCATTGTCAAATGTAACCTCAACCCTAACCGTTGTCAAATGTAACCTCAACCCTAACCATTGTCAAATCTAACCTCAACCCTAACCATTGTCAAATCTAACCTCAACCCTAACCGTTGTTAAATCTAACCTCAAACCCAACCATTGTCAAATCTAACCTTCACCATAACCGTTGTCAAATGTAACCTCAACCCTAACCATTGTCAAACCTCAGCCTTGCTAAATTATTTAAGCATGCTAACGCTAAACAGTATAAACCCAAACCCAGACTTAGAAAAACTCACCTATCTACCTGTTTATCCATGTACCTGTCTCTTTGAATGTATTTCTTTTAATTGACGAGTTGTCAACTTATGTTTTTGTTTTGTATGTTTCTCTCTTCCTTTACATCTTAATGTTTGTTTATAAAACAAGGCGTTAATTTAATTATTTTCTTTTTCAAATCCAATTGGAAGTTTTCTAATTTTTTTTTTTTTTTTTGAAATCTAAAAAAAAAAAAAAGACATTGCACATAGTTCCTCCGACTCGTAGACCAGTACACTGACACCCACTAGACATACACGAACATACGTACAGACTATTGTGCACATACACACAAGCGCGCACACACACACTTACGGACAACAGTCAAACATGTACACTCTCACACACACACGTTGCTCAAGGAACCACTCACTCTCACACACACGTTGCTGAAGGAACCACTCACTCTCACACACACACGTTGCTCAAGGAACCACTCACTCTCACACACACGTTTCTCAAGGAACCACTCACTCTCACACACACACGTTGCTCAAGGAACCACTCACTCTCCCACACACGTTGCTCAATGAACCACTCACTCTCACACACACGTTGCTCAAGGAAACACTCTCACACACACGTTGCTCAAGGAACTACTCACTCTCACACACACACGTTGCTCAAGGAATCACTCACTCTCACACACACGTTGCTCAAGGAACCACTCACTCTCACACACACGTTGCTGAAGGGACCACTCACTCTCACACACACGTTGCTGAAGGAACCACTCACTCTCACACACACGTTGCTCAAGGAACCACTCACTCTCACACACACGTTGCTCAAGGATACACTCACTCTCACACACACGTTGCTGAAGGGACCACTCACTCTCACACACACGTTGCTCAAGGAACCACTCACTCTCACACACACACGTTGCTCAAGGAACCACTCACTCTCCCACACACGTTGCTCAAGGAACCACTCACTCTCCCACACACGTTGCTCAATGAACCACTCACTCTCACACACACGTTGCTCAAGGAAACACTCTCACACACACGTTGCTCAAGGAACTACTCACTCTCACACACACACGTTGCTCAAGGAATCACTCACTCTCACACACACGTTGCTCAAGGAACCACTCACTCTCACACACACGTTGCTCAAGGAACCACTCACTCTCACCGGGGCTGTCAACTCTTTCCTTGAAGAATTATCCAGAAAAAAATAGGAAAAATATCTACTAAATATATATATTTCTATAAAAAATATCTTGATAAAAATGTCCAGATTGGCAGCCCTGCCTCTTAACGCATGGACAAACATACACACCTCAGGCCTTCACTCAAGCTTACATAAACATACATAGATACACACACTGTCGTCATCTAATTTATTTTTGTGTGGAATATCAATGAACTATTTGGCACTACATTAGATTTATTTTTGAACTTGACACAGATAAGCTCTTTAAGCCACAATAGCTTGTACGTCTCCTATAGATAGATGCTCGCTATTCATAAACTTTAACATGTCATGAAGTTATTTTCTGTCACATTGGACGATTTGATTTTTGTATGCCACTTTGTGTTCACATTTCAACTCAAACATTTGCGCGTAAGAGTCAAACGTATTGACTACCGACTGAATATTAAAAAAGAAAAAAAAATCAAAGATTGTTTGATCTGTTAACAATGAATGATTGAACGATTTGGGTGTGAACAGGAAGAGATTGCCGGATCCGCTCACACGGATAGATAGATAGATAGATTGATGACTATATAGATAGAGAGATAGATTGATATATATATATATATATATATATATATATATATATATATATAGCGAGAGAGAGAGAGAGAGAGAGAGAGAGAGAGAGAGAGAGAGAGAGAGAGAGAGAGAGAGAGAGAGAGAGAGAGAGAGAGAGTGTGAAAGAAGAAGTCAAAAGATACGGACAAATATTGCTTGGTAATGATTGTTTACATTTTCCTGTGTAGCTTGTGTGAGTTACACCCCGTGAGTCTGACCTTACTACTCACGTCTAGTCAACAGTGCCCGTGCATTCATGTCGGGTAGTTCACAGGTCAATAACGTTTAAACAAAACACCAGCGCACAGGAGCGGGGAGCAATTGGCGTGTGTGTGTGTGTGTGTTTGTGTGTGTGTGTGTATGTGTGTGTGTGTATGATGGTGAATACAGAATCCGGGTGCCTATCGCTCCCACCACCCTCATCCACTGCTCGCCTTTTAACCCCCACCCATCGTCCCCCCACCCCCCCGTCTCCCCATCGTCTTTACTTCTCTATTGTAAATAAACTTGGGCTCAGCTGAAACAACAGTTTCTGTGTCGCGAGGCCTCGGTCACTAAATGGCAAGACCGGCTCTGGTCGACCTCTCCCATTTTATTTGTGTTTTGATTCTCCTTTCTTTCTCTTCCCACTTTTTTTTTTTTCTTTTCCTTCCATTTTGTTGTTTGTTGATAAACAGAACCCCACGCTCAGCTCATGACTCCGTTGATCCAGACTTACGAGTCAGAGACACCAGTGACCATCAGTACTGTGAAATAAGCGACACAATAAGACCGTAAAACTGAATCACATTAGTAGTCTTTGGACAGAAAAGAGCCGGACCAGTATTTTCGTAGTTACATAATACCGTTTTTCGTCGATAATTAGCCCAAAAAACCGAAAACGACGATAACCGAAACATTGATTCACATAAGGATGTAAATCATTTTACTGAATGGCCAAGACAAGGGCAGAGGTTAGAAGGACCGGCCTACAGCCAATGGATGAAGATTGCATATAAACTATTGATTGGATGCACTTAAAATTTGATGCCGGCTCGGACGGAATTACCCAAACGAGCCGTATTTGACCCGCGCGCCGTAGTTTGTCCATATCTCTCTTATAGTTACAAGCCCATACTTAGTCTCTTAGGGCTCTTGAAATGAAACCTGCTGTGTCCCTCAACTGCTGGAGTATACCATAATGCCCGATGGCCAGCGGGGTCCCCGACTCGTCCAGACTGAAAGCCTCAAGACGTGGACACTCGCTCAGCAAATGATCCACTGTTTCCTCTCCCTCTCTGCAGTGTCGACAATAGGAGTCGTACTCGTACCATATCTGCTATAGCAGAGGTTTTCAACCTGTGGTCCGCGGACCCCTTGTGGTCCGTAGGGAGCTTCAAAGGGGTCCGTGGGCAAGTCATGGAAAGTAGTTATTTTTCTTGTATAAAGTATTGCTTGGTTTGGTTAATTGGTTTCAGGCACGGACAACAATGTGTAGAATTGAAAACTTCGCTGATATTTTCTTATTTTTTCGTCTGAAGTCTGAACTAGACGGCATACTACATAGTGAGTTTCTGAGTCATGTCATCTTGACAGTATTTTTTACTTACTGAGCCGATATCTAAATCTAAGTCTAGATTGGCCTAGAAATAATCTTAGACAAAAGTTTTTAATATCAAATTGCTGGTATACACTTCGCATGTTAATTTTAAATGACACCCGCAGATTGTTTTAGTTGGAAGTAGATTTTTCGTAAATTTTTAATATGAAAATAGGCCAGAACGATAATAGGGACTTTTCGCTAACGCATCGATGAAATAGTGCATAATTCTAGCTATGAACCTATTATGTCGTTCTGTTGTTATGTGACTTGCTTATGTGACAAAATATTTTTTTTAAATGTTAGTAAACAATTCAAAATATTTGATGAGATTTGTTTTATTATAGTCGTAGATTTAATTTTAAAATGTTTTCGTCATCAGAATGTGAAATATTTATTATAGATAGTTACCTCCTTTAACCCTCTCTACTCTGAATTTAATTTTTTCCCCCGTGAGATCTGAGTCAACGGAACTAAACTGTTGTTGGTCATGTGTTTAGCAATATTTGTAGAAGTAAACTGTCCAAGGCTAGTAGCATGGAGAAATTTGTGAACAAGAAAACAAACCAGAACCTGGAAGATTCTGAATGATCAAGAGCCAAAGACGAACGAAAAGGAAAACGGCGCATAATCCAGAACATATACCATTCGGCTTCACCACAGTGGGGACCGATGCTGACCAACCTACCTCTTTTTTTTACATGTTTTGCCCATAACTTAGGCTAGGCCTACCGTTTAGCATAATTTAAGTAGAGTGCATCCGCAAACTTAAGACATATTCTGGCCCAACCTGAGGTACGAAAAGATGAGGCCAGGGGCCTTGGGCAATGGGGGTCCGCCACCCGAGCTTAGAATGTCTAAGGGGTCCGCAGCATAAAAAAGGTTGAAAACCTCTGTGCTATAGAGTAGTCTAGAATCTTGACTAGAGATTGGCAAACGTTTTGAACCGCGGGTCGCAGTGGGTTCTTACATTGGTAAGAAGGGCTGGGCCACAAACAGATGGATAAAACGTTGAGTGAAATACGAACAAATTGAATGCATGTAAATGTCGTCGATATAAACGAGTGGAGAAGAGCTAAGTGTGGGTCGGGTGATAAACAGAAAGCTAAGTGTAGGTCGGGTGATAAACAGAAAGCTAAGTGTAGGTCGGGTGATAAACAGAAAGCTAAGTGTAGGTCGGGTGATAAACAGAAAGCTAAGTGTAGGTCGGGTGATAAACAGAAAGCTAAGTGTAGGTCGGGTGATAAACAGAAAGCTAAGTGTAGGTCGGGTGATAAACAGAAAGCTTAAAGGACGTGTTTGACCACAACACTCCAAAATATACTCAATACTCATTATTTAGAGAATTAATATGACAGTTTATTACTAAAAAAAACAATATTAGACAATTTGAATAACTAACATTAATTTTTTTTTTAGCTTTCTGAATTCTTCTTGTTGGGCATGAAAAATGTCCAGGTAGGTAGAGAGAGATGCAGATTTAGTTGTTGGGATGGGGCGGTAACTTTCGTAATTTTCTAAATTTTGAATATCACCCAAGTTACGTGGATATTTGACGAAACCGAAACAACCGACGTAAAAAAAAAAGTACTTTTCCGTAAATTTGAAAAAAAAAAAACGAAAGACGGACAAGTATCGTTTAAGATGACGAAAATCAAATCTGTTAAAAAAAACCTTACCCAAAGAACAGGGTCAGTGTTAGGCCGATTTGACCGATTGCTACTTATTGGGCCCCACGTCACGGCAGGGGCCCTGCAATTCACATTTAGCATATCACCGTCAGTCATGGCTCTTGTCACAGCGCTTGTAAAAAACAATTTGAAGATGGGGCTCTCGCAAGCGATCCGGTTAAAATGGGTACCCCCTGATTTGTAAGGCTACATTAGTCAAACGAAAAATCGGTGTATAACATTCAAAAATAACCCATGATAATCTGCACTGCAGCGAATATAAAAAAAACGGTTTTGTGGGAGGGAGGGGTGTGATAAAATGCTTGCAACTGATCCAAGCTCAGCGGGCACAAATATGAGAGGTAAAAGTTAAGGAAGCAATTGGTTTACAATAAATATCAAGTTAGCAGCAAGCAAGTTTTTGTTATTTGAACTATGACTCACCACGTGCAGTAAGTCGTCATGATGTAGTTGTAAGAGCTACATGAGCACACCTGTGATCATGGCGAAAAATTCTGGAAGTCCTGAAGCTCATAGAAACTAAAATATTGAAATCGTTGAACAGTTTAAAAAAAACATGGAATAGAAACCCAACTAAATTTGGCACCTCCGTTGATTCATATTTCTGGAATCGTAATGTTTTTAAAAGCTAACTTATTGGATTCATATTTATATGTTTAACCAATGTTTTAGAAAGTTACCTTGATCATCTCATATTGCTGAATCAAAATGTTTTTTAGAAAGTTAACCTATTTGACATGTTTTATTTGAATAAAGATATGCATCACTAATTCTAGACAACTCTATTGTAAGCTTGTAATTTACAGCTTTGGCTACTTTAGAAAACCGGATTGCTAGATGATGCAGGTTGATAGTGTTGTTAAACTGATTAAAAACAACTCATTAGTAGTCAAGCATAAATAAAAAGTCTGGCTCGATTTAGACAACTGGATATTAGATGTAGATAACAGTAATAGCATGGCTGATTTAGACCACTGATGTTAGCTAAGATAAATAATAGTCATGGCTGATTTAGCATCCACTGATAAGAAGTAGCTAAGATAAAGAATAGTTTGGCTCATTTAGATACTATGATGTTAGCCAGATAAATGTTGTTTCCAATATCGAAATCACGGATGTTAGTTTTACATAAATAATGGTAGTTTATTGATTTAGACAACTGATAAGTTAGCCAAAGAGCATAAATGTTTTAGCCTGGCTGATTTATAATCATTAATGCTTGATTTCCAGCATTTAATAAATATTTCATTCCGCAAGTGATAAATGTTAATTCAGATATTATCATATGAGAACCACACAATGACGTATTGAATGATGGGATTCTTCTTATATTAGACAAGGCCGTGCACTCGAAGTAAAGTGTACAAATTTAGGTTTCTTAAGGAGGCGATAATACAACGTGATTCACTGGAAAAAGTAAGACTGCTCAACCATTGTCACGCAAAACAAATTTCAGTAATTAAATTATTGAACAACCACATAATCCATGCATACATAGAAAACTATTGCAATGTTAACATTCCGTTGTAGATCCGGTAAAAAACTATTCGATATGCAAGTGTAGAGTCAATCACAAGGCAGACACGGCATTGCATATTGTTATCTTTTTTTCTTTTTACGTCCCTAATATGAGATGTTGAGATCAGTGACCAAATTATTGACGGTTTATGTAGTGCCCTCTTCATCCCCCACCACAACCGATATAGTGCACGGCCGCGAAAGTAATTCACGGGATCTAAGCAGGTGACTGGGTCTCGCCTTAGAAAACAGCTGCAGCACAAGAACCACCTTCGCTACTAAAGCAAAACAGTCACCGTTTCAGATAAAGTCACTCGTACAAACTGACACCTTCCCGTTGGGACAGTCTTTAGCGTCACCTGAAATCTTAACATCTCCCCCACCCTTGTAATGGGTAAAAGAGGACCGTTGACAACTTTATGGGAAACAAAAAATAAGACCTATTAGTCCTCCTTATTATAAAAATTATCTACTGAAATTAAGTCAATAGGGAGTGGAAGGGGCTCCAATTAAAATTGTTCTTAGTAGCTTATAGCCCGCATCGAAAGGTTATGACAACATTGAGTACATTAGTCATGTCATATTATCCAATGTTAATGTAGGGGCCAGCCCATAGTTCGGCAATTTCGCCCAATTATAAATATATGATAAAGGAGCTATTTACTGATTTTTATCGCGTTGTTTGGTGATCAACGTCAAGATACCAGTGACTCCTGATATCAAAGAGATGTCTTAATACTTGACGTTACTTTGAAAAAACACACTTGTCGAAAAACATTTATCTGTTAAATTACCAATCCAACTTTTTCGCCGAAAAGTGAAAATAAGCCACCTAAATTAAATCATAAAATGGTCACTGTTTATAAATTGTCGGACTAACATCATCAGCTAATCGATCTTAGAAAACAAAAAGGGGAGTGAACTTTGCCAAGATGTTGTTGTCTTCCTGTTTTATATTTTTAAAACTCCCTTTTTTTCATTAAGATCATTATCTCTTATCATTGCCTTACCCATGTTTTTTTCTATTCTGTTACGTGCCAGCGTAGAACAGGATTCCCGCTGATATACAACAATTATGCTATATGGGTTTAAGAAATAAGGTGCACGTGGTAGAGTGTGCGTGGGGTAGGGGTTTGTAGAATCGATTATCGGTTCAAGCATGGTTGGCACCATAGGTAACGAAAGGTTTTGTACATGAGGCCGCCGGTTAATATATTTGTGACTTAATTATTTTTTATATTACAATGCATGCTCTGCGCCTATACCTTGTGAACTGCTGACATGCGGAAACATATTCATGGGGAACAGAAGCTGCGCGCTTTTGTTAGATGATATATAATAGGGACATAAGTGAAGATTGAGACCTCCAATGTGTTTAAGATATTAACGTATCAAAAGTTTCCGCAATAGTTGTGCCAAAGGCCTTGGCGTAGAGTTATAGATTACATTTTGTTTCAGAAGCAGAAAGCAGCGGTGTAAGTTGTTATCCTGACGCTTCACAGAGCGGAAATTTCATCAGTTTCGTGTGCAGTTCACGCCAGCCAGTATATAATACGGCTGTGATGTGACAAACAAGCTCCACACACTACACATCGTGAAGGAACACACTAACCACATCGGCAAGTAGAAGTTTGAAGCAGAAATTAGATACACAATAATCCGTTCAGATGAAAATTGTACGTCTGATATTAATCAATCCAAATTCATGAGAATATTGATATTAACCAGACAAATGTTTGGTCCTAATCCAGAAATCTTTTGAAAATTAGAACTATAAAATGAAGCACATTTTGAGTTATTCTTTATTTTCTACACAGATTTTGATTTTAAAACAGCACTTCTGCATTTGTTTTATTTGCCTTCATACTTACATTTTTCATTTTGTATACCTGAATTGTTTTCTTCAGGTACAAGATGATTGTTTTAATGTATCCATTCTAATGAAAACGCCGACCTCTCATTGCTCGGACAACAATAGTTCCTTCCAGAAGAGATTTTGATCAATGCTTTCGAAAGCACAAACGTACAATTAAACCGTCACTGTCTTCAATCGTTTCATTCCATTATTGACATTATTATTTCTTCCAAGATCGTGCAATGTCATTATTCTGCATTGAAGATCAACATTCAGACCCCGCAAGGCGCCCGGTTGCTCTTGGATATAGCCATGTCCGGGACGGTAAGAGCTTCGGGACATCACGGAAGAGGGCGTGTTATCAGAACTGCTCCTGAAAAGTGGCAACGACTCTAGACTCCAATTCTACGACCGTATGAAGGGTCCATTTTGCGTCATCGGGCGGGCCTGGGGTACAAAACTGTTAACACGATAAAAGCTGTAATTGGAAAGAGCTCTGAATATTTTGATAAGAAACGAAAGCGAAAAAACTCGTGATGCATGATAAGTGGTTGAAACGAAAATGCCAATCAAACCAAATATGAGGAAGCAAATTTTCCGCTTGATCTGAAAGAAAACATCAGAGAAACCAGGGATGTGTTGAAGCAGTTAAAAACTGTTAAAATGCTTGCAAGAAACGTCAGTCAAGGTGATAACCAGGAAATGTCTCTGTTGGCCTTGGAAGAACATCACAAAAGGCAAAAACAGGGATAAAAAGAAACACCAGGAAGAAATGTCAAGTCCAGAGCGAGAAGTGAGTGGTCACGTCAAGAATAGAGAGACCTGTGGATCATAGTATCTCCTTTTATCACCACAGAGTCCAACTTCTCCGCCGCCAACAAAGCTCATTCCAGCTGGCCAGTGACACTGGAGAACTTACGACTCTACCTGCTGTTCAAAGATGAGATCCTGAGGATATAGGGGAACCCATCGCCTCACCATGGTCTTGTGGATGTTGCTCCTCGTGGGCAAGAGGTAACTGACCCCCAGGGGGATATCCATAGGAAAGAACCGCGATAAGTCGGCAGCATAACGTCCGCGAACTTGTCACGCTGTTGGATCTGGCACGAGCGGGCACTCCAGTCTGATATAACCAGCACGTTCAGATTCTAGTTACAAGAACGTCACTATGTAGGGTCAGGACTACAAATCTCTGCAAACCCACGCCGGCTGAGTGGAACTCTGCTTAGGGAAACATATGGATCAGGTGAGGCGACCATGGCTGGCGCTGTGTTGTCAGTGTTTGGTCAGCCTTACCGGACACACCATATTTCCAGCAGTGTTCGGCGGTCGCCCGGCCAGAGATTCGGTCAAGAGTCCGGCTGAGCCCTGTGGATACACATGCCAACCTGCTCCACAACCATCCGGACCGCGGCAAGACTCAAGAGTCGTCCGAGGAAAGTCGGTCACGTCCTGCCGGACAGACAGTTCAAGCCAGCAGCATCGCCATCATGGGAGAAGATCTGCTCAACATCACTAAACTGACATTCCAACCGCTAGCTTGCGAGCATACCTTAAAGGAGGATGATAGACTGCAGGTCGCAACCGCCTTTGCTGGGCCAATGATACCGGTCCTGCAGTCCCCACTCGGGAACACGCATGGATAGAATGGCGTGACACGCAGCAGGGGCGGTACTGGCCCGAGGCTCAGCACGATGCCATGCGCGGGCGAGACACGGTCAAAGACGAAGGCCCCCGCCGGAGCCCAAACCACCCGGAAGGACGGCAGACCCCCCGAAAGCCCGCCCGGAAGATCACCGTTCCGAGGTCCTAGTACGTCTCAGTCTGTGCTTGAAATTGAGATCCATTATCATTCAGGCCTACGATCGCCCTCAGAGAGTCTGGGACGCCAGCTCGCAGAGTCGCCGTCGAGGAAAGTACCAGGGTACCGGAACCTCGACGATATCGATCAATCCGGCAGATCTCACGTCAAGCTCGGTTCAGCATTGGCCCGTTCAGGGGCTGTTTTTCGCCCGCATTCGGCTCGCGAGCTTCGGACGAGGAAATATGGTCGACCTACTGCTGTGACCACAGGTCCCGTACTTCAACACCCGGCAGTTGAGCAGGTGCGAGTGCAAGATTGGCTACGAGCTTCACTCCCACGGCAGGAAAGAGAGAAGGCGTGCAGGATGCGACCTGCTGCGGAAAACGGGCACGAGCTGCATCCTCTGGTTCACCCGGGAGCCTGGCCTCCCAACAAACAGTGCGTGGGAAGATTGAATGCCTCTAACGATCATAAGATCTAACCTGGAACTTTACTCATTTTAGCATTGAAGGGCATGGTCAGGCCGCAGTTCGATTCTCTCAGCGTGACAGCGGCGATGACGGGAGTAACAAAATCCACAATGTTCTGTGGAGCATCATCCCATTCCGGTAAACGTTTATTGCCACCATCCTCGATTTCCGAATTCCGGTTGGACAATTCCGTCCAGGGTTCCAACACCGCCATTATGATCACGATGCGACGATATCGTCAACACGGCGTACGCCTCGGCACGTGTGTGGTCGATAACTGAAGCGCGACTGCATGCTTCACAGCGGCCAGATTTTACACCGGCGAGCATGGCTGACAAAGAAGGGCTGCCAGGTCGATAACAAGCGTTGAACGGGACGTGACTGCTATCCCAATTGATCCGGAATATTTATCCCGTTAAGTCGACCTGAAGCTGAAACGCACCATCCCAAAGCAGGATCCGGCCACACTAAATCGTTTGAGGTGGAACCTCATCAAGAATGCACCCTGCTGATCACGCAGAGAGGTCGACGGATATCCGGGAATTCCCAAACAGGCATTTTCTGTGGAGCCGTTCTCCCGGATCCTGGCAGACCACCCAGAGACACAATGTTCATGCTGTTCTTCTCCGACGCCTGCAGAGGAAAGGTTCGAGTAAGTGAGCGACGATCTCGTGTGAGCCAAGTCTGAGTACACATGACCCCTTAGTAGACTGTCCCACGCTGCCTGGAGACCACAACTACCGCACAAGGAGAGCAAGATTATTGATGAGTCCGCGACAGTTTCAGATATCCTCTATCATGCCCACAGCAGCTTCAGCCCCCGAGTTTGGCAACGAGGCCGCCACATTCACCTGGCGTCATCGGCTTATGGGACCATGCGACACGATCAGCCCCACAAAGAAACTGTACAGCGAGCCCTGAGCCAGACTCATCACCAAGAGCCACACGGCCTGGTTTGTGTTCCACTGGACGATACCATCAGCAGAAAAGGTTTTCTTTACCTTGCAGTCGTCCACCAGCCAGGTCAGGAGAGCAGGGAGGATGAAGACGAGGATCTGGACTTCCAGTGGTAATGACGTCCATGTATCAAGCAGCAATATCATGTCCTCGTTCAACTTTTGTCTGAATTACTACGACTGTATAATGACAGAAAGCAGAACCTCTCAGTAACAAGTCATGTGACAACAGCATATACACCGATAAAGCAGAAATCTTCGTTACTCAAGCACACGTGATATAATATCGGCTACCAGTACTTGAGAGATAGACAATAGTACTTGTATGTATTGTTTCGCTTTTCTTGGTGCAACAAACAGACTGTTCACGTCTGAGTCAAAAGTATTAAAAATATATTTTTACAGAACATTAAGACTGTAAAAGTATTCTGGCCAACTACGAATCAGGAATAGTCCTCTTTCAGTGCAAAGTGTTTGATCAAAACAAGCAATGGTTAGAGTACTTTGGTCCTGACCCAGAAAGCACTCTTCCAACGATTTTTTAGAGAACCATGACATAAATCCAATGTCATTATCACATTTAGCGAAAAAATAAAAAAAGCTTGTTGATATAGCTTAAGAAGCTATTTCTACTTATATTTGTCAATATAGTTTAAAAATCTGCCATGTAATTCAATAAGTATGAATGAAGAGTTTATATTACAACGCTAGTTCTTCCGTCGCTTACACACTTTTGACATTTCATCACATGTTCCGCATCGAAATGTATATCTTTATGGTCATGAATGTATCTGAGTGGTTTGTCTTTTCATTATTTAAAACCTTGACCTCATACATGCATACGTCAACATGGCTGCACATTATTTTTTTGGTATTATTTATTTTTAGAGAATTCACATTATTTTATCGATCTGATCACCATCTGATCTTATTCATCTATTCCATCTATCTATCTATCTCATTCATCTATCTGACCATCTTATCTATCTTATCTATCTATCTCATCTCATCTATCCCATCTACTCCATCTACTCATCTATCTTATCTATCTGACTATCTTTATCTATCTATCTACTCATTCATCTATCTGTCTATCTATCTATCTATCTATCTATCTATCTATCTATCTATCTATTCATCTTATCTATCTATCTATCTATCTTTGCCCGTCTTAGTCTGCTCATTCACCTTGTCTGTCTGTTTGATTGTCTGTCTGTCTGTTTATCTGCTTCGCATAATTCATCTTATCTATCTATATGTTCATCTGTTACTCATAATTTGGCTTGGTCTATTTTTCTGTCTTGTTTCTTCCTCTCTCAATAGAGTATTTTCATGTATCTGACTTCCATCTTATGTCTGTTATACCACATCTGTTCAAATTTTTTCTCTGATCTACCTTGTTCACAGAAGCTTGCCTTCATAAAATCCAAAACAATACTGTAAGATCCTTGATTGAACATTTTCATCATCGTCATCAGAAATCCATAGTTGCAAGTACAACCGCGTCGACTTCGAAAACTGTTTACCTGCATCATATATACATACCTTCTGGAACTTTGAGCATATGGCCACATAATAAAATCTGTTTGACTCATTTCTATTCGTCCTGTTGTTTGAGATTTTTTTTTTTTTTCATACGTTCAATTAGTAATTTCAGTGTTAATTGGGCTTTTTTATCGTAAAAAAAGTAAATAAATACATTATTAAATTAGTTTTCAAGACTTTTTTTTCTTAGTCAAAAAAAAATATGTATATTTATTAAAAGCTTGATATAGTGCTTAATTAGACGCATAGATTGTGATATATGTAGGCGTCTGATAAAATTGTACAAATTGCTTTCAACTGGTTACAACCAGGATATATTTTTGCATTACACCATTGAGGTACTGATGATATCTCATATATAAATTGAGTCAGTTTATGTATTTGTTAATGTTTCATTTATAATCGAAATCCGTATATTTCATACAGCTTGACAATTTCTTAGGATTAGCTAAAATATATTATTGTTCACTTTTTTAAAAATTGTTCTATTTTTTGCCATTTTTTTTACCAAAAAAAATATCCAAAAAAAGGATTAAATAAATGTAGAAAAAAGTTGTCAAATTGATCGTAGCTAAAAATTATTTTCGTAATATCTTCATACAGTCTATAAGAGTCATCCAGTAAAGATTTATGAGCGCTAGAATAATCGAATTCTGTGTCCTAGTTGTTATAGGAGAATCACCTTTATGCCATATCACTTTTGAGGGGAAATGGTGGTCGTGCGGTGTAGAGCGTAGGTGATTGGAAGACTTATAAAGCAAGCAATAATGAATTGAAGTCCTTAGGTTATTAGAGAACCACCTTTTTACAGCCATATCAGAGCCTTTGAGTAACCACTCCTTTAGTTTTCATATTCACACTTGGAGGTGGGAACGGTAGTCGTGCAGGTAGAGCGGCTGACTGTCGACCGAGGTCCCCAAGTTCTGACCATGAGAAACTGGATTTTTTCCAGTCCCCTAAGATATCCTGTCCGCCCCATGTTAAATGGGCACCTGACTTGGCCAGAGTAATGCATGCCAGCCAACCACACAACCCCTTCATGTGCCGAGGTTATAGAAATAGATGAATTCTACAATTTCCATCAAAACTGTTTGCTATGAACTTTATTTTACATTCTTGAGGATCACCTTTTATGAAACAGCATTTGTTCTTGGAAAACCTCCTTAGCAGCCACAACAAGATCTTTGAGAACCACCCCTTTATAAGCCATATCACATTCTTGAGAAACTGTACCCCTTGTTTGGCAGTCATATCTTTGAGAACCATCTTTTTATGTTTTACATCTGATTCTTTGAACCTTCCTTAAAGAGCTTGCAATCACACTCTCTTTGAGAACCACCTTTATGTTTTATATCACATCTTTTAAGAAACCACTATTTACAGCCATGAATACATCTTTGAGTAGAACCACTTTTTTCTACTCATTGGACTTTATTAATATTTGAAAAATAAATAAATTGGTGAGATTCACTCATTTTTATAGTGACTAACATAAGATTCTGGAAAGATAATTGCACCCTCTGCATTCTTTAATCTCATGAAGATTGGTTTGATTGTGACTTGACTCAAACATAAATAAAATAACTCTGATATTGTCCATTATATATCGACCTACACCACCCCTCCTCCTTTTTTTTTTTTTCATTTGCAATATGATTTTTATACTGTTCTTTTAGCAAAAATTGTCAAAATTAATCGCTACTTCAAAGCTTGACTTGGACATAAACGCACACAACGTCAACCTGGGCGAAATGACCACAGTTTGAAACATCACCAAATGAGGGAGGTATTATCGCAGAAACAAAATAAATTCTATAATTGTTCATATCTTTGCAGTTTCAACGGAGATGAAAGCGTTTCGTACACGAAAATTAATGTGAGAGAGCAACATACTATAGTATGTTATGTGATCGTTGATTTATATGAGATAATGATACTAGTATACAGTTATATGAATGGAACTTATGGTTGTATTTTAACATACTAGCATATTAGATAACTGCTAAAAGTGCAAGATACTTCCATGTAGCTAAAACAACAATAATAATCACAGTATTTTGGTCATTCATTTATTATTTAGATGATTGTTATTGTAAATGAACACATTGTTATCTTTCTCTAAGCAATCAAAATAAATTGGTGTTTTTTTTGTTTCACAAATTAATTTTTTCTTCCATTTTGCATGCCAACATTTGTTAAATTGCAGATTAGCAAGTACCACGTTATATTCATGACCATCACTTAATAACCAAAATAAAATAGCTAAACACTGAAAGTAAAAGATTAGAAAAATATAGTTTAAAAATGACATAATAGTGGAGAAGAACCAATTAGAAATCAAAATTAACTAGTAATAAAGGAACCAAATATAAATGAAACTAAACAGCAGATTGAGGAAAGATGTGAGAAAGAATCTTGTTAAACAGAGGTCACAACAGAGGGTCCAAAAGTAAATATACAAGGCAAACACCTAAATTCAGCCAGTGAAGCTGACATATAGGTAGAAAAAGAACTTAAAGCCATACGAGGAAAATGTGAGTAGAATAGTTCATGACTGTAAAAGGCGTGAGAAGAGTAGGTGGTAAATAGCCCTAAATGGGAAAGAAGACTATGGGTTTCATTTGCGATAATCATTTTTGCTGAAAGAAAAACGTTGTTAAGCATTATGTCACTATTATTATGGTTGAATCAGTCACAGTGATAGTTGACCACTTGTTGGTTGTGGATCCTATCGCCAGTGGACAAAATGAAATTTATTTTTGATGATAAAACCGTCAATAAACTAGCTACACATTTGAGCATTGTACAATGTTGCCACGTTTGATGAAGTTATCACTTCTAGTCCAGCCTGATGACAGTGAACAAACATTACTGAGCATTTCTAACTTAATTCTAGTTCATATTAACTTTGATTTCAAAAAATCAACAACCAATGATCGATAAAAGTCAATATAACATTTTATATATTAGAGAGGTAAAGGCCACGTTGAGTCAGTATCCTGGGTGGGACCTGTTGAATACTTTAACGCGATCGATCAAAATGAGCGCTGTGATAACCGTCCACTTTAAACGGTTGGGCAATATTTTGAGATTTTTTTTATTCATATTTTATCTGATGCAAATAAATAAAAATAAATAAACAGTAAACCGATATAAGTTATACAATGACATTTTAATTCACAACAAGACACAATGTTACACACTTAGAAACGATTGAAAAAAGGGGTCAAGCCTAATTTTTTCCACGCTCCTAGCAATTTTTTTTTTATTTCAAATTTCTAAATTTTGATTTTTTTTTAAATACTTCTACATATTTACGTTTGGTCTAAAAAAAATAACAAACAACTTAAAGCTGCAACTTATGTAGCTAAAATTCACTGCAACACTACCATATGAGCTTTGACTGCGCTAAATGAAGCAAGTTGGTGACAAGGCCTTGTTTAAATATTCCTCATAACCATCCTTAGCTAGGTAAATAAAGCCAGTTAAGATGTCGCTTTTTTTAAAGTCATTTGAAAATAGAAACACCTTGGAGAAATGTTCTTTTGAATCCTCAATAACGCCTAATGCAGGTTCAAGGAACGAATGCACGTTAATGTTACGTCAAATAGGGGTGTGACTTTTACCGCACACTGACAAGTATGTGTGCATCGAACATATTGCTCACCCCAGTGGATTGTAAATGAGTTGATTGATTCTATTGACTTGGAGTAATGTGGGAGGGAAGAGAGAGTGGGGAAAGTAAGCGATGGAGAGAGAGAGAGACAGAGAGAGAGAGAGAGAGAGAGAGAGAGAGAGAGAGAGAGAGAGAGACATTGTTATTTTGAATGGACAAACAATAAAACAACTCTGCAAAAAGAACAATTAGAACTTTATTAATTTGTCGTCGTCGATATAAATACACCTACATTTTAGACTATTAAAGACATGTCTGGTATAACGAGCCAGAGAACAAAGTATGTTGATTGGAAAGTATATGTTTGACTTAGCCTTTCGATTTATAGAAAGAGAAGGCAAAATATGATATTTAGAACTGATGCAACAAGTAGTTTTTATAATACATCAAGATAATACATTTTACTGTAAAATTATTTTGAGAACTTTTTAACAAAGAAAACCCCAATAGATAAATGTTTTTGTTTTATTTTTAAAGAAAAAAGCAATTTAATTAAAGGAAAAATACATAAAAATATATAATTGTTAAGAATCAGACAAGTCACTAGGAGAAAATACAAGCCTTTTTAAGTCTTTATTCTTCATAATAATAATATAGGTGTCCGGCGTATATTTTGTTAATCAGTCGCTAAATGATCTGGAAGAACTGAAAGCCAATATGCATTATTCAACTTGTTGACCAACATCTATTTGTCTTATTGATTGTATACAAGTAGGAGGTCACCTTACATGGTCTAAATATTTTATGGAACCATTCAACACCTCCAGCGGGTCAAGTCAGTTGAGACCTGGGACAGTGGAACTGTCTGACTTACTGAGCTGGACTATTTGCTGCTTATCACAGCATTATGAAGACTATAGGCTTCAGAAATGTTTATCAGGTATATATATATAATATCATCTCCAGTGCAAGTAACTGAAAGTAAAGAATTAATACAACAGTACCAGCTGAAAATATTAATCATGAAAAATCTGATCTGTCTGAAACCAAAAATAATAATAATAATTATACAAACAATATGTGTATATAAATCTATGTTCTGGGGGTATACACAAAAACAACATCAATAATTTTCTTAAGAGCAGACCAAAAATTGACTGCTTCATCACTGGAACTAAAGCTGTTTATTGAGTGCATGAATACCAGGGGATACAATTTCATACTAATGCTGGCTGAGGTACATTTAGGGGATAATAAATTTTGCCACAAATGAGGTGATTACTAATATAACATTTATAAATTTGCTACGAACCCACTGAAGCGTTAAAAAAACCCCCTGTCTCTTCAAAATAATAGAGCAAAACATCAATTATATGTTTCTGTTGATGATTGGAACTTATTAATTTGGAATTGCTTAAAGCAGTGAGTCCTCAAATTGAGGGTCGTGGAAGAAAAGCAAAATTACAGTGAAAGAAGTAAAACACACATATATATATAATTATTTTTAAGTTGATACTTTTCTTTTTGTTGAAAGCCTTTAATTGAGTACTGAGAAAATATTATGTAAATGCCAAAACCAAACTTGTTGTCGCATAGAAAAATGGGGTCATGAAACCACTTGGATCTGCAATATAATGTGCTCACAAACAGATGTATTGTAATTGGAGATGTTTTTTAATCTGTAGAGATGTGATTATCTATTCTAACTATCTATCTATCTATCTATTCAATCTATCTATTTTTTTATCTATTTCATTCATCATTCTATCAATCTATCTATCTATTCTATCTATTCATCTTTTTATCTATCTATCTATCTATCTATTTATCTATCTATCTATCTATCTGTCTGCCTATCCATTTCATTCATCTAATAATCAATCTATCTAGTCTATCTGTCTGTTCCATTCATTC
Organism: Bulinus truncatus; assembly: GCA_021962125.1. Lineage (NCBI taxonomy): Eukaryota > Metazoa > Mollusca > Gastropoda > Planorbidae > Bulinus > Bulinus truncatus. The sequence continues at coordinate 1,467,854 of JAGDYQ010000061.1, forward strand.
ATCTTATCAATCTATCTATCTATCTATCTATCTATCTATCTATCTATCTATTCATCTATCTATCTATCTATTTGACCATCTTATCTATCAACGACCATCGTTCATTCAATCTATCTACCCATCTATCTAAATATCTATCTATCGATCTCATCTTATCTATCAATCTATCAATCGCTCTGATCTATCTAATTATCTATCTATATTCATCTATCTGCATTTATTCAATCATTCAATCTATCTATCTGATCTATCTATCTATTCATCTACCATTCATCTAATTCAATCTATCTATCTATCATTCATAACCATGATCATATTCATACATATATCTCTTTTTCGTATGTCAGTATATTTTTTGTACGTTAAAAAGTTGTATAAATGCTGTCGATTTTGGTTCATTGAATGCTCTTTCAAATGTACTATTCTATCTCTTTCATTCTTCTAAGCCTGTCTTCCATTTACCTAGAATTTTGTTGATATTTCGCATCAATTGCCAAAACGAAAAGGTAAAGACCAGATTGTCACCATCTACAGCCACTTGATGTCCATCCACTTATGACTTAAATGTCCATCGATATCGTATTTTCCCGACAATTTTAAACCTTAACCGGCCTCTCCTCTCACCTCAAGCATTATTTTCTCCCTTTGATTTGTCTGCTGTCCAAACAGTTCAGGCAGCAATCGTCACCATAAAGTAGATATATTGACTCAAACATGCTCAGTGTTTGCATCGTCTATGTATTCTACTCATGCGAAATATTAGAAAAATGAGCTGGAAGCTCAGGATCACCTTAGTGAAATATATAAAATATTTTGGCATTATTTTTTGATTCTCTGTAAAAGTTCTGTGGAAAGGCAAGCAGTTTGAGTTGTAGACATTTAGATTTTTACCAAATTTGAGTATATGTTTACAAAAAGATTTCACTGCATGTCGATACTTCCTGCAAAATTGGCTCCTTCGTTGAGTTTTGGTAAGCCCATCTGGTGAGGCTTTATAAGGTACTTGTATGGCCACTGGCATTAGGCGAAACATCTTTGCGCCGCTATTGCTAGATATTGATGTGGCGCTCTATTCATATGGTGCATGTTTCACTGGTTGGGAGTAACCAACAAATAGACATTATTTAGATTTTTTTATCCACACACCCAAGAGATCATTTAGAAAGCACCACTGAAATATTTTATGGTGCTAGATACTAGATTTGATTCCACCATCATAGTGCCTTTCAGCTTACAATCTCTACGCTCATATTAATATTGTAATTATGATTATCGGGCAGAAATACAAACAGATCATTTCCTGTAGGGCACACAATGTTGCAAACATACATATAGACATTCCGCCAGTCAATACAACACATTGGGTAGTAGGAGAATGATATATAAGAACATTGGTGACATAGAGACAGGTCAGTATGAAGATTGGGAAAAGTAGACAGGTCAATATGAACACTGGGCATAGTGTCAATATGAATATTGGGAAGATGAGACAGGTCAATACCGGGAAGCTATAATTATGGAATGTATCGCATAGAAAAGAGAATATGATCTAAGAACTTTCTGGTGTAAGTTATTGGCTGTAAAGATAAATGTAGTAGCAGTTACCAAAACAGACGATTCCTTTTTAGCAAAATTATCAGATTTTAGTTGGAAACGGCAGAAATCCAAACTGTTAATAATTGTTATTATCCTTGCTAATCAAAGGAAATAAATATTCGCATTCAAATTTGATTCATTTTTGTCATTGTCTACTTTTTGTACTGAAGTGCGTGTGTAATTTCTAAAAAGATGTAAATCATCTTGAGTTCTACACATTTAGAAAAATGTACAGCTAATATTTTTTTTGACACAGAAAAATGAAGTCAAGATACTTTATCATTAGATTGATCCGCTAAAGATACGGATCGCCTTTGTTTAATACCATGTAACCGTGCCAAATTTTAGTTATTAAATCTACTTACTTCCTACTTTCGATATAACCAGCGAGAACGCTGTTATTTAAGAGAGTAACTTTGTGATACGGTTGTGGTGGAAATGTCATGCATCAGGCTCAAGAAGAAGCCATACTTAAAAACGAACTGACAGAGACGATATTGATTTTTTTTCAGCAAGAATGACCAAAAATTTTAATAAACCTGGACAAAAAAAAGCCCGGTAGTGATACTTTAGGGCAAAATCATAGGATTTATACGGGCGCGACCAGCAACAAAGCAGAACAGGATAAATATTTATTTATCAAAGATTAGACCCATCGGCCTGATCTCCAGCATAAATTAATTCAGATCGTCTAAGACCGCGTATGTAAAAAAAATATTATTACTTTGGTAGATTTTGTTTGCATACAAAAAAACAGAATGCCAATGAATAAGACTGGGAGGCCAAATTCAAATAAGCGTAAATAAATGATATACATATAGAAAGATGATTTTATCAAGTTAAAAAATATTTTCTAATCAAAACACCAACCAATAAACAAATAAAAAAAACCCGTCAACTTGTTGTACGAACTTTTTTTCAAACTTGTCGCGCTACTACGGCAATTATCACTTCTGGTTGCCTGCTGCACCCATCCGACGAATATTGGCAAGCTGCTGTGGATCACTGCGCAAGTGTCAGTGGCAACCCCAGCAAATCAGGCAGTCTCGCTCTTTGGTTTATATCTCATCTGTAGTGTGTGTCCAAGTTGAGAAAGCCATCTGTATTGTCCCGACGACTTATCTTCGTTTGATTACACTGCTCATCCGTCCCTCCACTCCTGTCTCTACTAGATTGTTTTCGTGTATCTGTTAGACGTTAACCTTCACCCTTTGCATCTCGCGTTAACGACTCTATACATCTGCTCTTGTCTTAGCCCCACACTCAATTTGACAAACCCAATGTGTTCCGTATTTGGTGCGCTTGGGTCAGATCTTATTCGTGGGGACACCCAAATATATAGCAAAGGAAAAATGGAAGAAGCAGCTTGGGAAATAATAACAAACAAAACTAGAATAAGAAGTTATATACAGTCGCAGACAAATATCCAGGTCACTATCAGGTGCCAATATACTATAAGTGTTGGGGGTTGCTGCAAGTAAGAAATAATTTCTTTAACTCTAGTGCTTCACCGGAGCCAGTAAGGTAGAATTCTACCCTTATTTCTGTAACCACAGTATATTTATGGATATGTGTTACCACAACGCTCCATTAGCCTTTTATTTTCCCTATTAAAATAAAGATATCTATTTGAAGTCAGTGGGACTGGAGACTTAACAAAGAATATCAGGGATCCTGAAAAATCATTGATCTACGAGGATCGAACCCGGGATCTATCAGTCTGATATCCAACCATGACACTGGCACCACCAAAGCACCTGCTCTCAACTATTATTGGCATTGATCCCGAATGTTGACTTAATGGAACATAGGCTAGCAAAATGTTAAAGTTGGTTCCTGCTTTAAGTCTATTGTTACCGTTGTGCAGACACCCTTCCTGATATGCACAAACCTAGTCATTTGGTCAGATACATCTTTCCTAACAGTACAAACCAGTCGTCAACAAAATATCTGAAGTGGTGTCTTTGTTCGTTGACCTGAAGCAAATGAAATCCGTGGTCCACCTGACTTCCCGATGTGTGCTCCATTGATGCTAAAGACTACAGTGGTAGGTCATTCATCTAAACAGCATTCACGAAGGCCCCGGCGATTCCGACAGGCGTTCCCGTTCGAGAGACTGCTGTCGGGAGAAGAGGTCGCGCAGGTTGTGGGTCATGAACGCGGCAGCAGCGACGCAGTGCAAAGTTCGACAGTTACAGTAGAGTGCTGAGATCTGCGGCTCGTTCTACTGAAGCTCACGAGCCGACGTGGTGATCAAGGTCGTGAGTGCCGAGGATAGCGTCAAGTTCGTGCGGAGTCCTACCGGCCTATTGCAGAAGACGGCCAGGAGCCCGGCAACTGCTCACCATCTCCCTCCGATTGTGGAGCGGATCGTGTCTTCAGCCCACCTTGCGACCTTCAGATTATAACCAGAAAACGCACTCTTTTCGAATAACGTCACCGGCCGCTGCAAAACACGGAACCTCTGTGTCTGATCCAGCGGAACATTTCTTCGCCGTCGCCAAGAAATCGGTGGACAGCCACTGAAGCTGACGCCAAAGCCATGATTCAGGAATCTGACGTTTCCAAATCCACAGACAGATCACCAGATATCACGGTTCACCCGGTCATCTGCACGACGACCTCGTAAAGTTGGGTGAGGGCCTGCCCTGATGCCTCGTCCGGCACCAATCTGGCGATGATGATGGCTATCCGTCATCACGCCACTGCGGCGGTGGTCATTGTGCTGTTGGAAAGAAACGAAACGTCCGTAGGGCGAAGATGACCAGTCGTGAAGTTGCAATAAAGATCGGACGACGCAGCGGGGCCGACTGCTTCAGAATGGCTACTCAACCTCAAGCCTTTAACACCACCAAGACTATCGTACTCTAGACATATTGCTTATAACTTATGGGCCGTCCAGTAAAGACGCCCTTCAATAAAGAAACAACATCACAACAAAATTAACTTTGATGTAACTTATTAAGAATCTCGGTACACATGTGAACAAATAATACACATAGATATCAATGTTATGTGTAATAATATACTATCTAACATGGAAACACTATAGAGATATAAACACAAGAATTGCCTTATAATATTATTTTTGTTTGAGAAAGACCAGTTAAAAATAATTTAATATTATTTGTTTACACTGTTAAATGCAGCAAAAAGAAGGCACTCTAAATACATTATCATGTAAATAATGTACAAACAATAATTATTTTCTTCTGCATTAACATGCATTGTTGTTGTTATTATAATTAAAATTGTTATGTAGTGTGTTATTCAACTCGACTGTTATTTTAGACTACTGTTGATTTACACAAATATTTTAGATCAGATCGCCAAGAACCATTTGATATAACTAGATATTATTGCATTTTAAATCGACTTTTAACAAATGTCATTGTATGTTATTTCCTTTAAGATTCGTTTTTTTTAAAAAACCTAGTTGTTTTAAAAAGAATGAGAAGCAACCAAAAGAAATGGCTTAGAAAAGATATATTAATCAAAATAAATGGTTTAAAAGATATAGTTTGAACGAAATAATGGTTTGTAAGTAAGATAGTTTAATCAAAATATGGTTTAGAAAGATATTGTTTAACTAAAATAAATGGTTTAGAAAAGATATAGCTAAAAAAGTACAAAAGGCAAACAATAAATATGAAGTGGCAGAAATGGCCAAAGCTGCAATGAATCAAATCTTTTAAACCAACTGCCATTATTGAAAAGTTATTCAAACTGAGTGTTTGACAAGAGAAAGGTATATCAATGGAATCCCTTTAGTTGACCAAGCATATTGTCATATTGATTGAAACGAGATAATCTGTCAGAAAGATTAGAGTTTCTCCATTATCATTAAATCCGGCGCAGAATCATTATAAAAAGTTACTAACTTGAAGCTGGCACAGTACCGATAGTAACGCCTATGCCGATAGTAGATTTATCTACTCTTGAATAGCAGCTCTCGCCTTTCAAAATTATGAAATCACAATTTTGGTATCGTGACTTTCAGGGTGCTAACAATGTACGCAAAGCAACAGAAACTACGGCGACTGCTTTGAAATCAACAAGACTCCAGCGAAAACATGATGGTCGTTATGGCGTAGGACCATTAAAAATATAACATTGCGTCAACATTCGTTTATTTGACAATTTTTTTTAATGTTGGTATGTTGTTTTCAAAATACTTGACGCATCAAAGAGTACCTTATATTTTATGAACCATTGACTGAATCCAGTGGCTCATAGATCAGCAATCCTTTGATTACACATTATGTTTAAATCCGTTGTAATGTCGTCTGGTCTGCAGCTGTTGTCTCCAGTCAATCCACCTTGTTGTGATTTGGTTGCACGAATTCGAGACTGATCTGTAAAGACAAAATAATCCGTTCATATCCTCGCATACTGTTGTTTTGAAATCAATGTTCCAATAGATACCAGATAATATTATTTTAATTGAGTTCAAACTTCTGTCGGGATATCTACAAAAACAAACTCGAAAAACATAGTAAATTGCCAACATTTCTTAAACATTTCTGCAAGAAAGTGTAAGTGTTCTATAAAAGAAATTTTAAACAGGAAAATTTCGTGCTTTTTTATTTTTTTGTAATAATTCACTAGGCTGATTCAAGAAGACAGCACGTTTCAAAATTTTGAAATTTCCACGATATATACTACAATACCATATTACAGATAATATGTTGTCTATGTAATGATTTATAAAATCAAATGTAAGTATTTTTAAAATTCTTCTATTTATATTAAAAATAATAGTAAGAATATCTAACTTGGATGTATAATATTACCAATCTATAGTTAAGAAGTACGTCAGTCTGTAAATGTTAATTATGAAGGTCAGGTTCAAATATATATTTATAGTAAAGTACGTCAAATTGCAAATACATATTATGTCCTATACCCACAGTCATAATATAATGATTGTCAATTCTTTCGAAATAGCAAGCTCAATACATTTATTAATATGTAAACTTTCATATGAACGAAGGCATACTAAAAAACCAAATAGTTAACAATTTACGTCATCAACCGATCACCAGTAACGCTGTTGCTGAACCCTCCCCCCTCCAAAGTGACAGAATCAGATACTTAATGGGAATTAAGTTAATGTTTTTACATTAAAAAGTTTACCAAATAAACTGATTGTAAAATTGTGTGAATGTACAGGTTTTTCGAAACCAAAAAACAACACTCTTGAAATAAATAAGTCTTTAAAAAACAGATACCAAATTATTGAATGCATCTATAAAAGCCGACATCACACAATATGAGGTCATACCTTCAGATGCCGACATCACATTGAACGCTCAGCAGTGGGCGAAGCTAAAAATCGTGCCCCGGGCGCTACCGCGCAAATGGGCACCGTCGCGTATTTGTGAATGTTAGCATGGGGCGCTGTGTACACAGCCCAAGTGGAGTTATAGCTCGCGAGCCACGCATATCCAGTAATGTTGTGCCAATCAGCCCATTTATGGATTCCATCACTAAAAGAGACAATGTTTGCGGTCGAGACATCAGACAGTATGAAATGAAAGTCCATCAACCGTCCACGTCGGGACAGTGGCTGCTCCAGTCTTTGATTCTGCACGACCAACAGGTCATCGGGTGATGAAGTAGAATTTCAGACGTTTGCAGTAAGGGATTTGTGGTTAGAACACGTCGAAGCGCTTTAGAGGTCCCCAGGGTCAGGCAACGACTTAAAGCTGGGTTTATCTCTGACTCGCCGTGTATACACTTTTGAAACAAATTTCACTCGAAAATTCCCATTATTCTCATTACGGATTAAACCAGAACTCTCTGTATCTATAGTTGACATCACACCACTTCCGGCCATCCGTCCCATCGTTATAGGCCAGCGGTTGTTCCCTACATTCTCCTGCAGCTTCCAAAAACACAACTGAAAAATATGTAGCCAGTGAAGTTAGGTCTACAGTAGTTCATAGATAGGTCTGAAGATTTCACGAACTTTGCACTCTGTCTGTTTATATGGATTTTTTAAATGCTGAATAAATGTATGTTTGATGACAAATTGTTCAAAGTTAGCTTCGCGTATAGCTTGTTGTCAAATTTCTATTCACTGCCCTATATCACTATGAAGACTCGCAAATAAAAGAGAAGAGGTATAAATAAATAAAGTCTTGGATTAAAAAAATATGTTTAGGAAAAAGACCTGAGAAAATAAATTAAAACATGACTGATTCGAAATGTTGTGGGGGAAATGTTATTCAAAGTGAAAATATATTTAATATCACCTCTATTGTATCATAAATACACAAAGCTTTATTAAATACTTAAGAAAATGTAAAATAAGCATTAAATGTTATATAATATTAAAGATTCTGATTAAAACTTTCAAACATTTTCCTATTGATGACAAAAACATTGGCCCAAGATTAATTGAAAGTCTGGGATGACAAAACATTTGGATCCAAGATTAGTTGATGTGTCTTGACAAAATGATTGGGCCCAAAGTTTAATTGAAAGTTTTGACATTTAAAAACATTTGATCCAAGATTAGTGCTGATGTCATTGAAACATTTAAATCAAGATTAATTGAAAGTTCGATGACAAAACATTGACCCAAGATTGTTGAATTGTTCGATGAGTAAAACATTTAGTCCAAGATAATGAAAACAAAAGATAAAACATTTAACCAAGATTTAGTTGACAGTTCTGATGACAAAACATTGGATCCACAAGATTAGTTGATGTTCGATGATAAAACATTTATCCAGCAAGATTAATTGACAGCTCGACATAAAACCATTTGGGCCCAAGATTAATTGAAAAGTTCAATGACAAAAACATTTAAATCAAAGATTAATGACAGTCTGATGACAAAACATTAGTTCAGAATTACCTTGATGATTTTAATGACAAAACATTCAACGATCAGTTGACAGTGTTGATATCGATCTCTGAAGTCGACCAGGTGAGACATAGGGCCTATTAATATAGGTATGAATTAATGAACTTTGGTCTGTGACTAGCTGGGTGGGGAGTTCAGACTGCCTTCAGCGCGGGAGACTAACGGGCTTTCTGCATCGACACCTCACATTCTGTGGCCTGTGACTATCTCTCAGACTTCCAGCCACGTTATGGATAGAATCAAGGTAGATCTAGCGAATCTTCACCGTTTCTCTTCTTTAATGAGCCTTGTTCAGAGTCAGCTTCTTAGATTCAGGCTGCAACAAAATATGGTACAAGTCAATGATGTCGTGTTATTACTGCAAAACTCTAAACTATCGTTATGTATTTACTAAATCTTTGAAACAGAAAGATAATCTTCCTGGCTTGTCTCTGAGTGGAGGACCTACTCGAGTGACCGTCTTCCTTCCAGATGTCCCTTCAATGTCCTCCTTTGGCCTTCTGGCGAATGGGCACTGGCGTCGTTGAGTTACATAGGAGCCTGATTGTACTCCAAGCGCTCTTTTCAAAGCTTATCCTCTCGTTTTTGTGTCCGCAAACAGCCCAGCCAGTGAATCCAGGCATCAACCCCCATAGTTCTCTTCGTGCGTCAGTAAAGCAGTCTGGGTTTGTCTTGGACATGGCCTCACACAAGAGAGGTGGGAAGCAGCCTACTTGATCCACGCGGGTCACCTCCGTACACTTCGAGGTTGATAGAACCTTTCTGTTCTGGCAGGTGCCGTCCTTTATAGACAGGTCATGATGTTGTTCTTCTTTGTCAGCACGGCGGTCTTCTTCCACTCGGCGAACAGCTTGATATGGCCGTGCTCAGCTTCTTCTGAGGGACTCAAGAGACAGTCACAGTACGTCATCTATATTGAAGCCCAGACTTACAGAAATTGTATAGATAATCCAAAGGTAGCCTCATGCAGAGACGGACGCTCACCCTATAAACAGATAAAAACCAATCTGCATTAATTTGATTAAATATTTTTTTTCGAAATTGAACCTAATTAAGACATAAAACAATGCACCTTGCTATTTTTTTACAGTAGCTACAAATGAATTTGTAAATATAGTGTCAAAGTACAAAAGAAGATGCAAAGAATGCAATATCAGTATTAAGTAAACTTGAGAAAAGATATTTTTTTAGAGTATAAAGCATCTCCATCAATAATGGTCGAAAATTGGAATCGGCAAGATTATTATATATACTATAATAATTAGAAAAAGTCAAAGTGTGGTGTTTTCGATTATATATATATATATATATATATATATATAAGACATATATATATATATATATATATATATAAAAACTGATTTTTTCTGTACAAAAATTCCATTATTTCACACCATTGCGTCATATAATATGACGCAGAAGAAACGATTTTAGTTTAGCTAAATATTTACCTTTTCTTTTTCAACATGGGAATAAAGAGCTGCCAACACCAAAAAACACGTCAATAAATATAGATGAGGAAAGATATATATGGTATATATACATATATATATTTTTTTTTCTTTCCAAATTCACCCCCCCCGGCCAAACCATATAATTCACTATATAGCATTTTCATACTGATGGGGCTCATACCGCCTGCTGCGACATACGCAGCAGCATAGGGCATCTAGTGCATGTCCAGATGAATTGTCTGAATGGGCACAGAGCTGTCGAGGTTTATTTTTGCTATTTGAGCGAAAAAAAATCTTAGCATTCCATCGGCTCCCAAATGGTTTTTTTTTACAGCAGAATTTTTAGCTTTAAAATTACAAATTAGTCAGATTGTTTGCCTCACCATAAATGACTAAAAACAAAATATAGCTTTCTGTTTAACAATTTTGATATAAACAGAATATCTGAAACAGATGATATATTTATATGTTGTATGCAGTCGGTATCCGTCCAATAAACAGATTGTTATTCGGACCCGCGGCAATATGCACCAAGCTTTTCGGCTATTTGCAACCTTGCAGTTAGACGGAACCCGGAAAATAATAATATAAGGGTCCAAGTTTAGTGAAACCCGTATTCGAGCAACTATTTCAAATCAGCAATTCAAACAATTGATAAAAAAAATAAACAAAAACAACACAAAAGTTTATGTAGAAGCAGCTAAGTGCATATTTGCCATGTCCTGAATAATAATTGGAGCATTGGAACAGTCCGAATAAAATCGGAGTTTATTGGTACCCGGCATGAGGTTCGTGTGCAGAGGGGCCAGTACATCTTCCTGTTCATATATGACCTGAGTCCTCCCCTTCACAAAAGACATATTGGAGCTTTTGATGTAAAATCAATAATAACGCTATAAAAATGTTATTCAACAATCATTTGCCCTAATTTTAGCTTGAAATGGATTCGAGCTGGCCAATCAACTTTGAAAATATACACATCAGCATTTGGGCCTGTTTCAATTCCGCCCAGGGATCCAATGGTCTGGTTTGCAAATTTTCGTAACCCGTAATAGTTTTATATATTGATATCTTCTGAGAGAATCAGCAACTTATTTAACAAATAAAATAATATTGACTTCGGACTTCACTTTATACATATGTGTATAATAAAGCACAAAAATAAAACTGTGATTTCTGAGGATGTTATTTGTTTTGCAAATACTTTTGTAGAATTTTGATTTTATTTTAAATTGAATATCGGCACTCATTACTTGTTGCTGATAATCTTGTCTTTTGCCAATATTTATAATAAAGACACACAAATAGCTAAGCCATCCAAAGATCTTTGTCGCCCTTCCCGGTTGTACGTTTAAATCAACAGTATACGATATAAATCGTATATCATTATGTAAATAATTAGGCAGCAGCAAATGGCCAATATTTATAATAGAATCGAAATTCAGCTCATACTCAATAATAATATTAAAACTCTTACTATTTGAATATTTTAACAAAACCAAACATACGCAATATTTAAAAACGAAGAAATTATATTTCTAATTAATAGCTAAAGAACGGCACAAAAATGCACCATTCCAGATATGGAATCAGGTACCTTTGGGAAGGGACTCACTGAGGTCCTCCTCCAAACTCTCCCTCCGTTTCAGGTGTTTTTGGCGCTGCACCTCCATCTTCGCCCCCCCAAACATTTCTTCTGCCTACTAGTAACAGGATAATGTGCATATCCCCCACCTCCGGTTAATGCAAAGCTTAGTAGCCATCATTAACACTGAAATATTTTTTTGTTCAAAGACCAATTTTTCACATCGAAATAGTCCGCCTCGCCTCCGGGGCCGTGCCTGCCCTCTGCCTAAAGTTGATCCGCTGCTAAATCCCAGAATCAGTTCTTCTTTTGGCACGCCCTCTAATTCCCCTAAATAGTAGCAAAAAATTTCCCCCAACGCAATAACCCGCCATTAGCCTAAGTTCAATTCAATATCACTGAATTAACTATATAGAATATAATGTTTTCGAAGTCTTCTAAAGTATTTTAAATAATGCAATACTACTATTTGCTACATCGAATGCTAATAATTTTATTACTTTGGAAAATGCATGGACGGAGAACCTCGATGGAAAAATAATGATATAATTCTGGATATTTGGAAATGGTCATTTTTAGTAAACCGACAATGACAATGTGTATTTTTCGTTCCTGACTCTGGGGGTGAACGCAAAATTGTAACAACTTTTATCATGGGATGTTAGCGTGGAGCAATTATACACTTTGTCCGTGTGATACGATCTGGTTAGTATTTGTCGTCGTAACTGTGAGCTTGTCGAGCCGAAAAGATAAGGCTCCGCAAGCCTGGAACAAATGTAGAGGTAGAAAAATCATGCGGTACTTTCGATTATGTCGCGGGTCAAGATTTTATGTTTCATGTCGGATTGCCAACGCCTATGACACATAAAAAGATACAATGAAATGCACTACACGTATTAAATAGCAATCCATTACAAGTTGCGGAACCAAAATTGATGAGATTCATTAATCTATTCGTGCTCATTTTCCGTGGATCGTTAAAGTGACATGAACACTTGATTCATCGCGTTTAGTTCTAGTAGTGAATAAAGCAAGATGTCCATATCATGTTTAATCTCAAGTATAAACAGTTAGATACGTCCATTGTTATCATGTTAGGTCCCAGAAAAACAGTGACATAACCATTGCCAGTCATGTTCAGTCTTGGTGGTTAAAGTATTGATAACCATTAAGCATCATGTTCAATTTCAGTAGTGAACAGCGGACATAACCATCGATCAACATAAGCTGAAGTCTCTAGTAGCAACAGCACATAACCATTGGCTATCAGTGTGTCTCAGTTCACTGAACTGATAACAAGGCATAAATAATGATACCACTCCAGTCCAGTCTATGAAACTGAATTATAAAGACTCATTCATTGTCTATGGACTTCCACTGGAATCTAATACAAGATCGAACACAACTAATTGTACATAATCCAAATAAAAAACAGCGATAAT
>JAGDYQ010000061.1:1481304-1556304 GCA_021962125.1 Bulinus truncatus
AATTATAGAGCTGTTTACATTTTATTTGAAACATTACGAAACTTTAATAGGACAGTTACATGTAGGATAGATTAGATAGATAGATAGATAGATAGATAGATAGATTAGATTAGATAGATTAGATAGATAGATAGATAGATAGATAGATAGATAGATAGATAGATAGATAGATAGATAGATAGATAGATAGATAGATAGATAGATAGATAGATAGATAGATAGATAGATAGATAGATAGATAGATAGATAGATAGATAGATAGATAGATAGATAGATAGATAGATAGATAGATAGATAGATAGATAGATCATCATTCTAATAAAACTAAAAACTCTAATAACCGTTGAAAGAGCTGTAGAGAATTTTTTTTTACCTTCAATGAGAGTTGCACTTTTTATTATGAATCCAGACAATGTATTAGTCAACAAATGATAAATAAACTCAAATTTATGAATACATAAAAGTCGATGGTATTTATTTAGTTAGAAATGTTCTTCCATCTTTATATATTTCTCAATTATACGTATTTTTCATCAAGCCATTTTTAGAACTTTAATGTAATTAGTTCTTATTTATATATTTCATATTGTATATGTGTTGGAGTATATGTTTATACCACGCAAATTAAATTAAATTCTGTGACCTCGTTTTCTCCCCTGGGCATGCCTGGTCTAACGGATCTTACTGCATTAAAATGTTCTACGAAGAAAGAAGAAGAAGAAGAAAAGTTCCCTTAACCCTAACGGGTCATCGGGGCAGAAGAAGTGTAGAATTCATCTGTTTCTATAACCTCGGCATATGAAGGGGTTGTGTGGTTAGCACAACGCCCAGCCGCCTTTACTCCCCCAACATAAAGTCAGGTACCCATTTAAAGCTGGGTGGACTTGGGGACTATCACCAGGACCTGAAAAAATCCTAAGGTTCTCACTGAGATTGGAACCCGGAACCCTCCGGTCGACAGTCGAGCACTCTACACCGCACGACCACCCGTCCCCTAAAATGTTCTACAATCCAAATTAAATGCAGTGATCTTACTGCATTAAAATGTTCTACATTCCAAATTAAATGCAGTGAAGGAATTCCAACACGTTTTTCTTAACAGGTAACAAAAAAACCAGTTACTCATTTAAGAATTCAACTAATGACAGCTTTGGTTTATCTTTTTTCTGGAGGGGTTTGAAAATTTTCCCATTTTAGTTTGTAAAGAAAAGATAATTATGCAAATGAAATAAATACAAAAAATAGTGTTGAAGGAGTTATAACATTTTGGTAGAATTATATCAGTGTAGTACGGTGTAGATAATTTATTGTACAATTATATCGACTTAAAAATAATTGCATTTTTTACCCGACACACATCACATTACTTCGTGACTCACACTTAGTATACAATTTGAGACAATAATCCTATCCCACAGTAACAATGGCCTCAAATAATCCTATCCCACAATAACAATGTTCTACAATAATATGTGCCACATCAACAATGTTCTACAATAATCATGTCCCACACCAACAATGTTCTACAATAATCATGTACAACGGCAACAATGTTCTACAATAATCATGTCCCACATCAACAATGTCCTACAATAATCATGTCCCACACCAACAATGTCCTACAATAATCATGTCCCACAGCAACAATGTTCTACAATAATCATGTCCCACATCAACCATGTCCTATAATAATCATGTCCAACGGCAACAATGTCCTACAATAATCATGCCCCACATCAACAATGTCCTACAATAATCATGTCCCACACCAACAATGTCCTACAATAATCATGTCCCACAGCAACAATGTCCTACAATAATCATGTCCCACAGCAACAATGTCCTACAATAATCATGTCCCACAGCAACAATGTCCTACAATAATCATGTCCCACACCAACAATGTTCTACAATAATCATGTCCCACATCAACAAGGTCCTATAATAATCATGTCCAACGGCAACAATGTCCTACAATAATCATGCCCCACATCAACAATGTCCTACAATAATCATGTCCCACACCAACAATGTCCTACAATAATCATGTCCCACAGCAACAATGTCCTACAATAATCATGTCCCACAGCAACAATGTCCTACAATAATCATGTCCCACAGCAACAATGTCCTACAATAATCATGTCCCACACCAACAATGTTCTACAATAATCATGTCCCACATCAACAAGGTCCTATAATAATCATGTCCAACGGCAACAATGTCCTACAATAATCATGCCCCACATCAACAATGTCCTACAATAATCATGTCCCACACCAACAATGTCCTACAATAATCATGTCCCACACCAACAATGTCCTACAATAATCATGTCCCACACCAACAATGTCCTACAATAATCATGTCCCACACCAACAATGTCCTACAATAATCATGTCCCACAGCAACAATGTTCTACAATAATCATGTCCCACACCAACAATGTCCTACAATAATCATGTCCCACAGCAACAATGTCCTACAATAATCATGTCCCACACCAACAATGTTCTACAATAATCATGTCCCACACCAACAATGTTCTACAATAATCATGCCCCACATCAACAATGTCCTACAATAATCATGTCCAACGGCAACAATGTTCTACAATAATCATGCCCCACATCAACAATGTCCTACAATAATCATGTCCCACAGCAACAATGTCCTACAATAATCATGTCCAACGGCAACAATCTCCTACAATAATCATGTCCCACATCAACAATGTTTTACAATAATCATGTCCAGCGGCAACAATGTTCTACAATAATCATGTCCCACATCAACCATGTCCTATAATAATCATGTTCAACGGCAACAATGTCCTACAATAATCATGTCCCACATCAACAATGTCCTACAATAATCATGTCCCACACCAACAATGTCCTACAATAATCATGCCCCACATCAACAATGTCCTACAATAATCATGTCCCACAGCAACAATGTCCTACAATAATCATGTCCCACACCAACAAAGTCCTACAATAATCATGTCCCACACCAACAATGTCCTACAATAATCATGTCCCACACCAACAATGTCCTACAATAATCATGTCCCACACCAACAATGTCCTACAATAATCATGTCCCACAGCAACAATGTCCTACAATAATCATGTACCACACCAACAATGTCCTACAATAATCATGTCCCACACCAACAATGTCCTACAATAATCATGTCCCACACCAACAATGTCCTACAATAATCATGTCCCACACCAACAATGTTCTACAATAATCATGTCTTCTAGTTTTCATGGCCTATAGTGATTAGATTTTATATTTACCTTCCCCCCCCTCTCCTTTTAGTTTCCAACGTGATTTATTTATTGATGAGTTTAATTCCTGGCTACCCCCCAGATTGGCTGGAATAATGAAATTAAGACGTCTGATTCAACCAGGGCTCTTTAGGTGTGGTCAGTCTCAGTGTGTGGTCAGTCAGTGTGTGGTCAGTCTGTATTTATGTGTTCATTTTGTATTCTGTGGTGAGTAAAGAATAATGAATGCCACTTGGCTGTCAGTGTCTCACAGCAGCCAGACTGTAGGCGTATGGTGACATTTCATCCACCACACAAAGGTACAGATTTTAAATAGATGGAAAACTTAAGACTTGATAATAAATAAAAGGGCTACACGAAAGACCAGCGGCATCACTGTTTCAAATAACTCTGGGTTTACCAACAAACTCTGGGTTTACCAGCAAACTCTGGGTTTACCAACAAACTCTGGGTTTACCAGCAAACTCTGGGTTTACCAACAAACTCTGGGTTTACCAACAAACTCTGGGTTTACCAGCAAACTCTGGGTTTACCAAAAAACTCTGGGTTTACCAACTAACTCTGGGTTTACCAACAGACCACAGAAATAATATGTTCACGAATGAAGGAGAGTCTTTACAAAATATTCCGTTTGATCGTCGAAGTCATTGTAAGAGGTTAAATGGTTTTGACTCTTTGTTTTATTTTAATTATTTCCATGGCTTAAATAACTAGTATGTGGTGAATGGGGGAGGGGGGGTGGAGGAATGTCGTTCGTATAGAGAGGCCAACAATGTAATCTCCCAAGAGCCCCCAATCGGTACTTATGTCAAGCCCCCCCCCGCCCCTCCTGCCCCAATATTTTAAAGTCTTCTCCTATGCCCTAGACTAGAGGACCTAACAACGACTTAGGTCGATAGAGTCTGGCGACAATTAAATTTATATTAAATTATACCATAAATTGTGGGGGGGGGGGGGTCGGGGTGGAGTCGGGGGGGGGTGGGGGAAGGGTGTAGTACTACGACAGCAAAGTTAGGGTTCCCGGGTGCATAAAATTAATCTCCTCTTTAATTGTTTCGCTCAAAATCTCGAGTTTTTTTTTTTTTTATTTTATTTTTAAAGAGAAGGATCCATGGTTACGATAAAGCCGAAAACAGGGAAAAATGTCGCCGTCAGTAATGACAAAAACATTTTTAAATGAGTCACTTTGAACTGTGTGTTTTATGTAATATTTGTTTCTACACCAGAACTCTGAGCAACCATTTCCAAAATAATAGGCGCAATAGCAAACAACTAACCAATTCATATTTTTTTTCTTTAACACAACGCATTGTTTTCAGTTTAACAATGAGAAATACAATTTCTGACAGTTAAAAAAATTTATCTTGAAAAATTTATAAGCGTTGATGGGTGAAATGTCTATTTTGAGGGTTGAAATGTAGGTTGTGACGGTTGAAATGTAGGTTGTGACGGTTGAAATGTAGGTTGTGACGGTTGAAATGTAGGTTGTGACGGTTGAAATGTAGGTTATTTCTACACATCTGATAGGTAAAATAAGTAAGCACCAATATCATTACCTAATGGTGGATTAAAAAGTGAGATGTGTCACGTAGAAATCTGACTTCCCGGGCAACGCCGGGTACACTGCGTGTAGTTTGTTTTCGTAAAACACTGCAGTCTATGCATCTGTAAATTCCATCTTTAACAACAATGTGTATCTAGCCATATACAACATGTATTTTTACAGAGACCCAAAAGTCATAATATCGATATTTATTTAAGAATTACTAATGCGTGTGTCACGTGATTATTTCTTTTAATTATGAAACTTCACCTTTTTTTTGTGCTTATTCTTGAACCAGTAAATCTGGAGATGTCTTCGGATTTTTTCAAAAGACTGCACACAAACTGACTACCGTATATACTGTTTATATTTGTACACAGACTCATTTAGACTACACACAAACTGACTATATACTGTTTATATTTGTACACAGACTCATTTAGACTACACACAAACTGACTATATACTGTTTATATTTGTACACAGACTCATTTAGACTACACACAAACTGACTATATACTGTTTATATTTGTACACAGACTCATTTAGACTGCACACAAGCTGACTATATACTGTTTATATTTGTACACAGACTCATTTAGACTACACACAAACTGACTATATACTGTTTATATTTGTACACAGGCTAATTTGATTTCATTGTTAAGTGAGTTATCGCCCCTCCTTTCCTAGACTGCAGAAGTTCCGGGCAAATATTACTTTATTGATACTCTCAGGGCTAATATCAACAGAAGCCCCTATGAAATAAAACAATAGACTTTATGACTTGGGGGGATACAGGGTTACACCACTTGACTACATTGAAGTATTTCCTGCTTTCTAAGTCAGACGGGGAAAATCTTTCTTTACACGGACGTTTGCAGTGATCTTAGATTTGAATTCTGCTATTTACACGTGAATGGAAATAAACTGAGGCGAGCTATAGTGTACGGATAGCAAATGTTGTGAAATGTAAAATTAAAGTACACAGACTTTCTATCCATGTTTACGCTGTCTGGTCATTTATCGTAATAGATAGTCAAAGTTACTCGTGAAATCTAAACATTAAGCCGTATTTATAAATAGATCCTAGATACTTTAAGAAAAATAGGAAAGTGGGCATTTCTCAATGACTTGAAATATTAATCAGTGTTCACAGTGCTGTTTTGATCATTTGAAGAAATTTGAAGATGACAATTGTCGAGAATGGCTACTTTAATATCGATGAATGATCTCTTGTAAAAACCATGCATGGTCTCACAGCTTTGAATCTTCTACAGCTGGACACAAAAGAAAACGTCAGCTGTGTTATCCAAGTGGATTACATTATGACAGATATATCGCTGTCTGACGTTTTCTCCCTCGACTTGTACAGTTGGATGTTACCGTCACAGGACAGGTCATGCACAAAAACTTCATCCGTGTATATGACCACTGACCGTAAAATGTCAAGCGATCAGCTCTACTAGAAACATTTTTTTTTCTCAAACAATCATTTTGTTGGTTTCCCCCCCCCCCTCTATTTGCCAATGTTTTCTTTATCATTGTCTCCCCTTGACTCATCCTGGGTTGTATTTTTTGTTGCCCTGTGATTTTGGTTCTGTGTCATCCAGATATGAAATAAATATTTCATTATGTGTTCTAAAATACTTTATATAAGCATCGGCAAATGATTTTTTTTTTACGGCCGGTGAATATATTACAACCTACATGTACCGTAGTATATAGCTTTATGACGTCATGGCTCGTAGCTTTGAATGTAGATAGTGTAGATGTATAGTGTAGATGTATAGTGTAGATGTAAAGTGTAGATGTATAGTGTAGTGTAGATGTATAGTGTAGTGTAGATGTATAGTGTAGATGTATAGTGTAGATGTATAGTGTAGATGTATAGTGTAGATATATAGTGTAGATGTAAAGTGTAGATGTAAAGTGTAGATGTATAGTGTAGTGTAGATGTATAGTGTAGTGTAGATGTATAGTGTAGATGTATAGTGTAGTGTAGATGTATAGTGTAGATGTATAGTGTAGATGTATAGTGTAGATATATAGTGTAGATGTAAAGTGTAGATGTATAGTGTAGATGTATAGTGTAGTGTAGATGTAAAGTGTAGATGTGTAGTGTAGATGTAAAGTGTAGATGTAAAGTGTAGATGCATAGTGTAGATATATAGTGTAGATGTAAAGTGTAGATGTAAAGTGTAGATGTATAGTGTAGTGTAGATGTATAGTGTAGTGTAGATGTATAGTGTAGATGTATAGTGTAGTGTAGATGTATAGTGTAGATGTATAGTGTAGATGTATAGTGTAGATATATAGTGTAGATGTAAAGTGTAGATGTATAGTGTAGATGTATAGTGTAGTGTAGATGTAAAGTGTAGATGTGTAGTGTAGATGTAAAGTGTAGATGTAAAGTGTAGATGTCTAGTGCAGATGTATAGTGTAGATATATAGTGTAGATGTATAGTGTAGATGTGTAGTTTAGATGTAA
This sequence comes from Bulinus truncatus, assembly GCA_021962125.1. Taxonomy (NCBI): domain Eukaryota; kingdom Metazoa; phylum Mollusca; class Gastropoda; family Planorbidae; genus Bulinus; species Bulinus truncatus. The sequence goes on from JAGDYQ010000061.1 coordinate 1,488,639, forward strand.
AGTGTAGATGTATAGTATAGATGTATAGTGTAGATATATAGTGTAGATGTAAAGTGTAGATGTATAGTGTAGATGTATAGTGTAGTGTAGATGTACAGTGTCGATGTAAAGTGAAGATGTAAAGTGTAGATATATAGTGTAGATGTATAGTAGGGTGATAACTATTTTTTTTTCGTAACGAAACTGAAACCCCTCACATTCGAGGAGCAATTGTTTGTAGATGACAGTAGCAACATTAATTTTTTTTTTAAATTGAAATAAGTTCCCCCACCTTTTCATTTTTGTTTTCACATATCGCGCAGTTTGACTATCGGTTTCAATTTCACACTGAATTTTTACATGACTTACTAGACTGCTTTTAAGCACATTCCAGTCAGTTGTTTCCATTTGTTTATAAGCAAGGCATCTACCCTCATCTTCTAAACAGAATAGGGATCCGAGGAATTCCATCTGTTGAAAAGCTAATCAATCTCACACGGATGCTCAAAAACCGTCAAATTCTTGGAAACTTCACTTTTCTGTTCAATAGCCAGAAACGGCGACTCGATCGAATCAAAATTATGATTACGGATATAGAATTGCTCTGGAGGGAAATTCTAGACTTTTCACTATTATCCAGCGCACTAATCAGAAAGAAACTCAATTGTATGTTTGATTTATATGACAAAAACAAAAAGAAACCGTCTGATAAATGTACTACAACACTTTCTAAGTTATTTGATGTCACCAACGTTAATGGAAAATGGAAAAGCAAGGAGGATGAAGAGCTCTACCAGAGGCAAGTTAAGAGTGGAGGAAAGATTGGTTATTCAATGGTCAAACAAGCCCCTTTAGAATCAATCCACCCAAGAAAACGAATCCGACTATCCAAAACTCAATCTCAAGCCAGCTCTTCTCAATCGCAACCTACACAAACACATACAACTGTCTCAAAACCTACACAAACACATACAACTGTCTCACAACCTACTTAAACACATACAACTGTCTCAGAATCTTCGGATTCTGAAACCCCTGCTTCTTCACCCGACTTGACAACGTCATCTTCTCCTGAATGCAAACCGAAATACCAAAGAGCAAGCACTACAGCAGCGGGTTTGCTAGGACTGAAAAACAACACATAAAGCATATGACGTTCTTGCAACCATTGCTGAACAGGGTCATGATGTGCCGGTTCCAAGTCAGGCGGGTGTTTGGAAACGAGTAATCTCTGAAGGACGGAAAATTAAAACCAAAATTTTTCAAAAACTTCAAAGCAAAGAACCCTATTGTCTCCAGTTTGATGGTAAAAGAGTGCAAGGGGAAGAGTATCAAGTAGTTCTGCTGAAAACATGACAACCGAAATAAAACCCGGTACTCTTAAATGTGAGAGTGGTTCTGCCGCGGCCATTCACAAGGAACCACTCAGCTAATTGATGATTATGATGCTTGGGAAAATATTGGCGTGATAATATGCGACACGACCGCAGTAAATACTGGGCGTTTGCTCGGGATTGTAAAGCTCATACAGGATGATGTCTTGAGCAAGGGCTTTCAGAAGCCACAATATATTGGCTGTCAGCACCATGTACTCGACCTCTTTCTGAAACGTCATGAATTTTCTTATTCAAGAGCTAACGAGCAAACCAGAGCTCAACTATTCCTTCATTGACAAATTAACGCACAACTATGCCACTCTTCAGACTGATTACCACCTCATTGTGACAGATGATGTTAGCACAGGCGAGAACCCTGGATGGCGAGATGATTTCAAGTTCTTATATGAATTATGTCAGACATATCGTCATTACAAAACAACTTCACGTTGGCCTCGCCTGAGCTGGAATAAACTACCAAATTTACACTAGGCAAGATGGAACTCACATGCGATATATACTATAATAGCATTATTTCTGATACCAGAGTGGCGCAACATCCTAGCTCCTTCTTGCAACTTCATCTCCTACGAATGGGCAAATGCTTGGTTCCATTCGCAACACTACATTAAAGCGTCCGTCAATGAGCTGTTTACACTCATCAGGACAAAATGCAAGAAGGCAATTAAGTGTTTAAAGACGCATTGGTCATTCGGGAAATCATTAATTGACATTCCCAGATCTAACCAAATTGCTGGACGTGCTGTAAAACTGATGGAGGAACTTCATGCAAAATCGAGAAAATTTGAATTTTTGAATCTGAAGTTCATTGGAAAAATATGTTTTACACATTTCTTGTACATTCTGTACATATTACTAACTGATCTGTATCTTATTTGTTAATAAAAGTTCATTAGTTATTATTATTACTCGTTTGAATTAAGCTAAAAAAAACTTGTCCTTTTTAAAAAAAAAATATTTTTTCCCTTTTTTCTTCCAAAAAAGGGCAAGGTGGGGGAACTTTTTCGAAAAAATCAAAAATGCAACTTATATTCTTAGATTACACATAAAAGTTCCTCGATTACAAGTGGTTTCATAAATTTTTTTTTTTGTTATCACCCTAATGTATAGTGTAGATGTATAGTGTAGTGTAGATGTAAAGTGTAGATGTATAGTGTAGATGTATAGTGTAGATGTGTAGTTTAGATGTAAAGTGTAGATGTATAGTGTAGATGTAAAGTGTAGATGTATAGTGTAGATGTATAGTGTAGATATATCGTGTAGATGTAAAGTGTAGATGTATAGTGTAGATGTATAGTGTAGATGTATAGTGTAGTGTAGATGTACAGTGTCGATGTAAAGTGAAGATGTAAAGTGTAGATATATAGTGTAGATGTATAGTGTAGATGTATAGTGTAGTATAGATGTAAAGTGTAGATGTATAGTGTAGATGTATAGTGTAGATGTATAGTGTAGATGTAAAGTGTAGATGTATAGTGTAGATGTAAAGTGTAGATGTATAGTGTAGATGAAAAGTGTAGATGCATAGTGTAGATGTAAAGTGTAGATGTAAAGTGTAGATGTAAAGTGTAGATGCATAGTGTAGATATATAGTGTAGATGTAAAGTGTAGATGTATAGTGTAGATGTAAAGTGTAGATGCATAGTGTAGATATATAGTGTAGATGTATAGTGTAGATATATAGTGTAGATGTAAAGTGTAGATGTATAGTGTAGATGTATAGTGTAGATGCAAAGTGTAGATGTATAGTGTAGTGTAGATGTAAAGTGTAGATGTATAGTGTAGATGTAAAGTGTAGATGCATAGTGTAGATGTATAGTGTAGATATATAGTGTAGATGTAAAGTGAAGATGTAAAGTGTAGATATATAGTGTAGATGTATAGTGTAGATGTATAGTGTAGTGTAGATGTAAAGTGTAGATGTATAGTGTAGATGTAAAGTGTAGATGTATAGTTTAGATGTAAAGTGTAGTTGTATAGTGTAGATGTAAAGTGTAGATGTATAGTTTAGATGTAAAGTGTAGATGCATGGTGTAGATGTAAAGTGTAGATGTGTAGTATAGAAGTAAAGTGTAGATGTATAGTGTAAATGTAAAGTGGAGATGTATAGTGTAGATGTTTAGTGTAGATTACAGTACAGTGTATATGTATAGTGTAGTGTAAATGTATAACGTCATGGATGATACCTTTTTAAATACCTGTATTAAGGATTGCATTGTTAATCATTTTATTTAATCCTGAGGTCGGACTCAATGACTGCAGTGTGCGGGGTACCTTGACTAGCCAGTCGTGCCAGAACTGTTCACTGGCGATTTTTTACTGGCCATTGGAATAATTGGAATGAGTCTGGTCATTTGATTGGGGTGAGGTGATGTCATCAACTGGTATGGTCGAGTCACGTGACGTGGTTCACAATTATCTTGACCCGTGAATGCAGAGACTTGTAGAAAGACAGACAGACTGATAGATAGATAGATAGATAGATAGATAGATAGATAGATAGATAGATAGATAGATAGATAGATAGATAGATAGATAGATAGATAGATAGATAGATAGATAGATAGATAGGTAGGTAGGTAGGTAGGTAGGTAGGTAGGTAGGTAGGTAGGTAGGTAGGTAGGTAGGTAGGTAGGTAGGTAGGTAGATAGATAGATAGATAGATAGATAGATAGATAGATAGATAGATAGATAGATAGATAGATAGATAGATAGATAGATAGATAGATAGATAGATAGATAGATAGATAGATAGATAGATAGATAGATAGATAGATAGATAGATAGATAGATAGATAGATAGATAGATAGATAGATAGATAGATAGATAGATAGATAGATAGATAGATAGATAGATAGATTGATAGATTGATACAATCATACATAAACACGAACACTACTTGTATACATATCTATCATATATTTCTATACATACACAGTGTACACTGTACACAGACTGATATAAATTATCCAGTTCAGTCCTGTCCTCATTGTATTCACGATCAACCAGTCCATGTCAATTCGGTCATCAAACTGTCGAGTATTTACTAACGACTAATCCCACTGAATTATATAACAATAAGTATCACAGATCAGTCAACATGTCTCACAACTCGCCAACACAACTACGAAACATTTCACTTTTAAATCATTCGCTTTTTAAAGACAGTTTTAAAAAAAAGAGCCACCGATACCATAAAAAGATCCATTGATACCATCAAAAAAAACAATCGATATCATAAAATAAGCCACCGATACCATTAAAAGCGCAAAATAAAAAGAGTCATTGATACCACACAAAAAGCAATCGATATCATAAAACAAGCCACCGATACCATAAATAGAGCCACCGATACCATAAATATCAATGGCTCTGTAATTCTTTTTTTTCTTATAAAACTAATCACAAAAGTCACATTATAGTTTTTTTACTATTGTTTTGTTCTATCTGTGGACTTGAGTTAATCTTGACCGGTCACGTCAGAGAGAGGAAGGGGGAGGAACTCAACATCTAGAAATGTAAATGGGAGATCATTCTTAATGTTACTGTTTTTCTTCCTTATCTGTAACTTTTTTTTCTTTATGTTTTAGAGAACATCGACTTGTTGCCATTCAAAAGGACGTAAAGTTTCTCATTAAAACCTGTGTAACTATATTTGACCCAGTGAACGTAACGGTCTGCTGTTGGATAGTTCTTACACGATGGAGGCGCTAGATACAGACGGAATACTTTGTATGGTAGTCGTATCAATCATCAGTTTATCGTACTGCAGTTTATCACAGATCATATCACACATAAGCTTATCACACGGCAGTTCATAATACGACAGCTCCACACACAGCAATTTATCACACAGCAGGTTATCACATTGCGGTTTATCACACATCAGTTTTTTATACGGCAGTTTATCATAAAAATGTGTAACACACGGCAGTTTATCATAAAAATGTGTATCACATGGCAGTTTATCATAAAAATGTGTATCACACGGCGGTTTATCATAAAAATGTGCATAACATGGCAGTTTATCATAAAAATGTCCATCACACGGCTGTTTATCACACGGCAGTTTATGAGTATATTTAAGCTTGAATTTCAAAGTATGGCTGATAATCCAAGTACTTGAGTTAATTAGTTAAGTCAAAATCTTCTGTCACTGATGGTATTTATTTTTCTATCGTTATTCAGGCACATGCATCTATTTATAGCATGTTATCATTAGAATAAAAATGCAGGACATGCCCCGTAATTAGGTGGTGGCCATTGGGGGCTTTCTGTCCAAGACACCATTTAGTGTCGAAGTCAGAACTGAACTGGAGCCTAAACCCTCTGAATGGTCAAGGTTAGATAGTAACTGTTACACCATAGATGCAATGTATGATATTACAGTAAGACCTGTATGTCGTGTCGTATAAATAGCAATACTTTAGTGAAGTACAAATACAGCACACCATCCGAATAGGAAAGGGAAAAACTTTCGGAACATCTCTGGGTATCGGAATCTGATTCAGTGAATTATTTCCTAATTTGCGGTCCATATCCATTTCATTAGAACTTAGTTAATACTTGTTTTCGTCATAGATAGACAGACATAGAGATAATAGACAGATAGACCGACAGACAGACAGACAGATAGATAGATAGATAGATAGATAGATGGATAGATAGATAGATAGATAGATAGATAGATAGATAGATAGATAGATAGATAGATAGATAGATAGATAGATAGATAGATAGATAGATAGATAGATAGATAGATAGATAGATAGATAGATGTCACGTGACACTGAGCCAAAGTTCCCAACATTGTGTATTTATTAAACGCCATAAATCAGACCACTCACCACCTACCCACCACCCCCGCTCACAACTCTGCTGACAGAACATATCTACCTGATATCTTCAAGTACTGTCGTGTCCACTTCATACCACCTGTCCAAGTGTCACCCTGTCATCTTATAGACACTTGTCAATATCAGCTCATAGACTGTTTGATCTGATGCATTAATGACTTTTGAGAATTTTATCTTAAAAAAATATTTGTAAAAATATCTAAAGCTGGTTAAACATAAACACACACACAAACGCATACACACACACACATATGTAATTAACAATACTTATAATTAGCTGTATTCATGCTTCAATTATGATCTTTCTTGTACAGAATTTAATTAGTTAAAAAAAACGAATACATTTAGTTATGAATGAAGACGAGCAGTGAAATATGTGCTCATGTTGGCTTCTTTTAGGTCGCTCTCAGTCACTCCAGTCATCAATCACTTCACAATGTTATTCACATCAACTGCTTGCTTCACTTTAGGAAACTTGTGTACACCAAATTAAAAAAACTCTTCGAATATTAAATAGACAAAAAAAAAACTGGATATACCACTTGTGTTAGACCGAGACTTAAATTAGATTTTAAAATTAACTTTAATAAATTTCTTTAACTTTGTTTCACCCAATCAAGCAATATACGAAAAAGAAAGTGCAGGGTAAATTTCTACAATGTGAGCCTGTGAAATACTCGTCGAGAAGAGAATAATTCAAAGCAGTCTTACCAGTTGTAAATGGATCTATACCAAAATTGGATTAGAGATTATGGAATACTGCCTCGAGGAAAAATATTAAATTGAGCCCTTTAAATAGACATATAGGGAAAATGAAAAATACAAGTGTAGAATGGGGGGTTCCCTTGGGTCCATTAGAAGTCGGAACCCAGGGCGCATGGTCAACGCGCCCACCATTGACCAATGAGATTGTGAGCCATGGGGTGTACACTAAGAATTGATTGCAATGTATTCGGACAAATAATTGAGAAGGAAAAACTTTGACTATTGACTAGTGAGAATTGAATTACTGATGTTGAAATATCTATGTTTGCGTTTGATTAAACTTGTTATGAATTGGTATAATATCAAGGCCTTGGGTGGGTTTTTTAATAAAAATGGAATATTTTTTTAGGGTTTAGAAATGTTCTTTATTTATTGCCGCAGGTCGCAAACAACCAGGCAAAACTAATCTTCGATTCCATTATTAAGTATCATTTTAATACCTTTCTATTTTAAAATAATTCATAGGACACCTCTGCACTTGAAAATTTTCAACATGCACTGTATTACGGAGGCTATTGGCACTGTATTAAGGGGGCTACTGGCACTGTATTATGGAGGCTATTGGCACTGTATTATGGAGGCTATTGGCACTGTATTATAGAGGCTATTGGCACAGTATTATGGAGGCTATTGGCACTGTATTATGGAGGCTACTGGCACTGTATTATGGAGGCTATTGGCACTGTATTATGGAGGCTACTGGCACTGTATTATGGAGGCTATTGGCACTGTATTATGGAGGCTATTGGCACTGTATTATGGAGGCTATTGGCACTGTATTGTGGAGGCTATTGGCACTGTATTATGGAGGCTATTGGCACTGTATTATGGAGGCTATTGGCACTGTATTATGGAGGCTATTGGCACTGTATTATGGAGGCTACTGGCACTGTATTATGGAGGCTATTGGCACTGTATTATGGAGGCTATTGGCACTGTATTATGGAGGGTATTGGCACTGTATTATGGAGGCTATTGGCACTGTATTATGGAGGCTATTGGCACTGTATTATGGAGGCTATTGGCACAGTATTATGGAGGCTATTGGCACTGTATTATGGAGGCTATTGGCACTGTATTATGGAGGCTATTGGCACTGTATTATGGAGGCTATTTGGCACTGTATTATGGAGGCTATTGGCACTGTATTATGGAGGCTATCGGCACTGTATTACGGAGGCTATTGGCACTGTATTATGGAGGCTATTGGCACTGTATTATGGAGGCTATTGGCACTGTATTATGGAGGCTATTGGCACAGTATTATGGAGGCTATTGGCACTGTTTTTTGTTCCTGGCTATCGGCACTGTATTTGGAGGCTTTTGGCACATCAATACTTATTTACTCTTTTTGTACAGATTTTCAACTAGCCAAAAAGACTTCGAAGGACGGATATTGATCAAAGATTTGGTAGACGAATTGATAAAAGACAATCGAGAGAGTAGTAGTAAAAGCAATTGTAATCAAGTTTGACTTCAATCAATATGCACCAACATTCTATGTCTACAAACTTATATCTGTTTTTTATTGGGTTGAATGTTCTGGGTTTTTTTTCTGACATTAATTTGGGGGCCTCTTACCTAGTAATGATGGACCAAACCAAAATCGGTCAAGCGTTCGATGTCGACCTGAGAGTCTAGGGTTCGATCTCCGATGAGAATCAAGACACATTGTTAGATAGACAGACATATAGATTGATAGATAGTTATATAGATAGACAATTAATTATTGCATCAATGTAGATGTTAGAGGGAATTCCCTGTAGTACGGTAACGCACCTAATGAATGGGTTATTGAACGGAAGTAAAAAAAAAAAGGAACGAGACACAGACGGTTGACGAGGAAAGATAGAACATTGTTTTGGATACCTTTGTTTTGCTTAAGTTTGAAGAAGGTAGGGGAATTAGGAAGGAACGGAGGAGCTAGGAAGAAGTATTTATTGTATTAACAGAACGGACAACTAGTATTTATCGTAGAGACATGATTTAATGGTTAATGTTCATTATTGAATAACTAGTTCTTGCGATTATTCAATAAAGTGATTTTGGTTAATAACTGGAAGTGTCATGAACTTATATAAGTTGTGTGGGGTGTCATGAACTTATATTAGTTGTGTGGGGTGTCATAAACTTATATTAGTTGTGTGGGGTGTCATGAACTTATATTAGTTGTGCGGAGTGTCATGAACTTATATTAGTTGTGTGGGGTGTCATGAACTTATATTAGTTGTGTGGGGTGTCATGAACTTATATTAGTTGTGTGTGAATTAAAGAAAGAAAGAAAAAGAAACAATCTTGCCATCCCTGACAACAATCAATGGATATTTCAGGTCACGGTTAAAGTCCCTCGTTATATCTCCCGTGGTGCCTCCATGGCTATTGAACTATCGGCTCTGGGGGGGGGGGTGAAAGAAAGACACCATAAAAACAGTCCCATTAGTGGTTTATAAAATCTAAGAGATTTCATCTAATCCTTTCAGGGACTTTGCACACACACACACACACACACACACACACCTATTCCGAAAAAATTCAAGTCATTTCTCTAAACGTTTTCTCCGATAAAATCACCGTTTAAAATACATATAAAACAACATACATATTCACTCAAATGACTGACTCGATACTTTCTTCACTATTTTGTATACATACCATGAATTATTACACTGAAGAAAAAAATTATGTTACCCAGTTCTATTGATAAAGTATGCTATGTTTAAAAGGGATAATTTTGACTATGGAATTAAGGCAGTGATACTGATTGTCTGTCTATCTACCACTCCAATCCTCGCTCAGATCGTTTGTCTATTTACCACTCCAATCCTCCCTCTGATGGTCTGTCTAACTACCACTCCATTCCTCCGTCTGATTGTCAGTCTATCTATTTATCTATTGCTGTATTTTTTTTTATCTCTCTATTATCTATCAATGCAAATCTCCGTCTGCTTGTCTGTCTATCTATCACTCCGATCCTTTATTTGTTTGTCTGTCTATCTATCACTCCAACTGTGCAATATTCCTTCTGATTATATGTCTGTCTTTCCGTCTATCTATATACCACTCTAATCCTCTAACTGGTTGTCTTTCGGCCTGTCAATATATTTTCTATCATTCCAGTTGTCAGTGATTGTCTGTTTAGCTGTCCATCTATCTATCACCCCAGTTCCCTATCTGAAGGCCTTTCTGTCTTGGTGTCTATCTACCCCGTCAATATATCATAGGATCGTCTGTCTCTACAGCTGTCTGTCTATTCCTCCAACCTTCTATCCGTCTATTCATTCCACCACACCACCGTCTGTCTATCTACATAAACATCTTCAACTCAAAGAATCAGCATGTGGTTAACCTATAAATAGATGCAATAAAAACATCTTCAAGTTGATAGAAACCTCGTTGCCATCACCAACCCTGTCGGTGAAGACATTAAAGAGACACACGGAGACAGAAACCTAGCTGACAACTTCCTCAAAAAAAAAATGTTCAGTTTGGACTCTTTCAAAGTACACCCCACACACACACGCGCGCACACACTCAAACATGCTGTCTGTTCGCTGCTTGAATTGAATAAGAAAGTTTCTAATCCTCTTACACTATTCAAACTTGTTCCGAGACCAACGGAGACACTAACGGGGGGAGGGGGGGGGAGAGATAAACACATTTGAAGACCGAGACGAAGTCTTTTTTATTATTATTATTTTGTTTCAAGATAAAACAGTCGAGTGATGGCGGATAGTGATGTTTTTACTTTTATGATTTGATGGTTATCAACAGATTTGTTTTGACAATCTTACAACACCCATGGGCATTGAGGTCAATAAAATTATTACTTTGTACAAAGTGATGCTAAATTTGGCTTTTAGTAGTACCCCATTTTATGCAAAAGTTTTTTTATGACTAAAAAATATTTTTTTTTTTAAATGAGATTGGAATATTTTGAGCTCTGCAAACTTTATGATGGATAATAATAGCCAGACTTGAGACTACAGACTGACATTTGTTGATAATAATACCCAGACTTGACACTTTACAAACAGATATTTGTTGATATTATTGTTTGTATAGTGTACCCATACAATGTTTTACACTTGCTTTAGAGCTTCTGATAAATCAATGTATGACAGCTGGTTGGCTGTCAAGTTGTGAATATGTTCAGTATTCTGAAAGCTATGGGTTTAAATACCGATGGGCATCATTCCCTTAGTTGACCATTGAAGCCACGACAATGTGTGGCGGGTGTGCACAATGTGTGGCGGGTGTGCACAATGAGTTTCCTAAACATGGCCTCAATATGAAACAAGGAGATATCATATTATCCTTAATGTCACTACTTCATATGAAACAAGGAGATATCATATTATCCTTAATGTCACTACTTCATATGAAACAAGGAGATATCATATTATCCTTAATGTCACTACTTCCTATGAAACAAGGAGATATCATATTATCCTTAATGTCACCACTTCATATGAAACAAAGAGATATCATATTATCCTTAATGTCCCCACTTCATATGAAACAAAGAGATATCATATTATCCTTAATGTCACCACTTCATATGAAACAAGGAGATATCATATTATCCTTAATGTCACCACTTCATATGAAACAAGGAGATATCATATTATCCTTAATGTCACCACTTCATATGAAACAAGGAGATATCATATTATCCTTAATGTCACCACTTCATATGAAACAAGGAGATATCATATTATCCTTATTGTCACCACTTCATATGAAACAAGGAGATGTCATATTATCCTTAATGTCACCACTTCATATGAACAAGGAGATGTCATATTATCCTTATTGTCACCACTTCATATGAAACAAGGAGATATCATATTATCCTTAATGCCACCACTTCATATGAAACAAAGAGATATCATATTATCCTTAATGCCACCACTTCATATGAAACAAGGAGATATCATATTATCCTTAATGTCACTACTTCATGAAATAAATTGTTTTGTTTACCACCGTCCGGGTTATCAACCTTGTTTGCAACTGTACCCCAAAGGGTGCGAAAGTATGACGGCAGGTACCTTTCACACGTAAGAACTTTACATTCTTGGATGTTTTAAACGAAAAGTATACGTCGCTGTGTACCCCTACATAAGCTTTCCCCGCACCCCTTGGGGTACTCGTAACTAGGGAGCGACCGATATGCCTTTTTACCGATAGTCCGATACCGATATTTTCCCCCAGCATTTTTACCGATACCGATCCGATTATCGGTCGCTCCCTACTCGTAACACCGGTTGAGAAACGTGGGTTTACCAACGAAAAGTGGTAAAATCAACAGTAAATCGGACGTGTAATATTCCTGTCAATGATTCTCATGTTTTAAGAGAAGTAAGAACTTCTTATTAGTACGACTGCCCTAGTGACAACTGTTTGGTGTCTAGTACTTTTTCTATCGGCTGAGTGGACTACATATGTTGAGAATTATTCAGTTCATACAAAATGTACATCTCATCAAAGATCTTTATTTAGCGAGGCTCTCTATATGTTCTTCTATTTATATACTCACTCTACCAATGTAGCGATGTAGCACACTTGACATCGATAAATGTTACTGTCTTCTAACGTATTCAGGTTGGGCTTCATTGGCCGGGAACACTAGGTCACCACTAGTGATAAATGTTACTGTTTTCTAACGTATACAGGTTGGGGGTTTCATTGGCCGGGAACACTGGGTCACCACTAGTGATAAATGTTACTGTTTTCTAACGTATTCAGGTTGGGGGTTTCATTGGCCGGGAACACTAGGTCACCACTAGTGATAAATGTTACTGTTTTCTAACGTATTCAGGTTGGGGGCTTCATTGGCCGGGAACACTAGGTCACCACTAGTGATAAATGTTACTGTTTTCTAACGTATTCAGGTTGAGGGTTTCATTGGCCGGGAACACTAGGTCACCACTAGTGATAAATGTTACTGTTTTCTAACGTATACAGGTTGGGGGTTTCATTGGCCGGGAACACTAGGTCACCACTAGTGATAAATGTTACTGTTTTCTAACGTATACAGGTTGGCCGGGAACACTAGGTCACCACAAGAAAACTGAATGATTTAGTTACCCAGTCAATTATCTAACATTTCAAAGTTCGATAGTTGGAAAATTACGTTTGAAAGTAAACAGTCAGCTTTTTTTATGTTTGAAAGTAATATATATATACCTATTTACTTATATATACCTATTTACTTATATATACATATTTACTTATGAAATAATTTATTTATGCTTAAAAAAGGATATTCATCTATTTACGTTTGAATGTAACAGTAAAAAATTTATTTTTGAAAGGAACATAGTCAACAATTTACTTTTGAAAGGAACATAGTCAGCTATTAAGTTATAAAGGCATATAGTCAGCTATTTACATTAAGCATTAAGCAGGCCAGCTACTTTCCATCAGTCACCAGCTGTTGACTCCAGCTATCGCACTACGGTCTCGACATATGACCAGCTGTGGACGTTATCGGATGCAAGTATCTTTGACAGTTAGACAATAATATCGGTGATAGAATATTTTATTACCGGTTATTTGGAATGAGTTATAACTTAATACATTAATAATTCCAGAATCGATTCTTGATAATCGATATCGGTGATCATGTGATTATCAGTCGCATTCAACTTTAACCATTCAGATTCTAAACTTGCCAACCACTAGTCACATTCCACTTTAACAATTCAGATTCTAAACTTGCCAACCACTAGTACCTTTGTTAACATTTCAATACGTCCTTTACATAATGTTGCAATTTAATTTTTTAAACATCTCGACCAAACGTATTTGATCGTTCTTAAATACATTTTAAAAAATAATAATTTATGATTTGATGTAAATATTTAAATGAATTATCATTAATAAGAATATAAGCGTGGATGACCTTAAATAAAACTTGTACTTTTAAACTAATGTAAAGATATACTTTTTAGTTATTTTATACTTTTTAGTTATTTTATACTTTTTAGTTATTTTATACTTTTTAGTTGTTTTATACTTTTTAGTTATTTTATACTCTTTAGCTATTTTATACTTTTTAGTTATTTTATACTTTTTAGTTATTTTTATACTTTTTAGTTATTTTATACTTTTTAGTTATGAAAAAAATAAAGTCGCTATTGCTGCCAACTTTCGCCTAATTTTGGATGTCCATATAACACTAAAAATCTTTACTGTTGTGTGCATCTAGGTACTGGTGATCTAATACGTTTTGTGTGTGCGTGATAATCTCAATGCTAAGTTTTATGCCAATTATAAGAATTACTCTAATGTAATTCTCTCCGTAACTCCACAGAATGTTTATTCATGTACTCGAAACTATTGAAATGACGTATTGTCATCAAGAAGCTACACTTGTGTCAACTTTGAGTCTTCACACTAGATTAGATATGTCCGAAAATGAGCGATAAAAATGAAAAACAAAAACCTCAGCGCCACAGAAATTGAAACTAATTAAAGTTTATAAAAAAATGAAAGACTTTGAGTAAATGAATTGTAAAAATAAAACTGAACTAAAATGATTGTATTTTTATGTATTGAAATTATTTTATCAACATGGACAACTTGTACTGTAGCACAAAATATTTACGATTCATGTTAGTTTAAGAAAATAGAAAAACTGTTTATCTGTGATTTTTTTTGTGATAGAAAGGGTCAGTTAGAGAATACTGTCAGTGTGATAGAAAGGGTCAGTTAGAGGATACAGTCAGTGTGATAGAAAGGGACAGTTAGAGGATACAGTCAGTGTGATAGAAAGGGTCAGTTAGAGGATACAGTCAGTGTGATAGAAAGAGACAGTTAGAGGATACAGTCAGTGTGAGAGAAAGGGTCAGTTAGAGGATACAGTCAGTGTGATAGAAAGGGTCAGTTAGAGGATACAGTCAGTGTGAGAGAGAGGGTCAGTTAGAGGATACTGTCAGTGTGATAGAAAGGGTCAGTTAGAGGATACAGTCAGTGTGATAGAAAGGGTCAGTTAGAGGATACTGTTAGTGTGATAGAAAAGGTCAGTTAGAGGATACAGTCAGTGTGATAGAAAGGGACAGTTAGAGGATACAGTCAGTGTGATAGAAAGGGACAGTTAGAGGATACTGTCAGTGTGATAGAAAGGGTCAGTTAGAGGATACTGTTAGTGTGACAGAAAGGGACAGTTAGAGGATACTGTCAGTGTGAATAATCTCATCTCCCAATGACTACCACAAAACCTTCCTGTCAGTGTCACTGTGACATCTAGTGTGTCTACATAGTAGAACTTCCTCCAAATTGTAGTTTCGTTCATCAAATTGTTTTAAAAAAAAATAATAAAAAAAGCAAAGAATCGAGTTGGCTAATATTTTCATAAATCTTTTTTGTCGTGTAGTATTTAGGTTTCAACACAACTGCTCTTCAGCTGGTCCAATATAGTCGAATGGATTTAACTAATTATCATTCACTATTGCAGGAAGCAGGGAAAAAATGAATTCAAACGCTGTGGATTATGGAATTTCCTGAAAGACAAGAAAGTTGTGTCGTTAAGTGTCAGATGATTTTTATTTCAGCTCATTCATAATGTGCCAATAGAAACTAATTGAAATATTGTCATGGAGTGAGCCAGTAAGTGGAATAACTCCATCACCAGAGTTTAAAATGGCAGTAAAACGATCGGATCAAATATTTTATTTTTAAATATGAAAGTAGAATATTTAAATTTGAAAACCATCTGGACATCAATTAACACGATAACTTTGGGGTTTTTTTTTCTTTTTCAATTACTGAACTAAAAGAAATATTTACCCAATTAATGATTAACAATGTAATTATGATTATCACCTGTATTAACACCATGATTATCAACATGATTACGACCAATATTGCCATCACGATTACCACCACGTTTACCATGATGATTACCACCATGATAATCACCAGGATTACCACCATGATTACCTCAGTATAACTGCACTGAAGTAATTACACATCCGACAGTTTTTAATTAGTCAGTTCTTTTATAATCAAAAACTACTTTGTTATGGTGACACATAGATATGGGGTTGTTATGTTGACATGTTATCGGGGCAGATGAAGTGTAGAATTCATCTGTTTCTATAACCTCGGCATATGAAGGGATTGTGTGGTTATCACAACGCCCAGCCGCCTTTACTTCCCCAACTTAAAGTCAGGTACCCGCTTAAAGCTGGGTGGGCTTGTGGGACGACTTTGCACCGAATTTCACCTGGAAAAATTCCATGGGCCTCACCGAGGATCGAACCCAGGACTCTCAGGTTGACAGTCGAGTATCTACACCACTCGGCCATCCGTCCCATATCATTATTATTATGAAGTGTATATTTATGATGCGGTGTTCAATTTGTCATCTCACTCAAGTCATTCTATTAAAGGCGTTGAGTGTCTAATACGATAATGCCGCAGTTCTCAACCGGTAATACGCGTACCCCAAGGGATACGGCAAAAGGTCATGCAGATGTATACAGCGACATATAATGTTCGTTTAAAATAAACCAAGAGTTTGAAAGAAGGTCGCCAGTTCGCTGCTCATCACCAAACCACGTGACCGAGTATTTAAAAGGTGAGTGCATTCCATTATGACAATAATATAACATAATAATAGTGATTTGGGCGCTGCGTTAAATCGAAAGTAAAGAATTAATATAACAGTATTCCAGTTTAAAATACAATCATGAAAAAAAAATCGGATCCGCCTGAAACCAAAAAATAGCCTCGCCTACCGATCAAGCCTGAGGGGATATAACTCTATGCAAATGTTTTGCAGGGTACAGCTAGTTACATTTAATCGCGAACGTACATGTGAGGGGTAGCGTAGCTGCGTACAAACTTTCACAACCTTTTGGGTACAGTCGCAATAAAGTTTGTGAACCGCTGAGCTAGTGTATCAAGGAAAATAGTTATCTTGAACAGTGTAAAGCAAGTATCTATGTACTTTCACATAAAATGGAACAGACCATGTTAAGGGAAAACGTTTTTTTTTTGGCCGCGGACCACAATAAATTTGACCAGTTGTAGAAATGTCTGAAGTGGCCGGACCTCGAGCAAGTAGATAGTGATTGTATAAGTACTAGTGTACAGTAAATGTTCTTAATTTAAGTGTCTTAAAAAAAGAATGTGCGGGCCACATCAAACAACCATACGGGCCGCACTTGGCCCACGGGTTGTATTAAGCCCATCCATAGGGTAAAAATTTTTAATTTGACAAATCATTTGACTAAAGAAAGCTATCATTTCTCCTTTGTTAACTGAAAGCAGGGGCGTAGCGAGCTTAACTCGCGGTCGGGGGCACAATACCTTTTAAGCGCCCCCCCCCATTCAAAAACCATATAATATTATATGTAAAATATACCATTTGGCGCCCCTTTGTGAATAGCGCCCTGGGCATGATGATCCCCATGCCCCCCTCACTACGCCACTGACTGAGAGTGGAGTATAAAAAAGTGTTGTAAAAAAGAAGACAACTTTATTCGATCGGATTGGACTTGTTGAAATAATAGTCCCGAATTTTTTTTTTTAATTATTTGAACACATTATTACCAAGACATTTTGTTACCTAGACATTTTGTTACCATGACATTTTGTTATCTAGACAATTTGTTAAATTAAACGTCGTGAGCAACTTGCGCCAAAATATGTCCCAAGAACTCCGTGAAGTCATGTCAGATGTAATTAAAATTTTGAACGATTAAAATCTATCTAAAGCGCTCAATTATATACTTTTTGAGGAAATGACTTACCGGTATATTCACAGACATACTTGGGTCCATTAAAGTCAATAAGGTTGCATACTTTCAAGATTAAGACAAAGAGAAAAGTAAATAAGAAGAGAAAGAAATTGTAAGCTATAATACTGTTGGTATCAAAGTCTTACACGGAAAAAATGATTATTTACAAAATTATAAACACTGGTTGTGTAACCGACTAATTTGACAGCCTCAAACTAAAGTATCGCATCGTGTTTACATGATCTTAGTCAGATTAGAGTATCTAGTTGGTATCGATACTTCTGTCATATGGACAGGAATTGGGGATAGTGATTCTATATTATTAGAATGTGTTAACGCTTTAGGTTTCTGTCTAACATTTGTACCAAAAGTATCAAGCATGTGTGTCAGGCGTCAGACCACAGACTGAGGTAGTAATCACCAGCCACAGACATCTGCTCATGTGCCCTGAGGTCAAAGTCGGCATCAAAGTCCAAGTTATCGGCAAGCCATGAATTAGTCGTTATCAGAGACCGCGGTCATTTGGTAGTCATGCTGCCAGTACAAGTGACCGCCAAAATTAGCATAAACAAGATTTTGGTTTCCGCAGCCAGTGGACTGATCTGATCGCAGTAAAACCCTTTAAGTCTCAGCCAAGCAAGTAAAGTTTCAGCTGTCATTAGAATATCAGATCTTAACACTGGTCAAAGTGGTGACCTATGAAATTTAAATAAAAAGCCTTCACTCGTGATATTAGATATTTGAAAAACACTTCAAAATATCTCCATGTTTATCATTTTTATATAAAGAAACTTTTAGACTTTACAAGAGTGCAAAGTTGTAGTGCAATATGTCTGACGATTATGTGAGTAATCGCTGCATTCCTGTCAGTGTAAACTCAATAAACTGTATATTTTTACAATGTATGATATATACAAACGAAACTATGTTTATGGGTACGGATGTGGCTATATCATTTGTGGCCTTTGTTCGTTTAACTTGACCACATCCCTAAAAGTAAAAATAGAAGTGACTTAAGGTCAGTGGACTTTCCCTCAACTCCCACAGCTGAGGCGGTTGTCATGACAAACGTGTCATCACTAGTTCCTAGCAATCAGGCACCTGTCTGCCTTCGAGTTGCTTAAACGGCAAGAGCAGCGCTCTGTCCTTATTGAGGAGATGGTTGATGGCTGGGAAGGGGGCGGGAGGTGGGGGACAACAGGTCGACCATGAAGTCTTTTTATGCACTGTGCAATGAAAAACTGTTAAGAAAAAGTTCAGCTTCCAGCCAACAGTCCAGTGTTCAAGACCTTTTCCGGTGCAGCTCCTGTGGTTAACACTAGCCGTATTGACGCCTAAGTCGGGAAAGTCAGCCAACCCCCCCCCCCTAGTACTACACCATGTGTAATGGAAACGATCAGGTCCTACCGTGATGCTTTAAAATTGGCCTGTACTGACTCTTCTAAGTCGGTGTTAGCGGCAGATAATAGGCCTGATTCGGGGCCCATATTTGTTTTACACGAACCTGTTTTTCGTAGATCTAGCTGATCCATGTTGGTATATGTGTATATATAAAGCATTGATGATAGCCGTTTCAGAGGCGGTGCCAGACAAAGATCGGCTGTTGCAGGAAGGGGCTGTGCCCGTGACGGGCATAGTTATCATGAAGAACTCACCGTCTGTTATCTAGGCTATAACAAGGGGCAGGAGAATGGCCCGAGCGGCTGGAAGCCGTTGTGGACCATTCGGACGTGCCTGAGAATGAATAGCCGACTTCCTATTGAGGTCGATCAATACCCAGACATTCCTCATCGGGGATGTAAGAAGATCAATGGATGGTGCAATTGCCGAAATCATCTGAAATACTGAACGTACTAAGTAGTGCTCCAGTTAATGTAATGGGGTGACAGGGAGAGATGTCTGGAGTCACAGACTGGCTTTCAAAAGCGACGTGTACTTTGGATAATTCAGCAAGCACTAATAGACCAGTTTTGCACTGTGCATTGTCCGATTGGAGCGTACTTTGAGAGGCACAATGTCGACTTTCGTTGCCTTCAGTGTAGAGAGACTGAGGAAATCATGTGGCTGACCACATGGTGGACCAGTC
This sequence comes from Bulinus truncatus, assembly GCA_021962125.1. NCBI lineage: Eukaryota > Metazoa > Mollusca > Gastropoda > Planorbidae > Bulinus > Bulinus truncatus. Next base: position 1,508,474 of record JAGDYQ010000061.1, read on the forward strand.
GGTAAATGTTTGCCATAGGGTTGTATGGCAGTTTCCTCATGCTGAGGAACACAACGAGTCTATTCTGTCATGCTCAGAAGCACACTTCAGATGCACACTTTCAGAACCACTGGTTTAGAGAGTTCCGTCATAGTAATCTATCCTTAAAATATATCCGTGGACTGAAAAGGTTGGGAAACTCTTATCAATATTCTAAAGTTAGATAATCGAGAAAATTCAGAATCTAGTCATGTTTCAGATGTTTAGAAAATCTATATTAAGTCAATATCTTAAGAAAGAGAAGTCCTAATGTAATTTCTACACACAAACTCTGACACACACAAACACACACACACACACATACACATACTCACACCTAGCGTTTGAACAATGCTAAGTTGGACCCTTGATTCACAGAGAAGTTAAATGGAATTAAATTGGACGCTTTATTTCAACCAAGTCATTATCGACTCGATTGATTCAAGAAATAAATAGTCCACCACGTTATAGTACCATGGGCGGGAAGAAGGTTGGTCTTCACTGGAAATTATTTCCCAACCACAAGATGCCAGGCAGAATGAAATAATGAGATGCTGACCTAGCTTTCCTAATACTTTAAAATAAGAAAAAAAAATGTTTAGAAAATAAAGAGTTGCAATAGATCAATGATTTTCAAACTAAAGCTACTCGCGAGACACAGACAAAAATTTAAAAAAATGAAACAAAGAAAACAAAATTAAATTAAATGAATATTTTCCCATTAAGTGGGTCGAGGTCCACACTCGGTGAACTATTGCATATAAATTAACTCTCATAAATAATTTATGACTTAGTTTTGTAAACAAAACTCTTCAGTGCTTAAAAGTCTTACATTGTTTGCTTATTGACTATTTTGACTTGAGTTCAACAAGTGTCTATTAGTACTAAGTGATGTTTAAAACAATGAATAGGGTGCTGATGGCTAGCATCGTCCAGATGATGGGGGGGGGGGTGTGAAGGTGGGGGGAGTTTGACTTGCTGAATTTAAACTCTTTGTCCATTTATTATTTTTTTAAAACTCAACAAATCCAAACACCAAAATATGTTAGTCTTAGTACAGAGATGTTGAAAAAAATAATAAATACAATATTAATTATTACGGCAACACTTGATGATACCTTAGGTATTGGTTATATTAGCATGAAGCCATCCATTAACTGAGAATGAAGAAAAACCCAAAAATACACTTAAAGAATTTAGCACATTAAATTATAAAACAACAGTAAACTTTCAACAATCCCGTAATAATCCAGTCCCCTATACACTCCTTGTTTGAAAATCCAGTCTCCTATAAACTGCTTAGTTTGATAATCAAGTCTCCTAAATACTTCTTAGTTTTTCAAATATTTTACTTGAATTACAATAACGGATAAACGTTCGGAGCAGCAAGCATTTTTAATGATGAGGGTTGGGCGAAAAATTGTTTAGCTCCAGCTATACCAGAGATTTTTTTCATTGTGTGGAATACTTTCAGGCCGGATGGTCAAGAAGTTAGGATACCTTTAGGCCTGATTGTCAAGAGGTTAAAATAAACTTGATAAGATTCTAAATAAAGCATTTGATATAAACTCAGAATGAGTTACATAGACAATGGTTCCAATGAGTGGATAGTACATAGCCAATTGTTTTTATGTGTTGATAGTACATGGTCAATTGTTTTAATGTGTTGATAGTACATAGCCAATTGTTTTAATGTGTTGATAGTACACAGCATATTGATTTAATGTGTTGATAGTACATAGCCAATTGTTTTAATGTGTTGATAGTACATAGCATATTGATTTAATGTGTTGATAGTTCACAGCCAATTGTTTTAATGTATTGATAGTACATAGCCAATTGTTTTGATGTGTTGATAGTACATAGCCAATTGTTTTAATGTGTTTATAGTACATAGCCTATGGTTTCAAATGGCACTATTATAGACGAGTCGAAATTTATCAATTTATAATTTTTAAAAAAGTATTCATGTTTTTCGTAGACACCAAGGTGACACGTTACAATGGTTAAAAAACATTTCAAAGTTAAAAATGTAAATGTAGAAATTAAGCTATGAATGTTTTAAATAAAGATTTTTAGCTATTTACATTAGAACTAAAAAGTATCAGTATATAGTTTGAAAGAAAGAGATTTGGCTACTTACGTTTGAAATAAAGATAATCAGCTATTTACGTTTAAAAGAAAATTAGCTATTTAAGTCTGCCTAGTGAGCTATTTATGTCTGCCAAGTGAGCTATTAAAGTCTGCCTAGTGAGTTATTTATAACTGCCTAGTGAGCTATTTACGTCTGTCTAGTGAGTTATTAAAGTCTGCCTAGTGAGTTATTTATAACTGCCTAGTGAGCTATTTACGTCTGCCTAGTGAGCTATTTACGTCTGTCTTGTGCGTTATTAAAGTCTGCCTAGTGAGTTATTTATAACTGCCTAGTGAGCTTTTTACGTCTGCCTAGTGAGCTATTTATGTCTGCCTAGTGAGCTATTAAAGTCTGCCTAGTGAGTTATTTATGTCTGCCTAGTGAGCTATTTACGTCTGCCTAGTGAGCTATTTACGTCTGTCTAGTGAGTTATTAAAGTCTGCCTAGTGAGTTATTTATAACTGCCTAGTGAGCTATTTACGTCTGCCTAGTGAGTTATTTATGTCTGCCTAGTGAGTTATTTAAGTCTGCCTATTGAGTTTTTTATGCCTGCCTAGTGAGCTATTTATGCCTGCCTAGTGAGCTATTTATGTCTGCCTAGTGAGCCATTTATGTCTGCCTAATGAGTTATTTATGTCTGCCTAATGAGCTATTTATATCTGCCTAGTGAGCCATTTATGTCTGCCTAGTGAGCTATTTATGTCTGCCTAGTGAGCCATTTATGTCTGCTTAGTGAGTTATTTATGTCTGCCTAATGAGCTATTTATGTCTGCCTAGTGAGCTATTTATGTCTGCCTAGTGAGCTATTTATGTCTGCCTAATGAGCTATTTATGTCTGCCTAGTGAGCTATTTAAGTCTGGCTAGTGAGTTATTTAAGTCTCCATAGGGAGCTATATTTCTCCTTCAAATGACTTATTTAGCTGAATATGTATCGAACTGCCAATCTACTTTGATCATTTCATAGTCATTATTGGTTGAAAACCGTGTTTGACCTTGGGATATAATATATTACCAATCAAAAACATCCAACATCTTCAAAGATTACACTGGTGTTGACGATTGATCCCAGCTCACGTGTGTTTGACGAGATTTCTTTTTCTGAAACATCTAAAACTCTTTGAACTATGTGGGTTATCCCCTCCTTCTTGAGTTGGTTTTAATTATATTAACCTGACCACACTGAAAGTTTCATTCTGGTGGTGAAAGTTGTCATCAGCCATCACGGTGTAGAGAGTGTAGACCACTAATTTCACAAGTCGAAATCTTCTACAAGATTGTCAACTTATCTATTATCAGTGCTTTTTCTGTGCTAAATTTGAATCATTTTAAATTGCGCGCAAAAAGAATTAAAATAAAAAATGCGAAACTGCGAACTGGTAGTTAAAAGTTAGGCAATCCATCACTGAGTACCGGCACCTATTTTTTTTTTTTTACAAAAAAGCACTGTCTATTACTATGTGTAGTAGGTCTACTAGTCGACTTGTCTGTGACAATTTCTAGTAATTATCAACTTGCCTGTGTTTAGTAATAGTCAAGTTGTCTATGATAATGTCTAGTAATTTTTTAACTGTCAATGACAATGTCTAGTAATTGTCAAGTTGTCTAAGATAATGTCTAGTAATTTTTAAGCTGTCAATGACAATGTCTAGTAATTGTCAAGTTGTTTATAACTATGTTTTAAAAATTGTCAAAATGTCTAAAACCGTACTCTGACCTTGGGCCACCGAATATCTCGAAGTCCCCCCCCCCCAAAAAAAAACTTAGATCGGCTCTTAATTCTATATTTAAAGTCAGTAATTCACAAAATTTCAGTTTTGGGTGAATTTTATTTAGATAGGTCCAAAAATAAAAAATATACAGCTAATTGATAGACAGTAGATGTGTGCATATTTCCAACGTTTGTCTTAAAGTTTAAAATCTAAAAGTCTGTTGATATGCGAAGTAAAAATCAATAAGTAATTTGTAACCAGTTTGACCTCATTAGAGGTTTGAATCGCATTTCCATTGGCTAATGCAAAAAAAAAAAAAGCTAACGGCATATCACAAACCCCGGGGCTAGGGACGTGAAGCACGTGATGGTTGGGGGTGAGGGTGGGGTTAGGGTTTTGTTATAATTCTTTCAAACGCCCATTTTCAGAACTGTAGAAAGTTTTAGAATTTTTTAACTGCTGTAAACCTTAAAACGCTAATAATGGAAGTGCGTTATGGTGGGGCAAGCAAATCATGATAAACAGTTCTTTAAATATTAAAATGTTTTTAGTTGAAAAAATTAATTTCAGAATGTCTGTCAGATAAATAAAGTTTATAGCACTCACTGAGGCTAGCCTGGGTTGTAGATCAGTTCAGGCCTACACAACATTGAACAATGCAGTGGCTCTTGAAGCGTGGGTCACAAATGTCATTTGAAGGGGGTCGCCAATTAATAGTTATTGTATCGATAATCTATTCCAGTGGTCGGCAAACTTATCAGCCAAAGAGCCAAACAGAACATTACAACAATTAAAAAAAAATTGGGAGCCAACTCTGCTTGTTTAGTAAACTTTTATTACACTAAATTTTATTACACTAAATAAATAGTACACTAAATAAAACTAAATGCCAGAGCCGCACTTAAGGAGCCAAAGAGCCACATGCGGCTCCGGAGCCACACTTTGCCGACCACTGATCTATTCAATTATTTTCTTTATTTACAGTTGGATCTCGTGTCTATGTGGGTCGTGATTTATTCAATAAAGACACAAGAACTAAATACAACAGTTTGGTTTCCAATACAAATATAGTTTGTTATTAAGAAACTTTTTTTTAGTTTTTCAAATTATTACTTACAAAAAGAAGCTTAACAACAAAATGATCATAAAATGTTACAACTATAAATAAAAATACTCAAGAGAAAAATACGATGATTCACATTTTATTTCTGTAAAATTAAATGCTGCAGGGTAAAACAAAAATGTAACAAAGCGCCGTAATCCAACAAATAGCAACAATGACTAAAGAGCATATGGATTATCTGAGCTTATGTAGAAAATAATTATGAATTGAAAGATAATATATGTACTATACATTTGGATGATCTGGTTTAAAAAGCTAAAAGAAATAAACTAAAATAATAATGGGATGTAATCTTATCAGTAGTAAAACTATGTAATGTTATCAGTTGTATAACTATGTCCATACCACAGATTAGATATACAGATTGCGCAAGCCTCATTTTGAAACAATGTTTTCATCATCAGAATTAATGATATTTGCTCTATTCAGTCCATTCCTTGAATAGAAATGTTTATTATATATATATTGCTCCTAAAACCCCATGAACTCATGAATTAAATATTATATTATCGCTTTTTTATATGTATAAAGCAAATTGAAATATTTTCATCATTCATATTTCATGTCTTGAAAAAGAAAACAAAGATGTGTAAACAGGTCTGTGTTTTTTATGAATGGAAAGCGTCATTGGAAACAAAAGCTATTAACAATGGCGCGATAGTTTTATTTACAAAACCGATGACTTTTTATATAGCGATGCGCTATCTGTATAATATATATATAATCTGTGGTCTATACTGATGATAGCAATCCCAAATAATAAGTCTCTTTTTCAAAGATTTTTTTCATCTAGCAATGCACATAATTATGCAGTGAAATAATAAATTGTTGAGCTTAGTCAAAATGTCATAAGACTTTAATAATTTAGATATAGATGAGAAACAAAATGATGTAAATAGGTCGCTTCTCTTTCAAACATTTCATCCAATTATTTTATAGAAATTCTATTTTCTTTCATGAAATACAATAAAAGTAAACAAAAAAATGTAAGGATCATTTTATGTTCATTAATATTTTATGACAGCCCTGGGAAATAAAAATACACGCCATCAGTGAAATTATTTTAAGGAAATTCTTTAACAGCAATAAAACTAAATCAGCTAAAATGTTGGTCTTCTTAAATTTAGTGCCTAATCCAATAATCTCACCAATATATATGTAATTTTAATCTTTAAGTATTTAGACTTAACACATGATACACAACAAGAACATATGAGGAGTATGGATACAGAAAAAAAAAATGCAATGGGGAACTATCCTTAAAAGGAAGCGGCACTATTTTTCATTGTTTTAACATTTTAAAAAGGAAGTGGCTACGGATACAGCAGACGTACTCCGTATTTTTTTCCGGGGTATGTGATAGATGTGCGCATGTGCGGCAGACAGACTGCATTTAATTGCTAATTTTTGTTTTCAGGGCTAGGCTTAGGAATAGGATATGGGTTAGGGGGTTAGGATTAGGGTTAGGAATAGGGTTAGGAATTGGGTTAGAGCTAGGAGCAATATCTATAGCCAGACCCCGAAAAAAAATAATTTGGAGTACGGCTATCGCGCATGCGCACACTACAGCCGTAAAGAAATAAAGTCCGTCTAGAGTGCTAGAGCACATGCGCAAATCTGTCACATACCCCGGAAAAAAAAATACGGAGTACGTCTGCCATATCAGTAGCCACTGCGTTTTAAAAACTCTACCTTGTTCAAACATAAATTCATTTTTATCTTTTATAATGTGGAAGGCCTGGGAGAAATAAATCGACTTTACTCATTTTGTGACTATGCCTGTTCTTCCAGTGAACTCCTCATATGAATAAATTAACTTTTGCCAGTTTATTAAATTGACAATCTTTTTTTATCATAAAACATATAACTTATTTTAATAAATTGTTTCTAGTATAAGATATCTGCATCTGAAATTATTAATATTTGATTCAAATGTATGACTTAATGCCCTTAACAGATTGTATAGCATAAGTAAACAAGCATATGGGAAATATGTACCATTGAAAAAATATTCAAAAGAAATCTGTGAATGTCGCTTTCATAATTAAGAATCAATAAAAAATTCCTCTACAGCGATGAAAAGGAACATCAGCCATGTCACCTGCCAACTCTCGTCTTATATCCCAAAGGTAATGGTCAACTAGAACGGCATTGGCTGACAATGATGTGCCATCTTCTGACTGACTTTCAAGTTCTCTTATCAGTCCCAGAATTTCATCTCTTATGAGCTGAAATAAACAAAGCACATTATCATTAATATTGAAGAAGAAAATTCCTGGACTGCGAACTACTCACAAGAATTCTAAAGAAAAAGTAATCATCCAAATGTTGAAGATGAAACAGAATGTTATTAAAATAAGTTAAATTACAGTTTTGAAAACTCTAAAATTGTGAACAAGAATGAATAACAATCAAAATGTTAACAAAATATAAACAGAAAAAAGATTTCTCTTCACCATTTAGATCAGAGGTCTCCAACCTGCCAATTTCTGTATTGTACATAAGTTCAAATTTATTTTTTCAAGATATATGTGGATGTGTGGTGAAGATTGATTTTTTTAAAAGAAGATATAAAAGTTCAAATCTAACAGTCACTACTAAGTATGTTACAGCCAGTCGACTATATCAATGTCTACAGTAGCAGTTAGACATGTGCTATTTATGGCCATGGCTAGATTATCTATTCCACCCTGAGAGAGAATTTTAAACTAATAAACTATTTAATGAAACACATAAATTTAAACATGCCATAAATTAAGCAGTGACAATTTTTTTTTATTTAATCATTCTTTAATGACGGACATGTAGTCTAATCCCTCTAAAGCTCCAGACAGTTTTTTCTTGTTCAGCTCTTTGAAGCCTGGACTTATACGCTTGTATGGCTTTCCCGGGAAAGTTACTAACATAATAGTTGTTTACTAGCACTGACAAAATGTTTCAATTAGCAGAAAATATTTAACACTAGATATTAAGCCCTGGAAATCTAATCAATTTTACTACTGAATTTTTAAATACGATTAATTCGGTTAATTAGGTGCTGATTTATGCCACCTTCCTAATGTGCAGAAATGACCTACATTTCTTACGTCACAAATTACGTTTTACCCGTCAACGCTAGCCAACCAAACCAAACCAAACCAAACAACCAAACCAACCAATCAAACCAACCAAACAAAACAACCAACCAAACCAACTAACCAAACCAGCTAACTAATCAATCAAACAAACCAACCAATCCAACCAACCAAGCCAAACCCATCACAAATTACGTTTAACCCGTCAATGCTAACCAACCAAACAAAACAGCCAAACCTGCTAACCAAACCAACCCAATCAACCAACCAAACCAACCAAACAAACTAAACCCACTAAATCAACTAAAGCAAACCAACCAACCAAACCAAACCAAACACCATTAGGTAAATATATAGGTACTAATTTATGTCACCCGTTACGTTTTACCCATAATTCTCTCAATATTAAAATGAAAACGAAGCATTATAAAAAAAGCTTTTATAAAAATGCACTGAAAAGTAAAAACAACTACTTTATTATGCCATTCTGCAGCACAAAGGCAAGTTGATGTGGCACGATACAGCACCCCCGAGCAAGTTCAATTCGGCTTTATTAGTAGGAAAATAAAAATTTGTATTATCGGGAAATGACGTCACAGAGGATTTTTAATTATAGAGGTGGCGTTCCCATTGTGCAAAAAAGATTGTACCATCAGGAAATGATGTCATAGATAAGTTTTCCCATAATGCATGAAAATATTTTTTACATTTTCAAACATTTCTGTTAATGTGATTATTAGTTATTTATTTAATGTTTTAGTGTTTTAACACATTTAAGATAACCTCAGAATTTTATTTTCTTTATTTTTAAAACTATTTCCTCATGTAGTTAGCAAAAATGAGTGTTTTCCGAGCCAGTAGTCACTAACATAACTTTTTTCTCTTGGTCAGCATATTATCAATGTCAATACATTGGAAATATGTCTGCCATTGGTTTGTTTAGTGTTAAGTTCAACTAAAAACTGTACTGTGTAAATAATTTTACGCTTCCTGTCAATGTATTTCAAAAAATTTTTAAAGAAAAATATGTAGTCTTTTTTAATTATTATATTTTACACAATTTTCAAAATGTAAGAAATTTTAAAAGCTTTAATATTTTTTTTCTATTTACAGCCTATAAAATCCCAACATTAGATATAAAATCTCTACATTAGATATAAAATCTCTACATTAGATATAAAATCCCTACATTAGATATAAATGTCTCCAAAAGTAAAACTTTAATACTTATGCTATTAACTATCATATTATTGATATCTGAAACAAAGAGATTAAATTTTTTTTTTAAATATGGATAAACCAAAAACATGTAAATATCATAAATTTATCAACAGAAAAATGGTGTTTCATCTATTTTTTTTGCAAAGGTATGATTAATTAAAGGGCTGCATCCAGAATATCTAGGATACACACAGCTAAAAACAAGCAGCTTTGTTCTGTTAGACTTACTTTTAGGAAAATGAGTTTAAGAAACTGAATACAGAACATAATTTAACCATCATTTAAAATGTCTTAAGTGACATGTCCAACTGGACAAAGATTTCTTTAGTTTCTACTAGGACTGCCAAACTAAACTGACCATTACTGGGACAATCAGTTAGCTGGCTTTTGACTAACATATGTGTGGTTCAAAACAACTCTCCAACAGGTTAGGAAACCCTGATCTACATAATAGAGAGAATTTATTAACTAACAAAAGAGTTAATCAGTTGTTCAAATTCTCCTACAATAATTAACCAGTCTACTTGTAAATGGGGATACAGATGGCAGAGCAGTGTAGTGCAATAGACTGTTGACCTGAGACTGCTGGGTTCTAGCCAGGTGAGAACCAAGGGAACTTCTCCAGGTCCTGGTGAAACTTGGTTAAAAGTCCCCCAAGTCTACCCAACTTTAAATGGGTACCTGGCTTGAGTTAGTAAAGTAAATTCAGCTGGGAATTGTGCTTAAACACTATCCCTAAATAAGCTGTGTCCATCAAAACAGTTTGAGTTTTACAAAATGATATTTGAATCTAAATGTCTTCAGAACACATCACTCACTTCACAGGCCCACAGACTGACTCCTCTTATTTCAACTTCTTGTTTATCCCCGCTTTGAAAAACTTTACCTGCAATCAAAATAATGACAATATTTTATTGTTAAAATCAGTAAGCTGACATTAAGACATTTCTTCATTTTTTTAAATATTTAAAAGTATTATTATAATTACCCTTTTTCAGTTCACTCATCAAACTATCAGAGTACTGTAAAACTCCAAAATATACAAGTGCTTGAGGGATTCTGAAATCATACAAATAAAAAAGGAAAACCATTTCAAAGAGAAGAACCCAAAGTAGTACATGTATGATGAAACCTCAAATGTTGGTAAAACAGTAATACATAAACAAATGTACATGCAAATGTTTATTTCTAGAGTTTTAAAAGTTGCATGGGTGCTCACCAATAATGAATGTAATGATGAATGTAATGATGAATGTAATGATGATTTAGCTACACAGTAGAGTGAAAATAATTCATATATGTATACATTGACACATTGTTTTTTTTTCCTTCATAACACAAAGCTTTGAACACCAGGACAAAAATAGAAAATACTCACTACATCTGAGTTTCAGAGTCATTCTATATTTTATGATATTGTCCAAAAGTAACAAGCAATCAGAAAAAAATTCACTTTTTTTGTAGAAGTAAATCAAATGGAAAAATAGTTGGATTTTCATAAATTACATTGTCCTTAACAATTTTATGCTTAAAGAAAAAACTAAAAAAATGACAAAAGACCCAGAGGTGTAAAAATAACCATTTTGGGTGGGTTTATTTTTTGTGTGTGGATTTTGAAGCTTTCATAAATCTGTACAAAAATTGTGAATGAAGATTATGTTCTGTTAAAACTTTTGAGATTCTGGAAATGCCAGTGTACAAAGTATCACTGTAATCTTGGTTGTAAAAAGGAACATATAATTTTATGGAACATACACTTATATGCTATACTATATAACAAAGCTGATTGTTTACCTGTAGTCTGCGAACATTGTAATGGTATCTATGTCAGTGAACTCCCCAAGACCTTGGCCTTCACAGCATCCCCAGATGTCTCCTATCAGAATCTGAGCTCTTTTGTAAAACCCAACTGGAAATGTAATAAACGTATTAGTTAACAATTATTTTAAGGAAAATTATTCACAAAACATTTCAGATGAAATGAGTCTACAAAGTCACATTCTGTAATATAAAACATTAAAATAGTGGGTAGATCTTTTGCATTTATAATTTTAGTAAATACACCTATCCCCCAATTTACACGGTAGATACATTCCTGAGAAAAACGTGTAAATCAAAAATTATAAATTTTCAAGTCAAAACCGTGTAAATCGAAAAGCTTGCAGAAAATGCATAATTTTGCTATTTAACAGTTGTGATTTTTTTCAATATTTTTAGGTGTACACAGAAATAAAAATAAAATGCATTGACAGGTTAAAATATGTAATATATTACGCAAACACTATTTTTTTATTTAATTACAATACATTAAACAGAAGAACAAAAAATAAAACCAAAGGTGTTTTATTATTTCGATTTTAGTTTCTAAAGAAATAACTTTTTTAACTTCTTTCGACATTATAAGCCTATAATTTTTTTTAATTAATGTTCATTTATAATAATCTAAATTATGCACTCACTTGTAATTTACGAATATAGAAAATTAAATCTTTCTGAAACTGTGACACTTTCACTCAAATACAATTTTCCGTAGATAAAACTTTAATTTTATGCGAAGAAATACAGACACAGTGTGCGTGTGCAGCAAGTCAGCACATAAGCTCGGGATTCCCTGTGAGATGTGTACAAAGCACACGTGTTCAATCACAGTAGCATTTAGTAGAGTGCAATAAAAACAAAAAAAAACCTATTTGGAATACCGTGTAATAGTGAAAACGTGTAAAACAAGACCGTGTAAATCGGGGGATAGGTGTATATAATTCAGCTAAATAATTTCCTTTTATTAAACTTTTATTTTACTTTGTTCATTTCTGTATCAGTTTTTAATATACACTACACATGTATTGATAACAAATTTCCAGGGCCCAAACGAAGCCCACCCTAATACTTAGGCCACCATTGCTCTGGGCTTGATAAAAAAATAAATCAAAATACGGTCATATCCACTCAATGATTTTATGTTTAGCGCTGCTCTGCAATAACTGTTTTTTCCTGCAGTTTAAAATGTTCATAAATTCATCAAAATGTGTTTTAAAACATAAAACACAGTAAAAGTTGCATAAAAAACTAACTGTTAGTCTGGTAGTGAGTTTGTATCAGTCTAAGGGGAATGCCGAAATAAAAAGTTTATATGCATACTTACGATACAACCCTATTGTGTATAAAGGGAAAAAAAAGGGGGGGGGGATAATTTAACTTTTTTTTAGTTAAAATTATTAAGAGTTGGTAAAGATAAGATACTAAAATAAAAGTTAAGAGCCTATTGCTTGAAAATTAATGCTTTTAGAAGCAAACAGAAGCCAATTACATTAAATAATTTCTTGAAAAAAAAAAAAACTTTCCACATTCACTTAGTCACCGACATTGTCAATAATTACAGGAATAATAATTAACAGCTTACTACTGTATAAATTTATTTATCCATAAATATATACATATTTCTTCTAATTTACTCATGTATCTTATAATTTACTCATGTTTTTTACATGTAATTATTGCCTGTTTAAGTCCTGTTTTGTTTACCACTGTCTTTTGTTGGATCATATCCCCCCGCGTTCAGTGGGTATGACTGTATAATAAAATTGGTGATGTTTTAATTTATCTAAAATAAAACTGAGAAAAATTTTTCAATCAAAAGATCCATTTTCCCATACAGAATAAAATGAACATTGTTTCTGAAACTTTTCATTTTAGAATGAGTTATATATTTTTAATACATTTCTAAAGTAGTAGATAATCTGCTCTGCAAAAGTAGATGCAAAAAATATTTACAAAGAATTTGGTACCTTTTTTGCCATTATATTCTGCAACATCTTGAAAGCTGGTAAAATTGTTGAGAACTATTTTCAGTAATGACTGTGCACTTTTGTTGGCTTCTTTAATAACATTGACAAAACTTCCTTGGAATTTCTGATTAAAACATAAATGATATAACACTGTAACTATTTCATTTGTAAATTCTGCTGTGACTAGGCAATAATAACTTTAAAAAACTAAGTTCTCATTTCTTTACATTGGAGACATTGCCGCTTCTGATTAAGATATGAAAAATGGTGAACTTAAAAGAATTGAAAAGATATATTAAACAACAATACGATATTCAAAAGAAGAGTACTAAACTATTAAAAAATTGAATAGCTTAATTAAAATTATACAAGCTTTCCCTTCCACTGCATCATTTATCTTACAAACAAGAGACTTCTCAATTATTTTGTTTATGACTGTAACACATTTTGCATTTCTGGTTGATGATATATATTTATATATAGCAAAATCATTAATTCCAAACTTTATAAGTTTAATTTTTAAAAATAGGAACCATTTATAAGAGTAAAATAAACTATAACTGTTTATTATAGAAATTAATTATTTCCATTTTGTTACCAAAGTTTGTTAGTATTTATTATTATGAAAAGGTAAACATTTGTTACTCTTTTCACTCTTGGCATAAATGTTATACCCAAAATAATTAAGAGAAATAGTGTAAATCAAAGAGAAATGTAAAGAAATCAAATTTTGAAAAAACAATAGTGAGCGAATCAAGTAAATAAACTTATGAAGTGTGAAAGAAGAAAAAAGAGAAACAATCAAATACAACTGTAACATTAGGTTCAAGTAACATTCATTCTTAAGTACTGAAAAACATAATGTTGTTTCCTGTTCTCATATTATAAATGTGTGTATTTTTTTATTCTCGAACTAACACACAAGTCTTGCTGTCAAGATAGATGTGATTACCTATGTACATAATCAGTTATTTGCAAATTTGCCTTAAACCAAAATAAGAAAAAACGTGTTAGTGACCCTGCTCTTTGCATGCTCTGAAATCATGACACTACTCCAAATAATACTGTCACAAGGATGCCCTAGAATATCAATAGTAATCAATTTTAGGGCTGCTGATTAAACTGCGTAAATTTGCGATTAAAATTTTTAACGCTACACCTAAATGCGTTAATTTGACCAAAATGCTGAAAGTGCACCAAATCGATAAATAACACAATTTCACTCAGCCATTTGAAGTTAAGGTCCGTTCACTTATAAAGTAGATCACCCTGTCGCAATTTACACACACTCACCCCTAGGTATGTCAACAAAAGCCCCACTTGTAATATAAAATGAAGATGTTTTTGTTATATAGCCCTTCGACAAGTAAACCTCCTGCTCCCTTCCCGGTCGATGTAAAAAGAGAAAAGTCTCATTCACTAATTTACACTATATACTATAGTATATTGGTGGAGGTACTATAGTGTATTGTTGAAGGTAAATAAATAGCAAGTGTATAATGGCAGCTATATGACCTTGAAACAATAAGATTGTCATTTCTTAATTCTAATTTTTTACATTGAATACAATTAGTGAACATCTGCAGAAGTAGACTCCTAGTTTGATTGACAGGTGTCACGGTTTTGAAACAATGGAACTTGTATAAACTTGTTTTGGGGCAAAGGGATATATAGTGGTTGGGTAAGCCATAAGTAACTTGATCTTTGTGGGGAGATAGGCTGCTAAGTGTGTCAAAAATGTAACTGGGTATGGAAAAGGGGGGAAAATATTTAAAAAACGCTTCAATAAGTGAGCAACTACTTTCTGGCTATACTATTATTTTATGAAGGAAAAGGCATATATGAGATATAAATGACATGTGTATTTTTTTTGGTATGGGAAGTAGAGGGTAGGGTAAATAAGACTAACGTGGGGTGAAGTGTAGCAAAATATGACAGGGAAGGGGGAGCAGGTGGGAACATACGTCATTAGTTTGGAAACTACGGTACAGAAAAACACATGTTTGGCATTGTTATTGATTAAAAAGAAAACAATTCGCATCAATTGATGTGATTGATACATGCCAATAAACTGGTCTCAATAACTAATATGTTACAATTAATTATACCTCTTTCGTAAATTAATCTGATTGTTTATTATGCCAATTTTATGCAATGATATAATGATATACTAGTTTGAATACAAACAAATGTATTATATTGTGTCAATTAAAATGTGCGTTTATTTGCAATAAAATTTTTAATCCTGCGTTTTGATCAATTTTTTAAATCTACCAGCAGCTCTAATTAATATAACAGAGACAACAGACTTAGACTTTTTAATTCTGCCAATATAATAAAAGAGCTCATTTAATGAGAACTGGACAAACAGTAAAATAAAAGTCATAACATTTTCTGTTGAAAGATTTAGTTTTGTTTTTAGTGTCTATCTATTTCTATCGACGTTTGACATTTATTTAATTCTCCAATTTTCTTAATAAAAATTTAATTTCAAAAATAAAAGTGCACCCTAAATTTCACACTGCCATTCTTATCTGACCTCTACACACTAATAGACAAAGTATTCATTATCTCACCTCCATCAAAACTCTACCAGCCTCAAGTAAAACTTGGAGTCTTCTGTCCAATAATGGAATGTAAAATGCAGAATCAGAACGAAAAATATGTTTGAGTGTTTCTTCGCTAATTGTAGCATAAAATGATGGCTGAATAATGGGAATTTTTTCCTGTGATAAAAAAGTATTAATTTCACATATCCTAAAATCACTTATATAGAAACAACGTCAGTGGCTGAACTGAAGTAAACTATCTGGCCTCATGTGGCAGAAGGGCATGTCAGGAAATTCTAAAGATGGATAGGCCAGAACTCTTTAAAAAAATCAGTTATTACCCAGTCTATAAAAAAAATCAGCTATTGCCCCAATTATGCCTTTAAAAAATACTTTTTTTTAATACTAAACCACAGTTGTATCAACTGGCGCAGATATTACTGGGGGCTAAGTAAAAATGAGATAAATACTAAAAATTTTACATTGTTACGGATAAAGAGATTGCAAAACATGAGATAAACCAACTTCACAATATAAACCAACGTAACTAAGCTATTCTACCAAATGATATAAAGATAATAATGATTAGTACATCTATGGCTCGGTTGATGGCAGCACATAAGGCCCAGTATCCTGTGTGTTCTTTGCCTTTGTAATTCACAACATATTTCTCAGTTTCTTTTTCTGACCAGAATGAAAAATTTAAAACAGCCGAGAGAAAAACCCTGGAAACAAATAAAGAAAATTTTTTTAGCTTCATCAATTTGCCATAAATATTTATTTATATGCTTTGGCTACACTAAAATACTAATATTGTTTTATTTTAAATATGTCCTAAATATTTAAAACTAAAAATATTATAAATTAGAAATTCAGCCATCTATTTTTTTTAATTTACAACAAATTATTTTGTGTGAAGCACATAGTACGTTTATTAAATGGGCATATGTTGCAAAAAATGACATTGGTAAACCTACTGTAATATTATTAAAATGTATATACTATCTTTATTTTCTAGTTATTATTAGCAGTTTTTAATGCCCATTTTTTAAATTTCATATAAACTTTTTATGAAATTAAAAAAACATTGTCGTTGATTATGGTAGTAAGTTTTTATGTTAATTTATAACTATTAAGCACTACAATAAAGATTCAAACTAAATTCTTTAAATTCTCATTTCACATTTTCTTCTTCATGATTCATTCTACAACTTAAATTAGGAAATGATTTTTCAAATACAATACACAATTACTTTAAACGTATTGATTTTTTTATCATTTGTTACATTGAATGTTAGTGTTTCAAAGAAAAAAAAACTTGGGAGATTTCGAATGTCATAGTTTTCCATTGTTGTTTGTTTGAAAACTGTTTCAAAAATCGTTTTAGTTACAAAAAAAAATTAAAAATCTAAAAAAAAAGTGTCAAAGCTGAACTGGGTTAAAATAAACAGTGTTAATTAGGCGGAGGATGATAGTATTTCATTTTGTTTAATTTATTAAATATACTTTGTTAGACATTGTAAGAAACATCTTAAAAATGGCTTTATAATGGCTCTTTTTTTTTCTGAATATTGTGAATGTGTTGAATAATCTTTTGTGACCCTTATCAGTGGCGTCACTAGGGTTGGTGTCACCCGGTGCGGTAACTCAGGGTGTCACCCCCTCTCATGACACCCTGGTCTCCATATTTTTTTTCAGATACCGTATATATGTGCGCATGCGCGACTTTATTATTTTTTTTCCGTTTCCGGGGTCAGGATTTTAGCGATAATTGATATCTATAGGTCAGTGTAAGTATACCAATAATTTCATTAAAATAACGCACTGGCTCCGGATACGTCTAAGACGTACTACGTTTTTTTTTTCGGGATACGTCTAGCAAACTTTGATGACGTCAGTAAACAGAATGAATGAGAACTCTTATTTACTGCAGACGTTGATGACGTCATTTACTGTTAATAATGGGAGATATTTTTTTTTTCGGGGACCATCAATAGATATTGCTCCACACCCTAACCCTACCCCTAACCCTAATTCTGAAAAAAAAAATCTGAAAAAAAAAATATATGTTTCTGAGAGGAATCGAACCCGCATATAGTTAGCCCTAAACGAAGCTACAATTTTAATATATAATCAGAAAGAATGGCTCGGTTATGCAATTTCCCGCGAAAAGAAAATAACTTTAAATCATAAGAGTTCATCTTAGACGTATCCGGAACCGGTGCGTTAAAATAATTAATAATAAAAAGTATGCAGTGTCTGTTAATAATCGGAGATATTTTTATTTACTTATAAAAATTAAATACGGCTTTGAATTATTTTAAGAATATAGGCCTAAAACTAGATATTTTGCATTCGGGTGTCACCCCTCGTGAGGGTGTCACCCGGTGCGGTCCGCACCCCCCTAGTGACGCCACTGACCCTTATTATTATAAGTTAAGATTGAGGGTTATTAATTAATTTATGGACAACAATGTCTGATTACAGTTATATCTTTCCAACCCAAATCCACATATGTACAGAGTGAAAACAGGTACTACTAATTAAGTTCTAACATTATATTTAGTTCTATCATTATATTTAGATATATCTAGGACAGGGGCGGCCATACCTGAAATTAATGAGCAATGCATTTTTTATTTCTTGCAATACTATAAAGTTGGAGGGGGGGGGGATTTTTCTAAGGAGGGCCACATTTAAAAACTTTATTGTTATCAACAGGCTGCATATATGTTTTTTGTCTACTTCAAGTTATTTTATAGCAGAATACTGTGTCCAATTGGCCCATAACTGCAGGGCTTATGAAATGTGCTCAGGTTGCAAACATTTTGCTGTGGCCTTTACAGCAGAAAAAGATTGGCTCTCTAAAATAACTAGAGCAAACATCATAATGTCTCAGCCTCTAGATTAAACTAGTCTAAATGTTTATCTACCCACTGATATACAATTTAAGTCACCTTTTAATATTTCAGATAAATTTTCAATGAGTCGTGTTAAATTAACTAAGTGACTAAACCAATTGTACATGGATTTCATTTTTTTTGTCATGATATTTTTTAAATCAAATAACACATTTTTTTATATATCCAATATAATAATACATTATTATATAAACAATGCAATATTTATGCTAATTGAAGAGTTATGATCACTGCAACTGTATAAGTTAAGCAAATTTGTATGTTAATTGAAGAGTTATGTCTATATTTATAATTCACTTAAGTCAATTTGAACCATTTGACAATCATCAACATAGTTATTTAATGTAAAAATGCTTCCAAGCTTGCTATTATGCTGTATTTTGGCATATGCAGATAGAAATAACACATCATAAAAATATGATTAAAAAGCAGCTAAAGATAAATAATAGCTATAATCTCTTATATGAATATATTATACCTTTATACTGATTACTGGTGTCTGATAGACCCTAAAATAAAAGTCATCAAGTGCCAGATAAAAATGCTGACAAAAAAATGAATCACATAAACATGAAAAATAAATAAAAAAAATTTAGAAATTATAGGAAAGGTCATGAACTCTAAGCCTTAAAAGTATTACAATTTACAAAAAAAAAATATAAAACTGTTTACCAGTTGACAGCATCTTCATCCATAGTCTGAGGGTTTAGTTCATGTCGTCGCCACATTTTAACATCAAAATCGCCTGTCTTTATTTTCTCCAACAGCTTATGGAACACATAATTAACATAATCACTGAAGTTAGGTCGATATGATTTTTCTAAAACATATGGAAATATAGCTATCAAAGCAATACAAAATGTACATATGTACTCTAATTTAAATACAATGCACAAGAATATGTAATTGTGATGTTATCCCCTCAGCTGCCTAGCAGTTGTCTTGTAATGGCTGCCTTCAAGAATTGAAAGTAATTTCAAGCATAGGAAAAGGTACATGTGTCCATAAGAAGTCTTTAATACAAATGTGTATTTTTTTATGAAGCAGAATCAAGACACAACTTTTTTTCCTCAGTGAGGAATATTAGATAATAATTTAAATTAAGTTCAATTTTAATAATATAAAGATAGAAAAGACCTTTAATAAGCGTCTTTAGTAATAGCTAACGGTATTAACTAATGATGTCTAATAACTAAAACTTACGGTTTTAGCTAATTTAACTACACCGCTGTCGATGACAGAAACATCTGCACTGTTTTCTGAGATGAACCTCCCTGCTTCTCTTGGTGACATCACACCTTCCATGACTGTACTGCTCGCTTAAACAAAATGTTTAGTTTTATAAAGGCTCTTTGTTGGCACAGGGGTATGTGTATACATATACCTGCATATAGACACTCCGTTTTAAAATGGTGAGGTTGTTGTTTCTTTTCATAAATTCAATTACAGTCATAAGTAAAACCGGAAGTAATTGGATTGTTTATTTTCATCAAAAGATGCTTCGTGTTTTTAATTTTTTTTTTATTCAATACTTGTTCATATGTTACATTTGTTGTTCGTAATGCCAATGGAAACCGTTCAAAATTTCAAAAGCTCACACATTTAATGTATAATGTGAGAAAATCATCTATTTAATTTATGTATTTTAGTGTGAAATAATGAAACATAAGAAATAAATTTATTTTTACTAACTTTTATTCTCCACAGTCTGAATGTATGCATTATTTAGCGATAATCAAACTTACCTCTGTAAGTAAAGTTCAGAAATAAATCAGAGCTCTAGACTCTAGACCAATGTTTCCCCACTAGACCTACTTAATTTATAGTCTAGCTTCGGTAAAACGTATGTCGAACGTTTCCAAAAAAAAAAGTTTGTACCTAACTGTCAACTTCACCAATAAACAAACACACACATACACAAGTAGTAGGCCTATTTGTGACAGATTTAAAGGTGAAAGGAAAATGTGCGTGAATGAAAAGTGAGGGAAGGGAGTGATGCGGCTGCTATTCAAGCTCATATTTAAAAAAAAAACATATCTCGTTATCTACCATTCCTTGAGAGAATGTGTTGCATGATAGATTGCAATACGTTATAACCCCCCCACACACACACACACACCCACACACACACACACACACACATACCACCCATCAACCACATCTCCCACTTGCAGTACCATTATTCACCACCACCCGCCTCCCTCCTCAACCACACACACACACACACACACACACGCCTAGCCCACTTTCTGAGAGTAACACAAGTGACACGATTATTGTCAGGCTTACTATCGGGTGAAGTGTGGGAATTGTGACACAAATAAATGGCAGCCCAGATATCAAGTGGAACATTCAGCATGCGTTTTGGGACATTAGTGAGATAAATACGTCACTTTAATACAATTTATAAACGGATGTATAAACGGATGTATAAACGGATGTATAAACGGATAATTAAAATAAGACGATTAAGATCTCTGGCGCCCTGGTCCGGCGGTCTTTTGGCGCCCTTTTTAATAGGGAAAAAATGCTTGATGGTGCGTCCTGACCAGAGGCCGCTCGTGGCATATCTTGAGCAGACCCTCCCTGATCTCGGTAGTGTGGCTGTATGGCAAATCTTCATTACCACCTTTATACATTTACCCGGGGGTCATTCCATGTTAACTCAACCAGTATTTTGACAATTGTTCACCCGAAAAGTGTGAATTACTGTCAACATGGTCATCTGGGGGTCGCAATACGTGCAAAAATGGACGACCATGATGCTTAAAGGGGCCCACAATGAGTACACTATTATTGATTAACAGGAATTCTCTATCAAAATAATAAACACATATATGGTACTTACTAAATGTATAACAAACATCGTTTCATGTCTTATAGGTTGTTGGCTATACCGGATCAAATATTGGTGAAAACTGTCTGAAGTGCAATGTTTGGACATTTTAGGGCATTCCGTATGCAAGCTACACTCGAGATAAAAACATCAATCAACTCAGGATAAAAAAAATGAGTAAATACTGAAAATTTGAGCCTCATATCTCGTTTAGTTTTTGAAATATTCACGTTCAAATATCGCGAAAATGTAAATGTCACGCGAACTCGTGACTACCCTTGAAAATTTAAAAAATCATATCTCAGAAAGTTTTTGACCAAATGGCCTGAAAATTTCAGGAATCACTCAACTTTATATGTACATCAAGCCCTGAAAATTTCAGGAAGATCTGAGATGGTCGGGTGAACACCGCTGGTTGAGTTGACATGGAATGACCCCCTTCCCTTTAAATATACACAAACACAAATACACTTAGACACAGTTGTGTCACAATAGGTGGCGTCAATCAAGATGGCCGTGCGCGGGGTCCGCTTTATTGAGGTCCTCAAGTAGTATCAGACATTGCGGGTGGGGACTAGATCATCCGCCACATGCCCCGCGCCAAGAGGAGCCTCGATAACTGTTTTTTGACACATATAGCCCTTATATACTACAGCCCCTATATACCACAGTCCATGTAAACTACAGTACCTATATACTACAGCCCCTATATACTACAGCCCCTATATACTACAGTCCCTATATACTACAGTCCCTATATACTACAGTACATGTAAACTACAGTACCTATATACTACAGCCCCTATATACTAAAGCCCCTATATACTACAGTCCCTATATACTGCAGTCCCTATATACTACAGTACATGTAAACTACAGTACCTATATACTACAGCCCCTATATACTACAGACCCTATATACTACAGTCCATGTAAACTACAGTACCTATATACTACAGCCCCTATATACTACAGACCCTATATACTACAGTCCCTATATACTACAGTCGCTATATACTACAGTCCCTATATAATACAGTCCCTACTACAACCCCTATATACTACAGTCTTTATATACTACAGTCTTTATATACTACAGTCCCTATATACTACAGTCCCTATATACTACAGTCCCTATATACTACAGTCCCTATATACTACAGTCCCTATATACTATAGTCCCTATATACTACAGTCCCTATATACCACAGTTCCTATATACCACAGTCCATGTAAACTACAGTACCTATATACTACAGCCCCTATATACTACAGTCCCTATATACCACAGTCCATGTAAACTACAGTACCTATATACTACAGCCCCTATATACTACAGTCCCTATATACTACAGTCCCTATATACTACAGTCCCTATATACTATAGTCCCTATATACTATAGTCCCTATATACTACAGTCCCTATATACTATAGTCCCTATATACTAGGGCCAATGGACCATCCGAGGGTTAAGTCGATCTCAACTGCAATTGGCGCGATGATGGCACTGGATTGTCAACCTTTCAGTATCGTTGAGGATGAAGGATTTAAACGGTTGATGAAGCTTGTTGCGCCGAAGTATGCTTTGCCCAGCCGCAAGTACTTTAGTTAACTTTGCTCACTGAAATGTACGACCATCTCCGTGTGAATGTTGGTAAAGCCCTCGTCCCCCCATCATGTGAGTTCATCGCATTAACAACCGACGAGTGGTCTGCTGACAGTGCGCCGGGCGTTGCTTTGCTTAGCTTGACAGCTCACTGGATTGATGAGAAATTCAACCGATGCCACGCCATGCTGCATGCCCAAAATCTGGAGGAAGGACACACAGGGGACTACTTGGCGAAAGTTGTGACTGATATACTCGATGGTTGGAATCTGCGTAAAGATCGTGTTCAATACGTCTTGCGTGACAATGCTGCTGCCTTGATCAAGGCAATGAGAGTTGCAGGCTTGCCACATACTGGTTGTATGGCCCATACACTCCAACTTGCAGTAAAAGATGCTTTGGAATCACACAAAGGAGTAGAGAACGTAATAGCGCTTGGTCGACGCATTGTTGGACATTTCAAGCATTCAACCTTGGCATACAACCGGTTGGTGGAATTCCAGAAGGTGCATAAGTTGCCTGAACATCGTCTTATCCAGGACGAACCAACAAGGTGGAACAGTACTTTCCACATGCTGGTTCGTCTGCGAGAGCAACGACTGGCATTGACGTCATACGGCGGCCAGTATGACGTCAATCTGCCCACAGTATCTCAGTGGGAATTGATTGATAAAACAATTGTCGCTCTTCAGCCCATTGAGGATGTTACTCAGGTAAATGAATTTATTTTTATAGCCATGATAGTAAGTTTGCAACATATATTAATTATAATTAAATGAAAATGAAATAATCAAAATTGAAACTGAAACTTAATTAATTAATTACATTAAATTTAATAATGTATCGTGAATTGAATTTGCATTGTTGAGTAATTGAGTCAATAATAATAAAGTTAAGTTATTGTTATTTGTTAGGCCTACTTACACAGTTACACTAATGAGTCGACAAATCACATGAGAGTGAGACTGAGAGAATGAAATTTTCGTTTAGTAATTTATTATAATAATAAATTGATTTTTTGGTTTGTTTTATGCAAATTTCTAGGTAGTCAGCTCTGATTCCGCATCGTGCAGCTGTATACAACCAATGGTTGCAGTGATTCGTATGGCGCTTCTGAAACATCCAGACAGCCGTGGCGTCAAGACCATGATTACAGAACTACTCACTTCTCTCGATCGACGCTTCCAGTTTGTCTTCGCTGAGAAACAGCTGATGGTGGCCACACTGCTTGACCCTAGATTTAAAGATCGCTTCATGCCCACCGAAGTACGACAACGCGCCTACGATTGGCTTGCTGATGAGGTGCTGATGAGAGATGCCGATATGGCAAACGAAATCCCGCCAAAACGTGCTGCGATTGAAACTTGTCAACTGGTTGATTCTCAATCAATGGTGTGGGATGCCTTTGATCAAGTGATACAGGGGTCTCCCCCTCATATACAAGCAGAGGCTGAACATGATGTTCCTGTTAATCCAGCGGATGCAAGTGCAAGTGCAAGCCGAGCCGCATTTATGCAGATGATACGTGTGTATGTAGCTGAGTCCACGCTTCATCGTATGAGTGATCCTCTGAAGTGGTGGTCTGAAAATGGTGTCAACAGCAAATTGGCTCCCGTTGCTAGACAGTTCTTGTGCCCGCCACCAACCAGTGTGCCCAGTGAACGTCTCTTCAGTGGGGCTGGGCTAATATATTCTGATCGTCGTTCACGTCTCCATCCTGACAAGGCTGAAATGCTCATGTTTATTCGCACTAACATGGCAGCATACGAGTGAGAGTGACTGAAGTTGAACACTGAAGTTGAACTGAACACAAAGCCAAGGCTTTCATAACAATCTTTATTCTCTCGTTTTATATTGAATAAAGCAAACCTTTTTATTTTTATTATTACTTGTTAGACTAAGCTTGATGACTCAGACCAAATAAACAAATAACAATCGGTATCGGCCGATAATCGGTGCCGGCCGATTATCGGTCGATACCGATTGTGCCGCTAGGTAATCGGCCGATACCGATAATCGGCCGATTAATCGGCCAATCGATTAATCGGTACACCTCTAAAAGAAAGTGTGTCATCTAGTAAACTGGAAATTCATACATTGGTCAAGAAACAAATTTACTGTATTTATAATTTCTATTGCTTAGTTTTAATAAAATATTTAAAAATGAAACAGTCTATCCCATCTTTAGGAAGGATGGTCGTGTGGTAAAGCGCTCGAATGTCGACCTGAAGGTCCCTGGTTCGATCTCCGGTGAGGGCCAATGGATATTTCAGGTCATGGCTTTAGTGCCAGCATGGCTATTTCACTATCGCCTATGGTAGCGATGAAGGCAGGGCATCATAAAAACCGTCCCTTTAGTGGTTTAAATGATCTAAGAGATATCATCACATCCTTACAGGGACATTAGTAGTCACATTATACACATACACACACTCACACACTCACACATACACACCTTTAATTCTGATATGGAAAATAAAAGTGCTATGGTGAATTAAGTCATTTTAATGTTTTGTCTGTCTAAATGGTGAATGATGTATGATGGCAAGGCCAACTAAAAATAATTAGTGTGAGAATGTAAGCTTACAGATATTGATATTTTATATTTGACATGAACATATTGCTGTTTTCAGTTCAATTATTTGCGTGTAGTTATCACAGAAATTATTAAATAATTGTGTCATCCAGTTAAGAAAGTATGTCGCCTAGTAAGTTGGACATTCAGTCACTGGGTGACTATTTATAATTTCTTTGCTTTGATTTTTCTAATAAAGTTGTCAGCCAATTCATTCTAAGGGGAAACGATGAATTTTTAAACAACCATAGATTTATTGTAATTGAACTCATTAAGATTAAAACAACAACTGATTGATCTTTCTTCAGTCTTCTTATCAAATCTACCCAAGTTCGACTCGCAAATTAAAAAAAATATATTGCGTAACATTCTGTCATAATTTTATTGCTTAACTTGGTGAATTATGGGAGTATTATTCACCATGTCACCAAGTCAAATATGCTCGGGTGTCCAGTAATCTATCTTTCACTACCTGTGTTTCCCAAAGGTGACTTTGCATCGAAGGATTAAATCGCCACACTTGTTGCGATTTACATAGAATTCAGCCCGAAGTTATTTTGCGTTGCTGTTTCTGTGTACCATGCTACCATGATGCAATTTTCGCCCCCACCCTTCTGATTAAATTGGACGCTGTTTTGTCCTTCCAACAAAAACAACGATAAAAGTGAGAATAAAAGATTCCCCCCTTTTACTTAGTAGACCTACAAATGCATAGTTTTATAAAAACAAATACAGACATTGTTTGCTACATTTATAAAATAAAACGACAATGCTATTTGTTTGTTATTTTGAAAGTAAATATCTCAGGGAATGACACGACACGGTGAGACTTGTTTATGAAGAAATGTATTTGACTTTATTTTATTCTGTTAATTTCAATGTGAACTGGGCAAAACATGTGCTAAATTTAGAAAATTAAAGTCTCTTATTATTTTGTCAGTTACAGCGATTGTTTCAAATTTGTTCAAACTCCACCCCCTCCCACACCACCCCATTATTGTTATCATTGCAATCTATTTTGACTAATATAATAAATCAACGAGTCTCGTTTCCCTAAATAAAGAGTTTTAACAAAAACTGGAATACATCTCAAATACTTAAATTGTTAAATAACAGCATCTGAAGAGCGGTAGCTAGATTCGTAAATTTTTTGCCCGCCCCCCCCCTCCCCGGTTCGGAAAAGTGCGAAACCTTTAAAACATTTTAAACTACACATTTCAACATTTCAGGTTTAATTACTGTGTGATCACGTTATCTTTTGCCTTTTATGTATTTAAGGTCGTTATACGCCTTTCTCTTCTCTAAGAATAGTTCTGGAACATCCATCTTTTGACATCCATCTGTAGCCGTTGCCATACTTTTATTCCAACATTTGCATACTTAGAATGACCACTTATAAACTTCCAAGCATCATAGCAGTAGTGCTATTAGATGTGTCCGTACTATGCAGTGACTAGCGGACTTAGTCAATCATTTACAATAATATTCACCAACAAACTAACCAGCCTCGTAGCGTGAAAATTCTAAAGCAGGGGCGAGGCAATAGCAGGGGGGGGCAGTTAATACATTTTACTAAGTAGAACAAATAAGCAGGGGGGGCAGACAAAACGCAGGGGGGCGCCCCCCCCACCCCGCTCGCTACGGGCCTGAACCTAGCTTAGGCATAAACATAAATAAGTTAAAGATACAACATTAGCTGCTCCGGATTTGGTAGAAAAATTACATCCGGCGTACTCTGACATATCTTGAAGTAGACAGCAGCTACTCTTGATGCCTATCTCTAGTGTATGTGTAAACTTTCAATGTTACATGTACAACTGATATACTTTTTTTCATCGTTATGAAATTGCTACAAAATAGTTAAAAATCAACTGAACAGTCAATTTTCTCTTCCATTTATAGAATTACTTACTGTAAACAAAATTAAAGTTCAGTGTGTACTATAGGCCTATGTACTTATTTAGTACTTAGTTTGCAGCTGACATACGCGCCTGTACACCATGTATAGGACACAACCCTTTCTACGCTACCGACTATCCGGTATAGTAATCAATATTTACCCACAGTATAAATAAAAGATTATAAATAGTTTTAGTAATAATAAAAAAATTAAAAAAAAAAATACTTCTATAGAATTCTTGTAATTCTATTTTATGACTATATGTAAGGCAGTTAATGTTTATGTACAGATCTAAGGCCTTTGGTAGTAACAGGAATGTTCCAATAACAATTAGGCTGGATAGTCCAAAGTCCACTGTATCTTTCCTTTATAACAGTAATTCTCAATCGTTTTAGTTTAAGCACTACATTGTCTGCCTCTTTAGTGCATTTCATGTAACTAAACAAAATAAATAATTACTTTTTTTTATCAGTATTAGTTTTAATCGTTAATTTTCAAGCTCTTCCATCGCGAATGTGATGGTGGTATGGTTAATTAACTGATCTCTAACATTCAGCTCAAATTCTTCAATCAACTGACCATATAACAGATATTGAAATCACAATTAACCAGTTTTCAGTATTCAACCCAAGGTAGTCCATGGCTGCACTGAACCTGCCAGTCTCGTTCTGGAGTGGTCCTCAACAGAGGTCCATACATATAGCATTATATTTGAAAGGAATTAGTACTGAAAGGAAGCCCTATGGAAGAGGCAACCTGTGAGAAATGTGCTCCAGCACCGGATACTATGACGAAACCAGATACATGTATTTTAGATTAATGCAAGCAACTCAACATAAATGATTTGGAAGAGGATAAAAAATTGAATTGTGCTTTACCATTTTTTTTTCCTTTTATCATCTTATTGATATTTGAACGTGAATATTTTAACAACTTAAAATTATGAGCAGTTAACAAGACAATTTTTTTATGTTACATTAAATATTTATTTTAAAAAATTCACAAGAACGTAAGTTTCTCATTTACTTAATGCAATATGCTGTATAGAAAAAAACCAAGATTCATCTCATGATGAAATATTTTAAAAAATAAACTGTCATAAATAAAAAAACAATGATTTAAATTAAAAGTTTTATCAAATCATGATTGAGGTCACTAACCTAGAATATTTTTTAATAAGAACTTTTCAACATATTAATAAAACTAATAAATATAAATTAAAAATGATCAACATTAATTTAACAAAAAAAATTTTAAATAAACCTACAATAAATGAAGACAGTTTCATAAAAAATACATTTTTTTATTCGACATTTAGTTTCAAAGTCTTTAGAAGTTGTGATTTTTCATCTACTATTTTCCTCAAGACATTTGATTCTTTTATAAACTCTAAATCACCAGTAGTTTCACAGAGTAGAGCCTTTTCATTGGTGCATTTTTTCAGAACATTGATTTCCTTCTTCAAAAGTTGAATCTGGCTTTCTTTTGACAAGGATGATCTGTCTTCATTGCCTGCTGGAGAACAGAGACCAGAGGGCTGACCAACTGGATTAAGACCTGATGGGCTGCTTGGACTTGAACTGGAGCACAGTCCAGCTGATATGCTTGGACTTGAACCGATGCCCTGTCCACAACATTGCTGATAGTTTCCTGTTAGGTTTTCAATCTTAACAACTGGCCTTCTGTTACTGTCAAACAGCTGACTTATAGATTCACATAGTTCTTCTTTATATACATCTCTGAAATTATAAACCAAAATGTCAATGTGCAAAGACTGATTTCCTGTTTGAAATGACATCATAGAAATAATCACCATGCAAAAAAAAAGACATTCCGAAGAGAGGCTAATCAGAAATTATAATCAGTCAACAAGCCCTCAAAGACTGAGGTCAAAACTGTGTCATGCTACCAGTTTCACAAAGTCACGTGATAAAGCGCTCAACTTTCGACTTGGGGGGTCCCTGGTTCGATCACCCGTGAGGACCAATGGGTTTTCAGGTCAAGGTTAAGTCCCCGCTATATCTCCCGTTGTGCCGCCATGACCAATACAATATCGGCTATGACGGACGTGAAAGAAGGGCAACATAAAGACATTCCTTTTAGTGGTCTCTAAGATCTAAGAGATTTCATCTCGTCCTCATAGGGACCTGACACACACCAATGTAAACACATTTTAAGAACATAGGCACAGATGTTGACTTATAAGATTCAAACAAAAGAGCCATTATATCAAACAATATAGCAAATAACTTGTAAAATATGAATAGTTAATGAGAGATTTTATTCAATATTCAATATTGAATCATTTGTGATTGTTTGGGAATACAGTTCATCATTACCTACCAGAAAAAAAAATAACTACTGCTGTCAAAAAATTGTTTTATTTATTAGTGAGCACATAACCAAAGACTTTCAGCTTGATTGTGTAGCTTTGGACTCATAATGTCAAGCTAGAAATACTTGTATATGATCTCTGTTATCATGTGAACTGGACAGGGTTAATACAAAAAAAAGGAACTAAAGACTATGAGGCATAGCTTTATGAAAGAGATTTTATCCTAACATGTGCCCCATGAGCTCCAGCACAATGATATGCCATGATCCCATAATGCTTTTAATAATACAAGAAGACTTTGCCCACATATTTACTCTATTAAAAGCCATACAAGTCTAACTGTATGATGATATTATAAGGTTTAATTTAATTCTAAATATTTCTGTTATTTTTTTATTTATGATTCAGTACATCGATATTTTTAGTGCCTTTGAATCTGGTCATAACCAATAGCTGACAAACACAATCATCAAGTAAAAACTTTAGCGCCGTTGTGGGTAATGTGTGAACTTACATTGAAGATCTCCTCCTGTTGGCTTCAGTGCCCATGGAAATTTTGTGTTTCTTGGTGCTGGCATGAGCATATAGGGATGACGTTCCGTGCCTAACATGCAGCGTCTGTTTGCATAGCAGGCACCATCCTTCTTCGTCATTAGTGGTTGAGCAAAGCCAAAACCACTTAGGCTCTGACAGCCATTTATCTTTAAAACAAGTCATCTTATTCGGCATGCTACGTATAAAAGACAAACATTATATATATATATATATATATATATATATATATATATATATATATATATATGTGTGTGTGTGTGTGTGTGTGTGTGTGTGTGTGTGTGTGTGTTGTATATATAGGCCTATAGTTTTATTATATTTTTTGTATTACACTTAGTTTTCTAATTAATTAAATTGACGAATTCAAGCAGCAAAGTACTGTAACAGTACTGTAATAGATTTTAAAATGTCTATGTTCCTAGTTTGCGGAGCACTGCTTTCATTTTTTTTTAAATGTCAGGGTCGCCGCCTGACCACGGGATAATAATAATGAGATCCCCCCCTCCCCCTGATAAGATTCCCACCCCCGTTGTTAAGTTATTTTAACCAGGAGACTTTGGGAAGTTTTCATTTCAATACAAAAGAACATTGAATTTCAAACTTCATGTTAAGTTTTCGCTAAAACATAATTCCGGGTTGCAGAGGCGTAGCGATGGGGTGGGCAAGGGGGGAGCATCATGCGATGGGCGCTACTCACAAAGGGGCGCCAAATGGTATATTTTACATATAATATTATATGTTTTTCTAATGGGGGGCACTTAAAAGGTATTAAAAAGGTATTGTGCCCCGGGCGCGAGTTAAGCTTGCCACGGCACTGCCGGGTTGAGCCTGTCTGTGTGTGTATGGGGAAGGGGGGGGGAGGAGAAGCTTGTATTAGAGACACTAGGTGGCTGCATAACCTTAAAAAGGAATCTCAAAAAAACATTTTTTTTTCTCATTGTGTTTGCTTATTTAACAATTCAAATAGATTACTAAACAGCCCATCTTTTATTTTCTTCAAACAATCAGGTGTCGTCCCTCAAGGATGACGCCTGGTCATCTTAATTATGGTACCCAGATTTTCTGGTGTCAACCTGGAACGGGGGTCGGTGTAATTTTTTAAAAAAAAGTATGGGGGGAGGGGTCGTGAAACTGCCTTGAAAGACTCCTCTTACAAGAGAATAGTTTGTTCATAAGTAGACTTCCGAAATTACAGGGGAACTGACAAAACTGATGATTACCAATACCAGGAATTGATTTTAGGAAAACCGAAATGTTCAATATTTTGGTATTTCATTTTCGGAAAAATAAAAATCACTTTTTTAAGTTAAGATTTAGTAATTAAAGCAAAACATGCTAACCCATAATACACCGCGTCTCAACTACGCTAATTCTCGACGAAATCAAACAAAGGATCAGATATGCCTGTGTGTTAACCAGTGTGTTCAACAAAATTGTTTTTTTTAAGCATGTATTGTGATTAGTAGCGCAAGGGTGTGGTCAGGGTCCATACCCCATTTAAGACATGTCAAGACTTCATTATAGACCCTATCCATGTAAATAGGCCTCATTATAGACCCTATCCATGTAAATAGGCCTCATCATAGACCCTATCCATGTAAATAGGCCTCATTATAGACCCTAGCCATGTAAATAGGCCTCATTATAGACCCTATACGTGTAAATAGGCCTCATTATAGACCCTATCCATGTAAATAGGCCTCATCATAGACCCTATACATGTAAATAGGCCTCATTATAGACCCTATCCATGTAAATAGGCCTCATTATAGACCCTATCCATGTAAATAGGCCTCATTATAGACCCTATACACCTATAGACCCTATTTTAAAATCATGCATTTGTAAGGGGTGACGTCAGTCGCCATGTATATGTGTAAGATTGATCAGTAGGTGTTTTTATGACAGCCAATTGTTAATGTGGGGTAATAAAGATCGAATGTTGATGTGGCGTGTACATTAATAAGAAGATGCTCGCAGTATTGGCCCAATTTCCCATCGCGGTGCCGACACTGGGTCGTTTGGTTGGGTAGCTTACTGGTCATAAGGCTTATAGACAGTTTTGGGACACGGCAAATATCATCTCACGAGCTTTACGAAACTCGGCTAGCAGCAAAACTACTAGAAGACTTCATAGAGAAAACAGTGTAAGCACTACCAGGGGGAAGAAATTTAACGAGCGTTTTAAGAGGATCACAAATCTTCAAGAAAACCCTGTGCTATCCGAATAGATAAAAGAGGGAAATTGAAGGCGGCTAGGCGTTGTGTTCTGTGTTTTTTAAAGTACCGTTTTTTCTTATATAGCCTGTAAAGCAACCAACTATATACACAACCTAAAACCATGACATAGCCTATATTAATGATAATGTCATATCCAGTGCCCCATTCTACACCTAAGACATAGCGATAAAAAATACATGGCACATTAGGGCATTAAGGGCGTCTATCCCACTAACATAAAATGTGTTTAATTATTTGTTGTCATGCCCTATGGGAGTCAGGCATCAGTGTTTCTCAATGTACTGTTTATTCCTGTAGCGTTTAGAATTTATCCCCATCTTCACCGCCCCTTCCCTACATCGGCAGGTGAAACTTTCATCTCCCCTCTTAGTTGACCGTGTCGATTATGCAAGCCAGGTTCGTGGTCGGGTCGCAAGCCAAGCTCTTAACAGGGATTTGATGCCTACTGATAGCACAAGCATATAAAGTGTAATCACACTCACCCCACCCCCCGCCCACACACACACACCCATCTTCCCTCCCGATCTTTGTGTTGCCATATTAAGTAAAGATAGAAATAAGTTAGTAGCCGGTAGAGTTGAAACTGATACAGTAGTATAGCGCTGGCAGGCTTAGAGTCGACATAGGTAGTTAAAAGTTGTTTGTTATGTAGAAGTAGATAGAAAAGTAAAGTTTTATTTAAGTTGTGTTAAATTATTTTTATAATGTGTATAGAGACAGTGTATAGTTGCCTCAAGGGCATCTATCCCCTAAATACATAAAGGGTTTGATTAATTTTTCTTATTCCTTTTTGAGGCTGTCCATTAGTACTTCTCATAGCACTGCTTTTCCTATATAATCCTTGGTTAAGTATGCCCCATTAGTTTCTCCATTGTAAAATGCTGAATTGGCAGCAACATCACTGGAATTAGGTCGTATTTTTAAAACATGTTAAAGCGAAAATATACGAAACGAAAGAAAATAGTCAATAAAAGTGTGATAAATTGAAATTTTTTTGCGATAAACTAATAATAATGAAAAATCTACTGTCTAAAATGGATAATATTGATGTGAAATCACTGTTACTATGATTTTGGAATGTTTTTAGAGGTAAAATATCAATAATATTATCAAACTAGTTTCGGCCCCTTAAATATAAATTACCCTCATCCGTAAATGGACTTCCAATTACCGAGGAATGGAGACAATTGACGATTTCTAAAAAAAAAAATATCAGACCAGATTCATGAGGATGCGTATGAAGCAGCATTATAAGCAATCATGAATAATAAGTCCCAAAATAAATTTAAAAAAACAAAAAACAAACACACAAATGCATGTACAAGTGCGACAGAATTTGTTTTCGGGCACTGGACATGACATAGATGCTATTAATAATAGTAATATTATTATGAACTATA
Organism: Bulinus truncatus; assembly: GCA_021962125.1. Classification (NCBI taxonomy): domain Eukaryota; kingdom Metazoa; phylum Mollusca; class Gastropoda; family Planorbidae; genus Bulinus; species Bulinus truncatus. The sequence continues at coordinate 1,542,458 of JAGDYQ010000061.1, forward strand.
TGCGCACATAAACTATGGATTTTTTCATAAACCCAGTTAATCAACAAACAATATCTATGATTATTACACACAAAAAAAAGTATATTATAATTAACAATATGAAACAAAAAATGTTAACGTACTTAAGAAAATAGTTTTCACAGCGTGGCGTTTATTGTTTACTCAACTGAGATAACTCTTCCTAATCAGAGCAGATGTGACATATTTGATTACGTCATTTTCAGTTCATCATCCAATCGTAGAGATTGTTACATTAGGGTTATTGTTGTTTTTTAAGCACTTACTTGCTAATTAAGATATTGAACTAAATAATAAGAGTTTGAAAAAAATCGTAAATAAGCAGTACATTTTTTGTGCCGGTACGCACAAGTACGGCGTACCGGCACCTTTTTCAATGTGGGGAAAAAATTATTACTTTTCTTGTATTTTAAGAGGATTTAAGTTGGTTAATTATAAAATAAAAAAAAAATTGTTTTAGACATTTAGTATCTTTGCAGTTGTGATTTAGATTGCATCGAGATGCAAACTTGAAGTTTAAAGTTAGGCATGCAATCCATCACAGAGTACCGGCTCCTATTTTTTTTTTTTTACAAAAAAAGCACTGTAAATAAGTAATGTATTATTTCCAAAACGTTAAACAGTTTCAAAATGTTTTTAAAAGACATAATTCATAAATGATAAAAATTGTGTCAGATGCCAGGATAACATAAAATATTGATAGCACGGAATTATGTGAGTAGTCAGTGCTAATCATTATAATCATACTATTAATAAAAAAAGATATTTAAAAAATAACTTTAAAAAATATTAAAATGTACTAAATATAAAGGTAATAGAAATATTTTATAGAAATCTGGTTAACTACAAAATTGAATAATGTGCACCATTCTAGAATATCAGTTGCATTCATTCATTTTGCAACATAACGTTTAATGTCATTTAAAAGAAATATTAATTAAAGTATAGGCTGAATTAACTTGGGTTAATTATTCCTGAATATTTTGGAATTTTCAATTTGTCATGTCTTAATTGAAAATCCACAAATGGCGCCGATAATTTAATAGTTTAAGTCCTTCGAATTTTTATAAACATTTATATCACCTTTAGATTTAGTACTTTCTTTTTTTTTTTATTAAAACGTATTTTTTTCAAAGTTTTTATTTTATTTTTATTACATAGTTTTTTTTAGATGTGATAGTCAATGTTGATAAAATGACAGGTTGCAACATTCCAATCAGAGTATGTATTCATTAGACTTATTAGTACCCAAATGTAAAAAGCTTTTGTACATTTTACATACTCAATTAGAAAACCAGTTTTACGCATTGGTAGGCAAAGCGAAATGGCTGAATCCATTCAAAATTTTAAAGTGTCAAAATTAATGTAAATTCTTAACTAAACAATACTTTAGATATATATTTAAAGAGGAAATCTTTAACTGTTTCGAGCGGTGGATGAAAGCTAATAGTTGAAGAAATGTACTCTCGGCTAATAGCTTATTTATTTATGTTTTATACTTACTTACTAAATTATTAAAGGATTGTAATAGGAAGTTGTCGTATTTCTGTAAACATTTTTATATCAATTGAAAAAGAAACTATTTGTGCAGCATCTGTTTAAGACAACCAATTAATGGTAAAAAATATGATTATATCAAAGCTAGATGAATTTGACAAGTCCAATAAGCCAATTTAAGAATGGTCATAAATTAGCAGAGAATAAGTTATAAAAGAGCCCCTTTTTTCAAATAATGCTATCAGATATATTGCACACATTTATTTAAAGTTAAAATTTATTTCCATTATTGTTTTTTTTTCTCACGTTTTATTTTCGAATGCATTATCTGCCAGCTTTATTTGTCATAAGTGTAATCTCTTGTGTATTAAAATCATGTAGTATGTTTTCGATTTAGAGGATTAATTTCACAACCAACGCATGGTGTCAACAATGACTTTATGTTTGTGTGTATGGGGGGGGGGGGCGCTGGTGAATCACCACAGTGTGTAGTTTATTGTCATTGCTAACAAAAACTACCTTCGGTGTGCTCCACTGGGACACCTTGGGTTTGTATGGACAATGAGTCCTCCTCCAGCAACAACAACAACAGCAAGTGGCGTCTTAAGAGAATCTCCGTCCATTTGACCACACTGACACCTGGAAAAATATATATACCAATGTGCGCTCTTAAGGGGCCTATTGTCCAGTCTGATTGTCCACTTATCTCAATTTTAGGATTATTCGCCTTAGGTAATAAGATTAGTCTCGTCAGGTCTACTGCCAACTTTGCCATACCTACTTTTAACTACCCTCCCTCCCACCCCCCCACACACCGTCTCAAAAATTTAAGGGGTGGGGGTGGGGGAGTTTATTGTTTGCCTTGTGACCTAAACAAAGTGCCACTAGCAATGTAGGTCATTTGGTCAGTTTATTTTGTATTGGCTGTATTCCGCTGACCGATAGAGTTCCCTCCCATGTTGTTGTTTTCTGTCATACTGAGATATAAGTCCGTGGGGACAAAATACAGCCTACCATTTGTAAGTCACTCGTGGTTACTTTTGACTGCTGTGATTTTCTTGGATTTCGTATGTGCACTGGAGTAATTGATATATAATTATATTTATTGCGACAAAAAGAATTCAGGTAAGTTCAATTTATCTAATATGTATACATCCCGCCTATAAGAAACCTAATCGGACCGAAATAAACATTTTCTCAGATGACCATTAATTTTTATAATCAGATTTATCTACTGAATAGTCAGCATGGCAGATTATAGATGTGCTTACGGTAAAGGGAGAAGAAAGTAACCGATATAAAAGTAATAAAAAAATAACTCTTTAAAAAACTTTTTTTTCCCAAAGTGTGGTGCTCCGCGCTGCGCCGGGCTGAGAAATTCGGGTAAACATACACGGCTAATACGAAAACAATGAAATGAAGGGAAACCATGACGTAAAAAATAATATGCAAGTTTGTTGCTTTTTACTGGGGTACACAGAAGTCAAAAGTTTGGCAAACACTGTCGTAAAAGCAAATTGTTGATTTCACCATTGAAAATCAGTCAAATTGTGACTATTTCCGGCCAAATTTTGATCAAGTGGTTTTATACAAGTCCTTTTTCTGTAAGAAAACCATGAGTGTGGATTTCATTAACACTCGGCGTTATATTCTGGTTAATACTAGCCTGAATAATACATCTCCTACGTTGTAACAGGCTGAATATTTATATAGTTTTACAAATAATAAATACGTTGAAGTGACAATCACGACAACAACTTGAGACAAGTAACTGCCATTAGCTTATTAGGCCTGAACACTATGGTGGGGGGGGGGTAGAGAAGGAGCCATTTTGTAACATTACTCTTAGTGTAGAGACTTTAAGGTACACCGTGTATGTGTATTTTAACTATTATTCGTTTTTGTCGTTCACTTGCTGGATACAGTGGTGATGGGGCGTATAGGGTACAAAAGAATGTGTGAAGTCTCAGAGGGCTATTACATGTATACATCCAATGCAACGAAATAGATTATGGATGATAAATAAATGTGTGTGTATCTTGAATTGCTTAATTAAATGAGTATTTTGATAATATATCCTATGACAAAAGCAAGTAAGAGAGAAAAGCCTGGGAAGTTGGTCATTTAAGTTCTTTGAATGATTTCCATAAGTAGAAATCTCAATGTGTTCATTATTATATTGTATCAATATGAACGATTAAAGACGTCATTGTAAATTATCCTGTTTTTATTCAGATTATCAACACACAATTAGTTGTGTGTGTGTTAGAGTCTTGTCAGTAGATCCCTGATTGTGTGGCGAACAACCCTATTAAAACCGCGACTTGTAAAATCTTAGATCCTTTTTTAATCAATACCCACTGGTGCCCTCTACCTCCCTACACCTCCATTCAGACAATTCATCTCAGGACCTTTACTAGTTACCCTATGCTCTTCCTTATGTCCATAACAAGGCAGTCAGCCCCATCAGTATGAAAATGCTATATAGTGGTACACTAGTTTAGCCGGGGGGGGGGGCGTGAATTTGGGAAAAAAATAAAATATATATATATATATATATATATATATATATATATATATATATATATTTGTTGACGACAGTATTTTGTTCGGCTGGCAACTCAACCCATTCACAACAGTAAAAAAGAAAAGGGAAAATATTTGCTACAAAATGGAAAAAAATCTTTTTCAACTATGAAAATCACACTCTCGTGTAAGACATTGCACAATGATTATGAAATGACGGAATTTTTGTACAGAAAACTCGGTGTATATATATATATATATATATATATATATATATATATATATATATATATATATATATATATAATCCGAAGAGCACACACTTTGACTTTTCTAATTGTTATATTATGTCCGCAATAATCTTGCGATTCGGTATCGACCATTATTGATGGAGGGTACTTTTGTCAGTTACTTATTTTTCTGATAACATTGCAATTCTTATATACTTTTATTACTTTGACCTATATTCTAAATTAATGTGTAAGCTATGTAAAAAAAAATAACATAAAATTTTGTTGTTTTTTATGTCTTAATTGGGTTCAATTCGAAAAAAAATATTTCAATTAATTAAATAGATTGGTTTTATCTGTTCATAGGGTGACGTCATCTGCCTGTGAAGACACCTGCCTGAATTATCCTGCTAATTTCTGAGCACTAGACCCCCAGCCATGATCGGCGTACTAAACAGAGGCTGGCTCACCAAGTCCCCTCCAGAGAAGAAGCTAGGCAGCCATATCAAGCTGTTCCGCGCCAAGTGGAAGAAGAGATACTTCGTGCTGACAAAGAAAGACAACTGTCATGACCTATCCTACTACAAGGACAGCACCTGCCAGAACAAGAAAGGTTCCATCAACCTCGAGGAGTGTACGGAGGTGACCCGCGTGGATCAAGTGGGCTGCTTCCCCCACCTCTTAGCTGTGAAGACCATGTCCAAGAACAAACCCAGAACCTACTTCCTGGCCGCACAGAAAGACTATGAGGTTGATACCTGGATTCACTGGCTGAACCTTGTCTGCGGACACAAAAACGAGGAGGATAAAGCTTCGAAAGAGTACTTGGAGTACAATCCGACTCCTATCGCAACAAGCCCGACACCAATCACCCATTCGCCAGAGGCCAAAGGGGAGGACATTAAGAGAACATCTCGGAAGGAAGACAGTCCGCTCGATGGAATTATCCCATCAGAGGGCAAACCAGAGTATGCTCCCTGTTTTCAAGATTTCATCAAATACCTCAACGATAGTTTAAGTTTTGCCGATAATGACGACATCGTCGACCTGTCCACCGTAGAAGTGACCACTGACCACAGCCCTGGATCTAAGGCTGACTCAGGTGAAACCAGTAAAGAAGGAGAAGCTGGTGAAGATTCGCTGAATTCTACCTTGAATTCTTCATCCAACGATGATACGGAAATTAGAGATCAGTCAGAGGCCACAGGGAATCGGGTGGTCAGCGATTACGACGTTCCCCGATCTACCCGCGTGAAAGTTAGTCCCGACCTTCCCCCACCAGCTAGTCACAGACCAAAGTTGTTAATTCATACCTACGTTAATACAGGCCCTATGTCTCACCTGGTCAACCCAGAGATCGATATCAACACTGTCAACTGATCTTGGACCGAATGTTTGTCATTAAATCTGTCAATTGATCCTGAACTAAATGTTTTTGTCATCAGAACTGTCAATTAATCTTGGACCCAAATGTTTTGTCATCCGAACTTTCAATTAATCTTGGACCCAAATGTTTTGTCATCCGAACTGTCAATTAATCTTGGATCCAAATGTTTTGTCATCCGAACTGTCAACTAATTTAATCTTGGACCCAAATGTTTTGTCATCCGAACTGTCAATTAATCTTGGATCCAAATGTTTTGTCATCAGAACTGTCAACTAATCTTGGATCCAAATGTTTTGTCATCCGAACTTTCAATTAATCTTGGACCCAAATGTTTTGTCATCCGAACTGTCAACTAATCTTGGATCCAAATGCTTTGTCATCCGAACTTTCAATTAATCTTGGACCCAAATGTTTTGTCAGCAAATAGGAAAATGTTGAAAGTTTGTCAGAATGTAATATTCATATATTGTTTATGCTTGTTTTGTTTTTAATAAGTGTTTTATTCGAAGCTTTGTTATTTATAGTCACAATAAGAATTGGTGATGTTAAAATATATTTTCACTTTTGAATAAATTTATTTCCATTTTAACGTTCAGATGATCATGTTTTTAATTTCATTTTCTCTGGAATAAACATAAACGTATTTTTTTTTAATCCAAGACTTTGTTTTATTAGTAACATATTGTCAACATTTGCGGTGTTGTAATGACAGTATATGGCAGTGGTCATGGAGAACTGAAATAACCAAACTGTACCTGAAACTATTTTGAACAATTTACAAGTAATAAAACGCATGAATTTATTCAGTATTTTAAAAAAATCATATATACAGTGTGTGGAGTCCCTGTAAGGATTCGATGAAATCTCTTATAGGCCTATCCTATAAACCACTTATGGTGTCCTTCCTTCATTCCCACCATCGCCCATAGTTTATTGTTTTTGGAGGCACCACGGGAGATATAGAGGGAACTTTAACCATGGCCTAGTGGGACGGATGGCCGAGTGGTGTAGATGCTCGACTGTCGACCTGAGAGTTCTGGGTTCAATCCGTAATGAGAATAATGGGAATTTTTCGAGGTGAAATTTGTTTCAAAGTCATCCCACAAGGTCAAGACAACCCAGCTTTAAATGGGTACCTGACCTGGGGACGTAAAGGCAGCTGGGCATTGTGATAACCACACAATCCCTTCACATGCCGAGGTTATAGAATTATACACTTAATCTCCACCGATGACCCACATTAACGGGAATCGAGCCAGAGCAACCCACCCTCTTCAAACTTGGACAGTTGATGGTTTCATTTCATAATAATAGCTACGATGTCTCGGCCATAAACATTTGGTCTCATACAGTGATGGGTTCCATACCAATGGGCCGCAGTTGGCACATTGTTACTGAAACACAGTGGCGTAGCGAGCTTAACTCGCGCCCGGGGCAAATACCTTTTTAGCGCCCCCCATATAACATTAAAATATGCCATTTGGTGCCCCTTTGTGAGTAGCGCCCGGGGCATGATGCCCCCCCCCAACTACGCCACTGCTGAAACATTCCAATGTGTGATATCAGCATCTTAAAGATAACAAACACTCATACTGTGTGATATCAGCTTTTTAAAGATAGCATTCCAATGAGTGGTATCTGTTTTTTAAAGAACTTATTCCATTTCAAAGATGTTGTTTTTTTAGTTTGTTACGAAAATATATTATGTTCACACAATTTTACAATCAGTTACATTTTGACAAAACTTTTTCTGACATGCAGCGATATCCCAGTCCATCAGTATCGATTCTGTTCTTTGAGGGTGGGGGTGGTGTGGCTTTCGCTATTGATGTGGTGAGTCGGTTGAATGACGTAAAATTGTTAACTATTTACAGAATTTTTTTTAAATAACTAGCGATTCTTATAGAAGTTTTATATTAATAAATGTATTGAGCTGATATTTCGAAATTGATAATCTATAATTAGCCCATTGAGTGAGACATGTTATGTATTTACAACTTCCTGACTAGTAGATTAGTAAATATTATTCACATCTGTGTCATTCATGCACTATATTTACATTATAAGTGAAATAATTTTAAAGAAATGCTTACATTTTGATTTCATAAATAAATCGACACATAAATTAACATATTATGTACCAGGTATTACCGTATCTATCATGGCAAATTTTAGGGAATTTCGACTTTCCTCTTGACCATCTTAGAATCGGCTAGTATAATTCTATTATAAAAAAAAACAAGAAATTTTCAATAAAATTTCTAACTTACTAGGCCATATACTTTCTTGAGAAATGTTGAAAATTTACTATGTTCCGAGTTTGTTGTGATATCCCGACAGAAGTTTGAACTCAATTAAAATATTATCTGTTATCTATTGACGGTAGATTTCAAAGTAACTAAAGTAGGCGAGGATGGAACCAATTATTGTATCATACAGATCAGTCTCGAACATTCGCTGCCAACAAATCACAACAAGGTGGAGTATATTCAGAACAATAAGTTGCAGACCAAGTAACTTTACTGTGATTTAAACATATATTCTACAATCTACATCATTCAGATTGTGTTCTATGAGCCACTAGTTCAGTCAATAGTTCAGTCAATGGTTCATAATATATAAGTACTCTTTGATACGTCAAGTGTTCCCCGAAAAAAAAATCATACCAACATATAAAAAATTGTCAAATAAACAAGTGTTGACAATGTTATATTTGTGGTTCCCCCCCCCCCCGCCACCAACAGTATCCATGTTTTCACTGGAGTCTTGATTTCAAAGCGGTCACCATCAATTTCTATTGCACCACATGCACTGGTAGCACCCCTGAAAGTCACATTCAATGACCAGCGTTCCGCAATTTCGAAAAGAGCGAGAACCACTATTCTTCAAGAGTAGATAAAATCACTACTCGACACTCCCAGTAGTACAATAGTACTAACCATAAGTGCCTACTGATTAAGTAATTTTTTTTAATGGACCCTTGCGCCGGATTCATTGATAATGGAGAAACCCTAATCCTTAACAATGGCCAGGCATTTCATACCAATGTGTTCAATGGAAGTCAACTAGAGGGTGTTCATTGATATACCTTTCCTATTGTCAAACACACTTTCAGATAGCACACTAATGGCAACAACAGTTCGTTTTAAAAAAAGTTGATTCATAACATTTTTGAAAGTACATTTTCACTTCCCTGCACCACTATGCCCAAATTTGCCTTTGTACTCTTTTTTTAGTTAAACTATATCTTTTCTAAACCATTTATTTTAGTTAAACTATATCTTTTCTAAACCATTTATTTTAGTTAAACTGTATCTTTCTAAACCATTTATTTTAGTTAAACTATATCTTTTCTAAACCATATATTTTAGTTAAACTATATCTTTTCTAAACCATATATTTTAGTTAAACTATATCTTTTCTAAACCATATATTTTAGTTAAACTATATTCTTTCTAAAACAACTTAAGTTTAAAAAAAACAGAATGTAAAAAGGAAATAAGCATACAATGATATTTTATTAAAAATTGATTTTAAAATGCAGTAATATACAGTTATAACATCAATGGTTCTTTGGCGTTCAGTCTTAACATTCTTGTGTAAAATCAACAAGTAGAGATCAAGTAACTCAAGTCAGAGTTGGAATAGCACACACACACACAGCATGATTTAATTATAATAACAACAACAATACACATGTTAACCATAAAGAAGAAAATAATTATTGTTTGTACATTATTTACATGATAAAGAAAACTATACATTTTAAATTTCATTTTAACAGTGTAAACTTAAATAACATGTTAAACGTTATTTTTAATAGTTCATAAACAAAATAATAGTATGAGTAGAATTATACATTTTTATATCTGTGTGTTTCCATGTTAGATAATGCATATTATTACATAAACATTTGATAATATTGTTCATTATTTAATTCAGAATAGACATAGGAATTTCATTTAATAAGATTCTACATCAAGTTCAATTTTGTATTGTGATATTCATTTCCCTTTAATGAAGGGCGTCTTTTCTGGACAACCCTTGATTACTAAACCATTCATCTAGAGATACATTCGTCTTGGTGGTGGTTTTAAGAGGTCAAAGGTTGAATTGTCCCATTCTAAACAGTCGGCCTCGTCGTCAGTGTAATACAGCTGGTCATCCTTCAGCTTCCAAGGACAGTTTCTGAACAACACCAACAGCACAATGACCACCACCGCCATGATGCACAGCGTGATGACCAGGATGGCCATCATCATCTTCAGATTGGTGCCGGACGGGGCGTGGACGGTGGCCTCACCCAACGAGGGGTCGTCGTGCAGATGACCGGATGATGCCGTGGAGACGCCATGGCGAGTCTCGTCTGTGGACGCGACGTCCGAGTTCCCTGCGATCATGACTTTGACGAAAATCGGCTTCGAGTGGCTGTCCCCTTGACACGATTTCGCAACGACAGCGAAGAAATATTCCGCCTGGATCCAGGAATGCAGAGGTTCCGTGTTTTGCAGCAGCCCGTGTGACGTTATTCGAAACGGTACGTTTCTGGTTATAATCTCAAAGTTGCAGGTGGAGCTGAAAGACACGATCCGCTCCACGTCGGAGGGAAGGATGGTAAGTATGGTGCCGGGCTCCTGGCCGTCTTCTACGTAGGCCAGGTAGGACTCCCGCACGAACTTGACGCTATCCTCGGCACTCACGACCTTGATCACTACGTGAGCTCTAGCGGAAACCTGAGCAGGTGATCCACAGTCTCTGGCACTCACTGTAAACTTGTAATAGACTTTCTTTTTCACGTTTAGCCTGCTGCCGTTCATGACCCTGACCTCCGCACGACCTATTAACCTGTCTACAACAACAATCTCGAACGGGAACGCCACCTGTCGGAATCGCGGGCCGCCCCTGTGAATGCTGTAGGCACAGATGAATTGACCTGCACCGCTGTCGTCTTTATCGTGGGCCGTTAGAGGAGGGTCGAGGTGGACCACAGTTTCATTTTCACGTACGAGTCCAAACAAGACGGGCCGCCCTTGGAAGAAATATTTTGACCAAATGACTGGTTTATGCCTATTAGGAAGATTGTTTGACCAAATGACTGGTTTGTGCATGTCAGGAAGATTGTCTGCACAGCAGTAACCAAGTAGACTTAGAAGCAGGAATAACTTGAACATTTTGTAACCTGTAGATATAAGTGAAGATGTTTATTGGGATAGATATAATATAATAAGTTGAGAGACGGGTGGCACAGTGGTGTAGGGTGGTTGACTGTCGACCTGATAGTCCCGGGCTCGATCCTCCATGAGAATCAATGGAATTTTTTCAGGTCATGATAAAATTTTGTGTCTCTCAAGTCCACCAAACTTTAAATGGGTATCTGACTTAAGTAGGAGAAGTAAAGGCTAATGGGCGTTGTGCTAACCACATATCTCTTAATATACCGTGGTAACAGAAACAGGTAAATTCTACACTTCTTCAGCTCCGGTGGCCCCTTTAGGGTTAAAGAAAATTATTTACTTACTTACATATTATAATAACATAGTGTCTATTGGCACCCAATCATTGACCTGGATATTTGTCTGCGACTATTTATACTCAACTTCTATATTCCTAGTTTTTATTTGTTATTTTTTTTGTTGTTTTTTCTTTCTTTGCTACGTAATTTAGGGTGTCTAGAACAGGGGTGGGCAAAACTTTTTGAGCCGCGGGCCACATTGGGTTTGTCAAATAGATCGGCGGGCCTGACCAAGAGCAGATGTATGAAGTGTTAACATGAGATAATAAAGATTAAAGGTTAACGTCAGCACATAAAAGTCTAGTGCCGAGCTTCACTCTGAGACGAGTGGAGGGGCGGATAGAACAATTGTATTCAAAGATAATCATCAGGACAATACAATAGATATTTTCTCAAGGGCCGCACACACAAGTCGAAGGAACCCGTAAACCTAAGAACGACTGATACTGAGTTGTATGTTACGGCCACTGACCTACACTGTCCAGTCACAACGGCCGGCCAATATTCATTGGATGGGTGCAACATGGCAATATCGAAGTGATGATGTAATACATTGTTAAACAAAAGTTGAAAAAAACAGGTCATAAACAAATTTAGACGGAGTTTTTTTTTATTTGTTTATTGGTTGGTGTTACCCAGTTAAAATATTTTTTAATGATAAAAATCATCTTTCTATGTATGTCATCATTTTATTGCAACATACGAATTTGTGACATCTAGAGTGTATTAATTTGCAACGTTCTGTTGCACACTTAGTACAAACAACAAAAGAAATCTACTTGAAATAATAAAAATGCACACACTCCACGCTGATCACATAGTCAGACGATCTGAATTAATTCTCGCAGGAGATCGAACCCAGTGGTCTAATCTTTTGGTAATAAATGTTATCCTATTCTAACACAATTATGTTCACTTTTGATATAATCTATGATTTTACCCTAAAGTATCACATTCCAGGGTTTTTTTTCACGTTTCGTTAAACTTGCCAGATTGACTGTACGCGCAAAAAAAAATCGTTATTAAATCTACTATTGATTCAATTTTGTTCAGCACTTTCATTGAACTAGTACATGAACATATAAATAATAGCGGTCTCGCGTCTGCGTTATATCGAAAGTAGGAAGTAAGTGAATATAATTCTAGGCCAATGTTGTGCAGGGTACAGCTAGTATTAAATAAAGGCAGTCCGTATCACCCAACGGTCAATCTATGGCAATAAAAGTATCTTGACTTCATTTTCTTTTTCCTTGTCAAAAAAAATCATCTTGTTGCTACAAATAATGGCAGATAAAGATGATTTATCCTTTTAAATTTTTTGTACTTGGTAAAAAATGAATAGTAAACAAAAATGAAATCAAATTTTAATATGATCATTTATTTCCCTTTGATTAACAAGGGATAACAAAAATTATTAACAGTTTGAATTATCTATAAATTTCAACAAAATCTAATCAAATTACATAAAAGGAAGTCGTCTGTTTGATAACAATACATTTATCTTCCATTAATGTTTTCCCACACTCAGAAAGTTCTTAGATCATGTTCTCTTTCATACGATACTGTTCACATCGTCCCTTCGACATTGACATCCACCCAATGTTCATATTGACCCGTCTCATCCACCTAATGCTCATATTGACCTGTCTCATCCACCCAATGTTCATATTGACCTGTCTCAACCACCCAATGTTCATATTGACCTGTCTCATCCACACAATGTTCATATTGACCTGTCTCAACCACCCAATGCTCATATTGACCTGTCTCATCCACCCAATATTCATATTGACCTGTCTCATCCACCCAATGTTCATATTGACCTGTCTCATCCACCCAATGTTCATATTGACCTGTCTCATCCACCCAATGTTCATATTGCCCTGTCTCACCCAACCAATGTTCCTATTGACCTGTCTCATCACCCAATGCTCATATTGACCTGTCTCACCCACCCAATGTTCATATTGACCTGTCTCACCCAACCAATGTTCATATTGACCTGTCTCATCCACCCAATGTTCATATTGACCTGTCTCATCCACCCAATGTTCATATTGACCTGTCTCATCCACCCAATGTTCATATTGACCAGTCTCACCCAACCAATGTTCATATTGACCTGTCTCACCCAACCAATGTTCATATTGACCTGTCTCATCCACCCAATGTTCATATTGGCCTGTCTCATCCACCCAATGTTCATATTGACCTGTCTCATCACCCAATGCTCATATTGACCTGTCTCAACCACCCAATGCTCATATTGACCTGTCTCAACCACCCAATGCTCATATAGACCGGCGAATGTCTGTATGTATGTTTAACATAGTGTGCCCTACAGAATGAATGTGTTTGTATTATGTACCAGTATAATGTAATTACAATGTTAATATGAACAGTGGAGATTGTAGTAGAAAGACATATGGTAGGTGAAGATCAAGTCTAGTATCTAGCACCACATCAAATAATTTCCATGGTCTTCTAAATGATGCGGGGTTATGGGGATAAAAAAAAATCTAAAATAATGTCTATTTACCATTGATTATACAACTGTAAGACAGTTATACTTTGTTGTACATAATACAACAGACCAGAGGTAGCCACACTTAATGCTAACAATAAGAACTTTAAGATGTTTCATGTAATATAAGTATTATAAAGAGCCACATAAAGT
>JAGDYQ010000061.1:1561304-1729735 GCA_021962125.1 Bulinus truncatus
TGGGACATAAAATGACCGACGTACCAATGTGATTTGTCAAACATTTAGCACAATTTTCTAACATTATTTTTTTTCTCAAAATATTATAAACTTTCGGGGCTGCCGCCACCCACAACGACTGGGGCCCCCTCTGATCACACCCACCCACACCGACTGGGGCCCCCTCTGATCACACCCACCCACACCGACCGGAGCCCCCTCTGATCACACCCACCCACACCGACTGGGGCCCCCCTCTGATCACACCCACCCACACCGACTGGGGCCCCCTCTGATCACGCCCACCCACACCGACTGGGGCCCCCCTCTGATCACACCCACCCACTTGTTGCTGTCATTTCATAGCAGATTTTAATACACAGCAGGGCCTCCAGTAGCAGGCAGTCTTGATATGTTTTTAGGTTGCTGCCCGGTGATGCTGCCCTGTGATGCTGCCCGGTGATGCTGCCCTGCGGCCGTGTAACCATTTCTCTAAGCGTTACATACATTCAGTTATGAACCACAGTGAGTGTAATTTGAAAAGTTTCCCAAAGAACATTTTCTCAAGGTGTTTTTATTTTAAATGACTAAAAAAAAAAGCGAAACATCTTAAACAGCTTTACATTTTTCGCTTAAAGTTGATTATGAGGAATATTTTAAACAAGACGCTAATGCATAACTTGCTTCATTTAAGCGCAATCAAAAACATGTGGTAATTGTTGCGGTAATTTTATTTTTAAAAGTTGCCAGCTTTAAGTTTTTTATTTATATTTTTTTTTACAGGCCAAACGTAAATATATAGAAGTATTTAAAAAAAAATCCAGGTTAAAAAATTTGAAACAAAAAAAATTCTTTGAGGCGTGGAAAAAATTGGCTAGACCCCCCCCCCCCCCTGTGTGTGTGTGGATAAAATGTCAATTTATATAACCATATCATTTCTTTTATTTATTTATTTTTATTTATTTGCAACTGAGTTAAAATGTGAATAAATAATCTCGAGCATTTGCCAATCGTTTAAAGTGGACGCCATGCAACTCATTTAGTCGATACTTGGTCAAGTATGTGGACAGAGTCCCACACAGGATACACCCCAAACAAACGTACGGCCCTTCCTCTCTCTAATATATACAATGTTATATTGAGCTTTTATCAAATCAATGAGTTTGTTCAGATTTTTTAGAAATCAAATTGTGAACTAGGAGTGGTCAGAAGATATCAATGTTTGTTCACCTTGTCATGTCGACTGGACTGAAAGTACAATGATAAACTGTTTTATCATCAAAAATAAATTTCATTTTGGCCACTGGCGATGAGTTCTACATAATAGCAAGTGGTCAACTATCACTGCTTGACCGATTCAACCATATCGTGACATAATGACCAACCCAACAGCAGACTTTTTTTTTCCTACGCTGTCGAAAAATGATTCATCCGCAAATGGAAACCCGTAGTCTTCTTTTTCCCATTTAGGGCCCTGGCCTGCTATACTACTCTTCTCCACTTTTCCTGATCCATGACCTTCTCCCTCCACTCTTTCACTCGTATGGCTTTAAGTTCTTTCTCCACTTCCTCCAACCATCTGCTTCTTGGCCTGCCGTTAGGCCTTTTCTCATTAGGTGTTGTCTTATATATTGCTTTTGGACCTCTGTTGTTTTCCATTCTTTCTATGTGCCCTACCCACATCAATCTATTCATTTTGATTTCAGACGTTATATTTGGTTCTTCGTATAGTTGGTACAGTTCTAAATTGGTTCTACTTCTCCACTCATTATTGTCATTTACTGGCCTATATATTTTCCTAAATATTTTCCTTTCCCAAGTGTTCAGCCTATTTTATTTTCAACTTGTTAGCTGATGGTCCATAAATGTAAACCAGTAGTGACATACACAATCTTACAAATTTAATAAAAATGTTATTTACCAGTGGAAGAAAGAATTAATTGACGAAATAAAAAAAAAAAACTTACAAATTCTATTTTTAGGTTAGCAGAAAGATAACAATGTGTTCATTTACAACTAACACTCGTCTGTAAATAATAAATGAACGGGCAAAAACCTTAACGAGTTGTTATTGTTGTTTTTAGCTACATGAGGAAATTCTCTTACACCGCTTTTGATAGTTATCAATTTACTAGTATATTCCATCCCAACCATAATTCCAGTTATGTAACATATGCTAGTGTGTTCCATCCCAACCATTAGTCCAGTTATATAAAATATACTAGTATGTTCCATTCCAACCATATGTCCAGTTATATAACATATACTAGTATGTTCCATCTCTACCATAAGTCCAGTCATATAACATATACTAGTATGTTCCATCTCAACCATAAATCCAGTCATATAACATACTCTAGTATGTTCAATTTCTACCACATTAATTGTAGTTATTACAGAAAGTACTTTTATCTCAAAATTGACTTCCAAAGATGATACGAACAATTACTTAGAATTTATTTTGTTTCTTTGATGTCACTCCCCTCATTTGGTAATCCTGTTTCAAGTTAATGATCTGATTTCATGGTTTGACCCATTTCGTAGCGTTAGTTTATGTCCAGTCGGGCATTTGAAGTAGCAAGATTAATTTTAACCAATCATTTTCTAAAAAAAGAATGATATAAAAATGTATTGCACAATGAAACAAAAAAAAGGGGGAGGGGTAGGTGTAGATTGACCAAATAATGGACAATATAAAAGTTATTTTTGTATGTTTTGATTAGTCCTGATAAATTGAAATATATGCAGTTAAAAAAGTGCAAGATTTGTATTAATGTTTCAGATGTTAATATTAAGTCCCTGTAAGAAATGATGATCTCTTAATTTATTTATTTTTTCCATCGCCAAAGCCGAAAGCCCAATGAGTATAAAGAAGTGGTTCTCAAAGAATGTGACAAGGCTGTAAAGGAGTGGTCCTCAAAGAATGAGATATGGCTGTAAAGGAGTGGTTCTCAAAGAATGTGATATGGCTGTAAAGGAGTGGTTCTCAAAGAATGTGATATGGCTGTAAAGGAGTGGATCTCAAAGAATGTGATATGACTGTAAAGGAGTGGTTCTCAAAGAATGTGATATGGCTGTAAAGGAGTGGTTCTCAAAGAATGTGATATGGCTGTAAAGGATTGGTTCTCAAAGAATGTGATATGGCTGTAAAGGAGTGGATCTCAAAGAATGTGATATGGCTGTAAAGGAGTGGTTTTCAAAGAATGTGATATGGCTGTAAAGGAGTGGTTCTCAAAGAATGTGATATGGCTGTAAAGGAGTGGATCTCAAAGAATGTGATATGGCTGTAAAGGAGTGGTTCTCAAAGAATATGATATGGCTGTAAAGGAGTGGATCTCAAAGAATGTGATATGGCTGTAAAGGAGTGGATCTCAAAGAATGTGATATGGCTGTAAAGGAGTGGTTCTCAAAGAGTGTGATATGGCTGTAATGGAGTGGTTCTCAAAGAATGTGATATGGCTGTAAAGGAGTGGATGTCAAAGAATGTGACATCGGTGTAAAGGAGTGGTTCTCAAAGAATGTGATATGGCTGTAAAGGAGTGGTTCTCAAAGAATGTGATATGGCTGTAAAGGAGTGGTTTTCAAAGAATGTGATATGGCTGTAAAGGAGTGAATCTCAAAGAATGTGATATGGGCGTAAAGGAGTGGATCTCAAAGAATGTGATATGGCTGTAAAGGAGTGGTTCTCAAAGAATGTGATATGGCTGTAAAGGAGTGGTCCTCAAAGAATGTAAAGTAAAGTTCCCTTAACCCGAACGGGTCATCGGGGCAGATGAAGTGTAGAATTCATCTGTTTCTATAACCTCGGCATATGAAGGGGTTGTGTAGTTAGCACAACGCCCAGCCGCCTTTACTCCCCCAAATTAAAGTCAGGTACCCATTTTACGTTGGGTGGACTTGGGGGACTATCCAAAGGACCTGAAAAAAATCCCAAGGTTCTCACTGAGATTCGAACTACGGTCGACAGTCGAGCGCTCTACACCGCACGACCACCCGTTCCCCACCTCAAAGAATGTGATATGGCTGTAAAGAAGTGGTTCTCTAATAACCTAAGGGACACAATTCAATTCTTCATTTCGCACTTATAAAACTTCCCATTGGATGAGCTCTTGTAATCAATAAGCAAAGTGTACGAAGATAAATAAATTTTAAAAAAAGCTAGAACAATTTATTGACAAATTTTTTTTCTACATTTATTTAATCCATGCTTCTGGACATTTTTTTGGAAAAAAAAATGTTTTAAAAAAATGAACAATTTAAAAAAAAAGTGACATTAATATATTTATCTAATCCTAAGAAATTGTCAAATACATGTATGAAAATATACAGTTTTAGTTATTCACAATGAAACATTGATTTAATTCATAAACACAGCTCAATTTATGTAACGAGATAACCATCGATACCTCAATGGTGTAATACAAAAATATATCACAAAGTTGTGGCAGTTGAAAGCAATTTACATGAGTACGACATCAGACGCCTGCATATGTCACAATCGTAAAATCCCAATTAGCTTCTTTATCAGCTTTAAAAAAAATATATATATACATGTTTTTTGGAAGCTAAAAGTAAAGTCTGAAACTAATTTAAACAATGTATTATTTATTTACTTTTTTTTACGAATAGCCAATTAATATAGAAATTATAATTGAACGTATGAAACAACAGGACGAATAGAAATAGATTAAAAACGATATCATTATGTGGCCATGTCAACACAGTCCAAGAAGGTGTGTATATATGGTGGGTAACCAGATTTCAGCAGTCGACATGAACATACTTTTACAACTTCTGGATGTCTAAGTGAACGATGACCGAAAAATGTTAATCAGATTTACAATATTGTTTTGGTCTTTATAGAAGACAGAAACATGAAGGGGTAGATCGGAGAAAAAATATGAACAGATGTGGTGGCAGACTTGCCGAGATGAAGTCAGATACACATGAAAAATATATTGAGAGGAAGAAACAGACAGACTAACAGACAGATATATAGACAGATAGATAGATAGATAGATAGACCAACAGACAGATAAACAGACAGACAAACAGACAGATAGATAGATAGATAGATAGATAGATAGATCAACAGACAGATAAACAGACAGACAGACAGACAAACAGACAGACAGGCAGACAGACAGACAGACAGACAGACAGATAGATAGATAGATAGATAGATAGATAGATAGATAGAGAGATAGATAGATAGATAGATAGATTGATAGATTGATAGATTGATAGATAGATAGATAGATAGATAGATAGATAGATAGATAGATAGATAGATAGATAGATAGATAGATAGATAGATAGATAGATAGATAGATAGATAGATAGATAGATAGAGAGAGATGGAGAGAGAGATGGAGAAAGAAACAGATCGGGACGTCCAACAATGACAGCACAAATATTGTTGATTTTTAAAGAAATAAATAAGTACATAAAAAAATGACCAGCCATATTGTGGGCGTGACCACGAGAGGTCAAGGTTTAAATAATGAAGACTAAACCACTGGGATACTTCCATGGCTTGCGGGATATACACATTTCGATGGAGCAGCCATGAGTAAATCATTCAACAGAAATTATTGCTTTAACAGAAGAAACTAACCAGTTGTAAATACATAAATATTTCATTGTCCTTGAATTCTATATTGAGCAATACTATGTAGAAATTGCTGTAAAGCATTTATATCAATAAACATTTTTTTAAATTTTGTTCGCTGAAACGTAGCAAATAAATGACATAGGTTATTTGCCATGGTTCTCTAAAAAAAATCGTTGGAAAAAGTGCTTTCTGGGTCGGGACCAAAGTATACAACAAAATTTAACGTTTTCATTCATTAGCACTTTGTGCACTGAAAGAGGACTATTCCAAATTATTAATTACAATTTTAAAAAATTACATTTTTAAAATATTAAAATAATTTTACATAAAATATATTTTTAATACTTCGAACAGACGTGGGCTAGTGTTTATTTGTACCAAGAAAGCGAAACAATACATTTAAGTACTAACAATATAATAAGTACTTCGTAGAAAAACAGCGTCATTATATCACGTATGTGGTAACGAAGATTTGCTTTTTCAGTATTATACTTGGTGTCACATGAAGCGACGCACAGAGTTCTGACTTGTGTTACAGTCGTATTAATTCAGACAAAAGTTGAACTAAGTTATGAAGTATTGCTGCTTGACCCTTGGACGTCTGACCACCACTGGAAGTCCAGATCCTCGTCTTCATCCTCCCTGCTCTCCTGACCTGGCTGGTGTTTCTGAAAGGTAAAAGAAAACCCTTTTCTGCTGATGGTATCGTCCGACCGGAACCTGACCAGAACGTGTGAGCTCTTGGTGATGATCGGCTCAGGGAGCTCGCTGTGGCACAGTTTCTTGTGGGTGCCGTCCGTGTCCTTGGGTCCCTCGTAGATGACCAGGTAGTCGTAGCGGCACTCGTTCTCTGACTCGAGACTGAAGGCTGTGAACGTAATGAGGATGTTCTGGCCGTCCTTGGACTCAATCAGCCAATCGCACTCCTCCTTGTTGCGGTAGTTGTGGTCTCCGAAGGCGGCGTGGGACACGATCACCTGAGGGGTCGCCGTGGCCTCCAGACTGGCTCCACACACAGAGTCGTGCTCCGCCTCGAAACCTTTCCTCTGCACGGAGGCGTCGGAGAAGAACAGCATGAACATTGTGTCTCCGGTAGATATAACGGGATCCGGAAGAACAGCTCCACAGAAAATGCCCAGTTTGGGGGCGTTCCGGTCATCCCCGTCGAACACTATCACGTGATCGTAGGTGCATTCTTGGTGAGGTTCCACCTCAAACGATTTGAACGTGAGCCGGATCCTGTGCCCCAGAACAGTGCTGAACTTCCAAACACAGTCCGACTTGCTGGGATAGTATTCCGGATAATTGGGACTGGCGATCGTTCCGTTCAGCGCCTTGATGTCGAACTGGCAGCCCCCTTCTTTACATCCGTGCATGTCTTGGTGTAAAGTGAAGCCGCTGTGACATGCGCAGTGGTAGCTTCCGATTGTATTTTTACACACGTGCTGACAGCCGCCATTGTTGACGATGCACTCGTCCTTGTCGGTCATAAATGTAGCGGTGAACCCGGACTTCTGGACAGAATTGTCCGACTTGAATTCAATCCTGAGGGTGTTGTGCTCAGACGTTACCGGAGCCGGGATGATGCTCCCGCAGAACACTTCGTGGATTTTGTTACTCCCCGTGTCGCCGCTGTCCACGCTGAGAGAATCGAACTCGCAGCCCTGATTATGCCCTTCAATGTCAAAGTGAGTAAAGTTCAAGTTGATCTTATGATCGTTGGGAGCGACAATCTTCCACACGCACTGTTTGTTAGGAGGGTAAGGCTCCGGGTAAGACGGGGATGTAATCGTACCGTTTTCCGCGTAGATGTATCCACCGCACGCCTTTTCGCACCTCCTGCCGTCGGAGTGAAGCTCGTAGCCAATCTTACACTCGCACCTGTAACTGCCCAGGGTGTTGATGCAGTTGTGGTCACAGCCGTGGTCGTATATTTCACACTCGTCCAGCTCTTTGACGAACCGAGCGAAAAACCCAGCCTTCTGAACGGAGCCGTCGCTGACGAACTTGACGTAGAGGTGTCTGCCGGTTGATCTGATGTCGTCCGGGGTTCGGTACCCGCAGTACTTGCCTATGAGCGGCGAGCTCTCCGACTGGCCGTCCCTGACCTCGAGGTAGTCGTAGACACAGTCGTCGTGGTTCTCAATCTCAAACGACTGGAACTTGAGGGCAACGCTAAGACCCTCGGAGACGGTGATCTTCCAGACACAGACTTTCTGAGGTCTGTAATCTTCCGGGTAGTTTGGGCTCGACAGAAACCCTTCGTCTTTGACAATGTCTCCGCCGCATATGGCCTCGTACTGAGCCTCGAACCCGGTACCGCTGCCGCTGCGTGTCCTGTATTCTATCCACATGCGTGTTCCCGAGGTGAGAGTTTCGGGGACCGTGTCCCCGCAGAACCGGCCCAGCAAAGGCGATTTGATGTAGTGTCCGTCCCTCACTTCCAGGTAATCACTCTCGCAGCTGTACGATTTAGGAATGTCCAGTTTAGTGATGTTGAGCACGATCTTCTCCCCGTGAGTGGCGGAGATACGCCACTGGCAGATTTCCGTCTGTCCCGGCTTGGGGACGTGGCTGAACTTATCGGACGACTCTTGAAGAGTCTTGCCGCAGGTCGGACAGTTGTAGAGCCGATTCGCTTGTCGTATATCACCGGGGCTCAGCCGGACTCTTTGACCGATCTCCGGCCGAACGGCCACGCCGGGTTTTCTTATAGGAAGTATGGTGTCCAGGTAAGTACTGCGACCAAACGTGTTCCTGGCGTAATGCATGATGCTGCCATAGTCATATGTTTCCCCAAGCGAGTTCACATCAGCCGGCGTGAGTTTTTTGAAGTTGTAGTCCTGACCCTGCATGACGTTCTTGTATAGAATCTGAACGTGCTGGTCCCTATCGGGCCTGGTGTGCTCGTGCCAGAATCCAACAGCGTGACCCAGTTCATGGACGACTATACCAAACTTATCGCAGTTCTTTCCAATGGATATCCCCTGGGGGCCGTTACCCCTCTTGCCCACGAAGGAGCAACATCCACAAGACCTCTCGGTGAAGACGATGAAGTTCTCGTCCTCGGGATCTCTGTCCTTGAACGTGATGCAGGTGTAGTTCTCCCAGTGTCTCATGGCCAGCTGGAACAGAGCTTTGTTGGCGGCGGAGAAGTTGGACTCTATGACAAAAGGAATCACCCCGTAGTCCCACAGTCTCTCCTTCTTGGCCGTGGCCGCTCGCCTCGCTCTGGACTTGGCCGATTTCTTCGTTGTTTTCTTTTTATCCCCCTGTTTCCCTTTCTTCACCTGCGAGTGTTTCTTCAAGGCCAACAGAGACATTTCCTGGTTATCACCCTTGACTGACCGTTTCTTCTGCAGCTTGTTTAACTGATTTTTTAACTGCTTCAGCTTGTCCCTGGTTTCTCTGATGTTTTCTTTCAGATCAGAGCGGAAATTTCTACACTCTTTCTTGGTTTTGAGTTGGCATTTTCGTTTCAGCTCCGCCCTCTTTGTATGCAAAGTTTTTTTCAGCAGTTTCATGTCGTCTTCGAGCTCTTTCAATTGACTTTTGTCGTCATTATTGATTTTGTCCACCTTAGACCCGCCCGTGTGTATAAATGGATCCTCCACTTGCAGATCGTGGATGGAATCAGAGTCGTTGCCACTTTTCAGGAGCAGTTCCAGTACCGCCCTCTTCGTGATGTCCCGAAACTCTTCGTCGGACATGGCTATGTCTCCAAGGTAACCAGACGCCTTGCACGGATCTAGGTATTGATCGTAATGCGAATAATGACATTGCGCGATGCGAAGAAATAATAATGTCAATAATGTGAATGAAACGATTAGAGATGACCAGAGCGAGTTCAGGTTGTACATTGTTATTTTCAGAAACATTAGATCAAACTCTCTTCTGAAGGAACTATTGTTGTCCGAGCAATGAGAGATCGACGTTGTATTAGAATGGAGACATTAAAACAATCATCTTGTACAACCAGAAGAAACATTCAGTGTCTGTGAAATGAAGAAAAATGTAAATATGAAGATAAATAAAACAAAATACAGAGATGCTATTTTTTAAATCAAAATCTCATGTGAAAATAAAGAATAACTCAAAATGTACTTCTTAATTTTATGATTCCAATTTTTCAAAAAGATTTCTGTGATTAAGACAAAACAATTTGATTTAATATATTGTTCTCACATGTTAAATACATCGGAGCATTGTAAATTTTCGTCTAGACAGTTATTGTGTATCTAATTCCTACTTCAAACTTCTACTTCACCGATGTAGTTCAAGTGTAGACACCAACACGATGTGTAGTGTGTAGACTTGTTTGTCACACACATCACAACCCGTATTATATATACAACACGTGAACTGCCACACAGAAACTGTTGAATTTCCGCTCTGTGTGACGTCAAGGATCAACAGCTTACATAACAACACACACAACTGGAAACAAAATATAAATATAACTCTGCACTCCAAGACGCCTTTATTTCCTTTATTGCGAAACTCTTGATACATTAAATACACTCCTTGAACATTAGGTCTCAAATATTTCTACACTTGTGGCCCCATTTTATATCATCTAATAAGCGCGCGACTTCTGCACCCCATGAATATGTTTCCATGATAAGCAGTTCAGAAGAGTATAGGCATAGAGCATACATTATAATAAAAAAAAACAATTAAGTCACATATATATTAACCGACGGCCTCGTACAAAACCTTTCGCTACCTATGGAGTGGCAACCACTGCTCCAGACCAATCATCAGGTCTACAACCCCCCCCCCCCCACCTCTCCCACACCGTCTTGCCCTTATTTCGCCTAAAACCCATTAACTCGGTGTTTATTATATCAGCGAGATCCTGGTTCCTACGCTAATACGTAACAGAATAAAGAAAAAAAAAACATAGGTAGGGCAATGATAGGGGAGGTAAGTCTTAATGAAAAAAAAAGGGGAACTTAAAATAAATAATATGGGAGATAACAACATCTTAAGCAATTATCGAAAGTTCAATCCCCTTTTTGTTTTCTAAATTGATTGGCTGATGATGTTAGTCCGACTATTTATAACAGTGACACATTTTATGATTGTAATTTGGTGGCCTGTTTTACTAGGCGAGGGATGGTTATTGTTTGTTTTAGAATAGATGTTTTCAGGTAATTGTTTTTTTTTCAAAGTAACGTCCAATAATTAGAACATCTCTTTGATATCAAGGGTCACTGTGTAGCTCTTAAGCGTTGATCTTTTTTTTTAAATAACGCAAATTAAAAATCAAAATTAAATAAACTCCTTTATCGAATAATTACAGGCAGTGCCGAACCTATGGGGGGGCCCTGCATTTTGACATTGGACACTATGACATGTGATAATGTACCTAATATCTAATGTAAACATAATTTTTTTTGGGGCACACCACAAGCTGGGGCTCGGGGGGGACTTTCGAATTCGGAGTCCCCCTCCCCTAGTTACGCCTCTGATTACAAGGAGGAATGAGTTGACTTAATTTCAGTGAATAATTTTATAATGAGGAGGGGTCTAATTGTCCTCATTTTTTTTTGTTTTACATAAAGTTGTAAACGGTCCATAACACACCATTACAAGGGGTGGGGATGTTAGGGGCCGGGGTGCTAGACTGTCAACGGGGAAGGTCTCGGGTTCCAATACATTGACGTCAGGGGCTGGGTGACGCTTTGCTTTGGTAGCGAGTCGGATCTTAATGCTGCAGCTAGACTCCAGGCGAGACCCAGTCACCTACATAGATCTCCCGTGGTGCCTCCATGGCCATTGCACTATCGGTTATGGTGGGGGATGAAAGAAGGGCACTGCATAAAACCGTCCAATGAGTGATTCACATGATATAAACATCTCATCCTTAAAGGGACTAGTAAAAAGAAAATCGGAGTGGCTACGGTTCTGTCCCTGACAGAACCCGTATTTTTTTACTTCGGGTACCAGCCATAGATAATATTGCTCCACACCCTAACCCTAACCCTATCCCTAACCCTATCCCTAACCCTATCCCTAACACTATCCCTAACCCTATCCCTAACCCTACCCCTAACCCTAACCCTAATCCTGAAAGAAAAATTCTGAAAAAAAAATTATATATGCCATGTTCCTTATACCCTAATATAATGGTTTTAGCTGGTGCCGGAGCCACTGCGAAAGAAAAAAGATAAAAAAATACAATGCCGTGTCTACTGTAATAGATTGACTCTACTTTTTATCGAATCGTTGTTACAGGATCTACAACGGAATCTTGTTTTTTATTTGCAATAGTTTCTATGTATGCATGGATTGTCGTGATTTAGTTAATGAAATTTAATTACTGAAATTTGTTTCCACGACAATGGTTAAGTAGATCTTACTTTTTTCCATTGAATACTTTTATTATCATACTCAACAAAAGAGCTCCTAAATTTACTTTTTACAACCGAGTGCACGGCCTTGTCCAACCAGAAAATCTATCGCTAAATTGTGTCATTGTGTAGTTCCTCCGGGGAAATAAACCTCTTGGAATTAATTTCTCCTTACGCCGGGAGGCGAATATTGCAATTGTCTGAAGAAATCGACATTCAGTGGTCTAAATCAGCCAGGCTATTATTTATCTTAGCTAACATCCAGTTGTCTAAATCAGCCAGGCTATTATTTATCTTAGCTACTAATGAGTTGTTTAAATCAGTTAACCTACCATGTATCATCTAGCAATCGGTTTTCTAAAATAGCCAAAGCTATAAAGCACTAGCTAACAATGAGTTGTCTAAATTAGTGATGCTATCTGTTATTTAAATAAGAAATATGTCAATAAGTTAACTTTTAAAAACATTACGATTCAGCAATATGAATCAATAAGTAAACTTTCAAAAACATTACGATTCAGCACTATGAATCAATAAGTTAATTTTTAAAAACATTACGATTCAGCACTATGAATCAATAAGTTAACTTTAAAAAAAAACATTACGATTCAGCAATATGAATCAATAATTTTACTTTTAAAAAACATAACGATTCAGCAATATGAATCAATAAGTTAACTTTTAAAAACAATACGATTCAGAAATATGAATCAACAGGTGCAACGAAACGAATCGATTCAATTTTAGTTGGGTTTCTATTCATTTTTTTTTTTAAAACTGTTCAACGATTTCAATAGCTTTAGTTTCTAAGAGCGTCAGGACTTCAGAATTTTTCACCATATCACTGAAGATTGTGTCGCTTAATATTACAACTTTACATCATGCCTATACATTGCACATGGTGAGTCATAGTTCAAATAACAAAAACCTGTGCTGCTAACATGATATTGTGTAAACCAATTCTTCTATTAACACACCTCTCATATTTGTATACATGAACTTGGATCAGTTGCAAGCCTTTTATCACACACCCCTCCCTCCCACAAAACCGTTTTTTTTATTTCGCTGCAGTGCAGTTATCATGAGGTTATTTTTAGAATGTTCTACACCGATTTTTGTTGACCAGGGCCGGCCTTACAAATCGAGGGGCCCATTTTAACGGATGCTTGCGAGGCCCCTCTTCATAATTGTTTTTTTTTTACAAGCGCTGTGACAAGAGCCATGACTGACGGTGATATGCTAAATATAAATTGCGGGGCCCCTGCCAGACGTGGGGCCCAATAAGTAGCAGTCGGTCAAATCGGCCTAACACTGACCCTGTTCGTTGGGTAAGGTTTTTTTTTTTTACAGATTTGATTTTCGTCATCTTAAACGATACTTGTCCGGCTTTCGTTTTTTTTTTTTCAAATTTACGGAAAGGTACTTTTTTTTACGTTGGTTTTTTCGGTTTTCGTCAACTATCCACGTAACTTGGGTGATATTCAAAATTTAGAACATTACGAAAGTTACCGCCCCATCCTAACAACTAAATCTGCATCTCTCTCTACCTGCCTGGACATCTTTCATGCCGAACATGAAGAATTCAGAAAGCTAAAAAAAATTTAATGTTAGTTATTCAAATTGTCTAATATTGTTTTTTTTTTAGTAATAAACTGTAATATTAATTCTCTAAATAATGAGTATTGAGTGTATTGTGGAGTGTTGTGGCCAAACACGTCCTTTAGGCTTTCTGTTTATCATCAGGTCTACACTTAGCTTTCTGTTTATCACCCGACCTACACTTAGCTTTCTGTTTATCACCCAACCCACACTTAGCTTTCTGTTTATCACCCGACTCACACTTAGCTTTCTGTTTATCACCCGACTCACACTTAGCTTTCTGTTTATCACCCGACCCACACTTAGCTTTCTGTTTATCACCCGACCCACACTTAGCTTTCTGTTTATCACCCAACCCACACTTAACTTTCTGTTTATCACCCGACCCACACTTAGCTTTCTGTTTATCACCCGACCCACACTTAGCTCTTCTCCACTCGTTTATATCGACGACATTTACATGCATTCAATTTGTTCGTATTTCACTCAACGTTTTATCCATCTGTTTGTGGCCCAGCCCTTCTTCCCAATGTAAGAACCCACAGCGCGGCCCGCGGTTCAAAACGTTTGCCAATCTCTAGTCAAGATTCTAGACTACTCTAGAGCAGATATGGTACGAGGACGACTCCCGTTGTCGACGCCGCAGAGAGGAAGAGGAAACAGTGGGTCATTTGCTGAGCGAGTGTCCACGTCTGGAGGCTTTCAGACTGGACGCGTCGGGGACCCCGCTGGCCATCGGGCTTTATGGTACCCTCCAGCAGTTGAGGGACACAGCAGGTTTCATTTCTGGAGCCCTAAGAGACTTAAGTCTCGGCTCGTAACCATAAGAGAGAGTTCAAAGAGAGCAGATCTGGACAAACAACGGCGCGCGGGTCAATTCCGGCTCGTTTGGATAATTCCGTCCGAGCCTTCATCAAATTTTAAGTGCATTCAATCAATAGTTGATATGCAATCTTTATCCATTCGATGTAGGCCGGTCCTTCTAACCCCTGCTCTTGTCCGGGCCATTCAGTAAAATGATTTACATTCTTATGTGAATCAGTGTTTCGGTTATCGTCGTTTTCGGCTTTTTTTTTTTTTTGGCTAATTATCGACGAAAAACGGTATTATGTAACTACGAAAATACTGGTCCGGCTCTTTTCTGTCCAAAGACTACTAATGTGATTCCCTTTTACGGTCTTATGGTGTCGCTTATTTCACAGTACTGATGGTCACTGGAGTCTCTGACTCGTAAGTCTGGATCAACGGAGTCACGAGCTGAGCGTGGGGTTCTGTTTATCAACAAACAACAAAATGGAAGGAAAAGAAAAAAAAAAGTGGGAAGAGAAAGAAAGGGGAAACAAAACAAAACAAAAAAAATGGGAGAGGTCGACCAGAGCCGGTCTTGCCATTTAGTGACCGAGGCCTCGCGACACAGAAACTGTTGTTTCAGCCGAGCCCAAGTTTATTTACAATAGAGAAGTAAAGACGATGGGGGGGGGGGGGTTAAAAGGCGAGCAGTGGATGATGGTGGTGGGAGCGATAGGCACCCGGATTCTGTATTCACCATCATACACACGCACATACAAACACACAAATACACACACACACGCCAATTGCTCCCCGCTCCTGTGCGCTGGTGTTTTGTTTAGACGTTATTGACCTGTGAACCACCCGACATGAATGCACGGGCACTGTTGATTAGACGTGAGTAGTAAGGTCAGACTCACGGGGTGACTCACACAAGCTACGCAGGAAAATGTAAACAATCATTACCAAGCAATATTTGTCCGTATCTTTTGACTTCTTTCACTCTCTCCTTCGCTCTCTCTCTCTCTCTCTCTCTCTCTCTCTCTCTCTCCATCTCGTCCTCTCTCTCTCGTTATATCTACCTCTCTATATATATCAATCTATCTCTCTATCTATATAGTCATCAATCTATCTATCTATCTGTCTGTGTGAGCGGATCCGGCAATCTCTTCCTGTTTCACACCGAGTCGCTCAATCATTCATTGTTAACAGATCAAACAATCTTTGATATTTTTTTTTCTTTTTTAATATTCAGTCGGTTGTCACTTAAACCAATACGTTTGTCCGAAACGCGCTATATGTTGTTTACATTGTTTTATTAACGGAAGTAAACAATGAATTATGTGAGGCAAATGTTGGAGCTGAATTGGGAACACAAACTGGCATACAAAAATCAAATCGCCCATTGTGACCGAAAATAACTATATGACATGTTAAAGTTTATGTATAGCGAGCATCTATCCATAGGAGACGTACAAGCTATTGTGGCTTAAAGAGCTTATCTGTGTCAAGTTCAAAAATAAATCTAATTTAGTGCGAAATAGTTCACTGATATTCCACACAAAAATAAAATAAATGACGACAGTGTGTGTGTCTATGTATGTTTATGTAAGCTTGAGTGAAGGCCTGAGGTGTGTATGTTTGTCCATGCGTTAAGAGGCAGGGCTGCCAATCTGGACATTTTTTTATCAAGATATTTTTTATAGAAATCTAGATATAATAAAATGCTATATATATATATATATATTTAGTAGATATTTTTCATATTTTTTATGGATAATTCTTCAAGGAAAAAGTTGACAGCCCCGGTGAGAGTGAGTGGTTCCTTGAGCAACGTGTATGTGAGAGTGACTGGTTCCTTGAGCAACGTGTGTGTGAGAGTGAGTGGTTCCTTGAGCAACGTGTGTGTAAGAGTGACTGGTTCCTTGAGCAACGTGTGTGTGAGAGTGAGTGGTTCCTTGAGCAACGTGTGTGTGAGAGTGAGTGGTTCCTTGAGCAGCGTGTGTGTGAGAGTGAGTGGTTCCTTCAGCAACTTGTGTGTGAGAGTGAGTGGTTCCTTGAGCAACGTGTGTGTGAGAGTGAGTGGTTCCCAGAGCAGCGTGTGTGTGAGAGTGAGTGGTTCCTTGAGCAGCGTGTGTGTGAGAGTGAGTGGTTCCTTCAGCAACGTGTGTGTGAGAGTGAGTGGTTCCTTGAGCAACGTGTGTGTGAGAGTGTACATGTTTGACTGTTTGTCCGTAAGTTTGTGTGTGCGCGCTTGTGTGTATGTGCACAATAGTCTGTACGTATGTGAGTGTATGTCTAGTGCGTGTCAGTGTACTGGTCTACGAGTCGGAGGTAGTATGTGCACAATAGTCTGTACGTATGTGAGTGTATGTCTAGTGGGTGTCAGAGTAATGGTCTACGAGTCGGAGGAAGTATGTGCAATGTCTTTTTTTTTTTTTAGATTTCAAAAAAAAAAAAAAAATTAGAAAACTTTCCATTGGATTTGAAAAAGAAAATAATTCAATTAACGCCTTGTTTTATAAACAAACATTAAGATGTAAAGGAAGAGAGAAACATACAAAACAGAAACATAAGTTGACAACTCGTCAATTAAAAGAAATACTTTAAAAGAGACAGGTACATGGATAAACAGGTAGGTAGTTTAGTTTTAGTAAGTATGGGTTTGGGTTTATAATGTTTAGCGTTAGCATGCTTAAATTATTTAGCAAGGTTGAGGTTAGGTTTGACAATGGTTACGGTTGAGGTTAGGTTTGACAATGGTTAGGGTTGGGGTTAGGTTTGACAGCGGTTAGGGTTGCGGTTAGATCTGACAATGGTTAGGGTTGATGTTAGATTTGACAACGGTTAGGGTTGAGGTTAGATCTGACAATGGTTAGGGTTGGGGTTAGGTTTGACAACTGTTAGGGTTGGGGTTAGGTTTGACAATGGTTAGGGTTGAGGTTAGATTTGACAATGGTTATGTTTGAGGTTAGGTTTGACAATGGTTAGGGTTGGGGTTAGATTTGACAATGGTTAGGGTTGAGGTTAGGTTTGACAATGGTTAGGGTTGAGGTTAGATTTGACAATGGTTAGGGTTGAGGTTAGATTTGACAATGGTTATGGTTGAGGTTAGGTTTGACAATGGTTAGGGTTGGGGTTAGATTTGACAATGGTTAGGGTTGAGGTTAGGTTTGACAATGGTTAGGGTTGAGGTTAGATTTGACAATGGTTAGGGTTGAGGTTAGGTTTGACAATGGTTAGGGTTGAGGTTAGGTTTGACAATGGTTAGGGTTGAGGTTAGATTTGACAATGGTTAGGATTGAGGATAGGTTTGACAATGGTTAGGGTTGAGGTTAGGTTTGACAATGGTTGGGGTTTGTGTCACCACAAAATCTGGCAATGTTGGCCAAGTAAGTGGGTAGCAATATAATAAACAATACTTAAAAGATGAGCGCCATAATCAATGTATCAAGAATTTATCAAGTTCTAGTGAATACAAGTAATGAAGTTAAACAACAAACTGATTCAATGGGTGTGGCAATAAAATGAACTAAAATATAATGGCTAATATGATGGGGCTTGCAGAGAATGGGAAGTTTAGCGCCCCACCCCACCCCTTTCCGGAAGCCATCACCTCATAGAAAGGTTCATCTTTATAGATCAAAACATATGACGTGTTTAATAATAATTAAAAGTATGTTGCAATTAACAGTGTGTTGGCTACTGGGGGCCCCCTTAGATACGTTCTGAATGTCGTCCTCCACCGTATTCACGCCATCATTAAACGTGTTCTGAGTCACGTGTCAACATGGAGTAGACGTACCGAGGTAGACATGTCAAGCAGCAGACGTTTGGCTAATCATGAGTGGGTCATAGAGAAATGTCGGTACACGAATTTAACTTTAATTTCAACATGGCAATAGGCTGGCGCTCTATTCGTCTCAATTTAGTGACATGTTGAATATGACGACAATGTGTCACAGTTTCTGTAAGTCTGAAGTTGACATTTGTGTATTGCCGCTTCTTCCAACACACAGCCAACTTTAATTTCAATTCGAGAGAATACACACACACACACACATACACACACACAATTCTTAAAATGTAACGGTTTATTTATTTATTCTATTTTCATTTTTTTTCATATCTGTAACGACTCGAACGTTTCTAGCCCCGGAGTGAATTCCAACATTTTTCTTGGATGTGATTGACCCCCCTCTCCCCAGGCCCGTAGCGTGCGGGGGTAGCAAGGGGCCGGGCCCCCTGCATTTTGTCTGGTCCCCTCTGCTTATTTGCTCTACTTAGTAAAATATGTTACCTGGGCCCCCCTGCTATTGCCTGGCCCCTGCTGCAGAATGCCTGGCCCCTGCTGAAGAATTTTCACGCTACGGGGCTGCCCCTCCCCCTTGCTCCCCCTTCCCAGCTACCTAGCTTTTAAACGATACCTGATATTTGCTCAAGGACGTTAAAATGGCGACAGATCATTAGTTCTTATGATTACACAAAGTCATGGTGTGTCACAGTGTTAAGAAACTGTGTCGTCTAGTCAGCATACAAATTCCGACACTGAGACCAATCAAGTTTGGTTTATTTATAATCTCTTTGCTTTTTAGTTTTAAATAGAATTTGAGCAAATATAACATTACAACTTTGCATTATGATATAGAAAATAAAAGTGCTCTAGCGAATTCAGTCATTTTAACGTTTATCTGTCTACTTACTAAGTAATTTAAGATGGCATGACGGAATTGTATGTTGATTTTGTCAATTAAATAATTAATTTGAGAAAGTGGTATTTTATCAGCTACTGCCCCTAATTATTTTTTTGTTAAAGAATTTGTATAATATGTATAGTTATTTCTATATTCTTCGCCTCAAACTTCTACTGTTCGAAGTGAGTTCAAACTTCTGTTTGCTTATCACAGCATACTGTAACATAGTAGCTGGGAGACATTTGTACCATCCTGGCCATCCAGTCAAGAAAGTATGTCGCCTTGTTAGTTTGAAATTCAGATCAAGGGCGACAATCAAGTTCAATAAATTTTACATTTTTTGTGTTTACTCTGTACAATAAAATTAGTTGATTGTTTGTTAAACTATCAAACCCACATTTGAACAACTCCCTTTAGTTTAAACAAAAAAGTTTTTTTTAGACACATTTTGAAATAAGTCGTCTTTTTTAAATTATGTAATTTTGTTTTACTTATGTGCATTATGTCTAATCCCCCCCTCCGTTGAGCCCCGGGGGGAATTGTTTTTTTTTTAACACCCCTCCCATGTCGCTCATTCAAAATTGGTACGAGATGTAACTGGTGCGAGATGTAACTGGTACGAGATGTAACTGGTGCGAGATGTAACTGGTGCGAGATGTATCTGGTACGAGATGTAACTGGTACGAGATGTAACTGGTGCGAGATGTTACTGGTACGAGATGTATCTGGTGCGAGATGTAACTGGTGCGATATGTAACTGGTGCGAGATGTAACTGCTGCGAGATGTAACTGGTGCGAGATGTAACTGGTACGAGATGTAACTGGTGCGAAATGTAACTGGTGCGATATGTAACTGGTGCGAGATGTAACTGATGCGAGATGTAACTGGTGCGAGATTTAACTGGTACGAGATGTAACTTTAAGTGCTACGAGCGGTAATTGGTAAAGATGTAACTGTTACGAGTTGTTAGTGGTACGAGATGTAACTGGTACGAGCTATAACTGGTAAGAAATGTAACTAGTACGAAATGTAACTGGTATGAGATGTAACTGGTACGACCTGAACTTTAAAACTTAGTAATTAATGGGTTAATCAACACAACGCGGTGGACTTTAAAAGAGGATGGGGGTCTTTTTTTTTGCCAGCTAAGAACATAAAACCAGGTAATGAGTTCATTGCAAGCAAGTACTTTATTTTCATGTGGTTTTATTATCCACCGTAATAAGTATTCCCCCCACCCACAACCGTATTAACTCCTCTCAGGATCATTATTTTGTACCTTTATAATTATGATGTGGTGACATTAGAGCAACATAAACCCAGTTATGAGGTCATTTCCGTTTAAGCTACAATTATTGGCGTAAATTATGTGGACATAATTTTATAATTGGAAACACAAGTACACATGTAGTAAATACTCAAGGCCAGTACATGTAGTAAGTACTCAAGGCCAGTATTCAAGTCCAGTACATGTAGTAAGTACTCAAGTCCAGTACATGTAGTAAGTACTCAAGTCCAGTACATGTAGTAAGTACTCAAGTCCAGTACATGTAGTAAGTACTCAAGGCCAGTACATGTAGTAAGTACTCAAGGCCAGTACATGTAGCAAGTACTCAAGGCCAGTACATGTAGCAAGTACTCAAGGCCAGTACATGTAGCAAGTACTCAAGGCCAGTACATGTAGTAAGTACTCAAGTCCAGTACATGTAGTAAGTACTCAAGTCCAGTACATGTAGTAAGTACGCAAGTCCAGTACATGTAGTAAGTACATGTAGTAAGTACTCAAGGTAAGTACATGTAGTAAGTACTCAAGGCCAGTAATGTAGTAAGTACTCAAGGCCAGTAATGTAGTAAGTACTCAAGGCCGGTACATGTAGTAAGTACTCAATGCCAGTACACGTAGTAAGTACTCAAGGCCAGTACATGTAGTAAGTACTCAAGTCCAGTAATGTAGTAAGTACTCAAGGCCAGTACATGTAGTAAGTACTCAAGTCCAGTGCATGTAGTGAGTACTCAAGGCCGGTTTATGTAGTACGTACTCACGGCCAGTACATGTAGTAAGTACTCAATTCCAGTAATGTAGTAAGTACTCAAGTCCAGTACATGTAGTAAGTACTCAAGGCCAGTACATGTAGTGAGTACTCAAGGCCAGTACATGTAGTGAGTACTCAAGGCCAGTACATGTAGTAAGTACTCAAGTCCAGTAATGTAGGAAGTACTCAAGTCCAGTACATGTAGTAAGTACTCAAGGCCGGTACATGTAGTAAGTACTCAAGTCCAGTACATGTAGTAAGTACTCAAGTCCAGTACATGTAGTAAGTACTCAAGTCCAGTAATGTAGTAAGTACTCAAGGCCGGTACATGTAGTAAGTACTCAAGGCCGGTACATGTAGTAAGTACTCAAGTCCAGTACATGTAGTAAGTACCCAAGGCCAGTACATGTAGTAAGTACTCAAGTCCAGTACATGTAGTAAGTACTCAAGTCCAGTACATGTAGTAAGTACTCAAGTCCAGTACATATAGTGAGTACTCAAGTCCAGTACATATAGTGAGTACTCAAGGCCAGTACATGTAGTGAGTACTCAAGGCTCAGTACTCAGTCAGAAGTGAGAAAGTACGGGCTATAATTCAAACAAATGTGTTTTTCATAATATTTAAGGAAGTAAACAATCCTTAAGAGATTTTAAACCAGGCTGGCATACGAGCTTGTAATCCTGCGTATCTAAGACCATGCACTGGAGGGTCATGTGTGTGAGTGTGTATGAGGTCGACGAGTGTTTTTCAACGTGGGGCCCCCCAAAAGGTGATGGTTTGGGATTATACTGGGGGGGGATTTCAGAGTATCAGTTCTCCATCTTATTATGTTTTTTTTTTAAATATGCTTTTTTTTATGTTTCTTTAACAATGTCCTGCTTGATTTCCTGAAACTTTTTCAATCATAAATCATAATTCTTAGGCTTCATTCATTAAAAAAAATCAATTTGTTGAATATTTTAAAAAAAAATGTCTAACACATGATAAGAATGGCACACACATAGTAATAGATACACACACACACACAAAGGTTGAAAAATTCTACAGTAGGCCTAGATACTCTGAACACAAGTATTATAACTACAGTAGACACTCTGAATACAAGTATTATAACTACAGTAGACACTCTAAACACAAGTATTATAACTACAGTAGACACTCTGAACACAAGTATTATAACTACAGTAGACACTCTGAACACAAGTATTATAACTACAGTTGACACTCTGAACACAAGTATTATAACTACAGTAGACACTCTGAACACAAGTATTATAACAGTAGACACTCTGAACACAAGTATTATAACTACAGTAGACACTCTGAACACTCTACGTCTCACATGAATGTTGCTCATGTTCTCTTCATCCCTGGTTCATGATCCAGGTATAACTTACAATAACAGTGCATCCGCACCCCATCCCGAGTATAATTATTACCTTACATCCAACCCGTCCCAGATTAAGGACACACATCCCTCTATCTGACTCTATCAGATACTTAGCAGGCAGGAATTCGTGTTTCGTCATACGTTCAGGGCGCAGTATTCAGGCCATCAGGCTGTTGTCAACTTACAAACTCTGGAATAGCCTAACACCAAGTGTGGCCATCAGACGGTGGCCATTTTACTTACAAAAACAAACACTTGTATAATACCAACTGTGGCCATCAGACTATTGTCAACTTACCAAAAAAACACTGATGTAACACCAACTGTGGCCATCAAGTTGTTGCCAACTTACAAAAACAAACAATAATATAATACCAACAGTGGCCATCAGGCTGTTGCCAACTTATAAACACTGGTATGACATCAATATACAGACAGGTTAGGCAGATAATTAGAATTTTATAGACAGACAGACAGACAGACAGACAAACAGACAGACAGACAGACAGACAGATAGATAGATAGATAGATTTCAATTCTTTCGTATTTAATGTGTCCCTTACATAGAAAATCTACTCGACAAAAAGAAAATTATTGAATTATAATTTAGGAATTCGATTTCTTCTTTCTTTATTCCTAGTTTAACAGCCTTCACAATTGATGACATCTAGATTTATAAAAGAGAAAAAAAACTAAAAAGTTTCTGTAATCAAATTAAAGTTTAAAGAAAAAGAACTTGGATGAATATATTGGGGTCGAAAAGAACGTTTCAGTTTTAAATTTTATTTTGATGATCATTTCTTAAGTTTTACTCATGGAAACTTGTGGTCTAGTGCCTAGGGCGGTCTCTCGTTGGTGTGCCTAAGTGATGCTTGTGGTGCATGTCACGCGTAACCTATAAGCTGTGATAAAGTGGTAGCAACTTAGTGTACACATCAGTGCAGCCCCGTGGCGTGAAAATTCTACAGCATGGGGCAGGTATTCTATAGAAGGGGCCAGGCAATAGCGGAGGGGGGGCAGGAAATAAGTAGAGCAAACAAGCAGAAGGGGCCCGGCCCCCCTGGCCCCTGCGCACGCTACGGGTCTGCATCAGTGCACCTCGAGCTCTGTCGGCCATCAGCTCTATTTGTTGTAGGTAGTCTTAGGTTGGAACCCGGGACCTGTACAACTCCACTCAGGCTCACAAACTAAGCGTCACTAGCATTGATAAGTATTTTATTTTATACACGAGTATGGAGTTTGGATTATTCTCTGGACACTCTGCCAATCAATGATCCACTTACTGGACATTTGGCCAATCTATGAGCCACTCCCTGGACATTAGGCCAATCTATGAGCCACCCCATGGACATTCGGCCAATCTATGAGCAACTTAATGGACACTCGGCCAATCTATGAGCCATTCCCTGGACATTCGGCCAACCTATAAGCCATTCCCTGGACATTCGGCCAATCTATGAGTAACTTAATGGACACTCGGCCAATCTATGAGCCATTCCCTGGACATTCGACCAACCTATAAGCCATTCCCTGGACATTCGGCCAATCTATGAGT
The DNA here is from genome assembly GCA_021962125.1 of Bulinus truncatus. Classification (NCBI taxonomy): domain Eukaryota; kingdom Metazoa; phylum Mollusca; class Gastropoda; family Planorbidae; genus Bulinus; species Bulinus truncatus. The sequence goes on from JAGDYQ010000061.1 coordinate 1,585,316, forward strand.
AACTTAATGGACACTCGGCCAATCTATGAGCCACTCCCTGGACACGAGGCTAATCTATGAGTAACTCCCTGGACACGCGGCCAATCGAAGACTGTGTGTTTGGGTGTGTGTGTGTACGTATGTGTGTGTGTGCTCGCGCTAGTGCTATCTACAAAAAAATGGAATCGAAATTCAGTGATTGACAGACATATAATAAAAATGCCATTAAGTCTGTGTGTCTGTGTGCTGATTTTTCTTTTTTTTTTTGGTTTGGTCACGTGATGACATTGATCAAATTTGTGTTAACAGGGGAGAAAAAAAAAATTCAAAACAAAATACAAATTGAAAGTCTGGGGGCTTGTGACAACATTTTTAATTTCTGTCTGTGTGCAGAGAGTATTATAAAATGATACCAAACGAAAAGCAAAAGAAAGAATAGTCTCTGGAGTAAGAACTAAATGTATTCTATATACAAAAGTAATTTTTGTTTAAAACGAGCTGATAATAAACGAGATATATTAGTCAATTAGTCATCTGATAACAATCATGTATTAGGAAAATGGAGAATAACTATTAAAAATGCATTACTGCATTGTGTTAGTACAAAAAATGGAAGAAAAAAAGAAGTAAAAATTTTGAATGATGAAAATATGTATGTACCACTTAACTCCAGAATATAATATGTGTACGACACTTGACTCCAGAATATAATATGTGTACAACACTTGATTCCAGAATATAATATGTGTACGACACTTGACTCCAGAATATAATATGTGTACGACACTTGACTCCAGAATATAATATGTGTACGACACTTGACTCCAGAATATAATATGTGTACGACACTTGACTCCAGAATATAATATGTATACAACACTTGACTCCAGAATATAATATGTATACAACACTTGACTCCAGAATATAATATGTATACAACACTTGACTCCAGAATATAATATGTGTATAACACTTGACTCCAGAATATAATATGTGCACAACACTTGACTCCAGAATAAATATTATGTAAACGTTACCGTTAAAGTATATAATGCAGTTATTTCATAGAATACCTAGGTATACTATAAAATAACGGATTTCATACTTTAACGGTAACATATACAACACTTGTGTCATCAATAAAATATGTGTCTTGATGCAACAATTTGTAGATAATCGTAGCCAGACAGGAGTTTATGAACTGCCTCGCCATTTTTGTTTTAACTACACAACAGGTGCTGTCTTGTCTTCCAGTCAGGCGTCTTTTATCAAGACACTGTCTTAAGAATTAACATGTTATTTTAACTCACACTGTCCTTAGACTCAACATGTTATTTTAACTCACTCACACTGTCCTCAGACTCAACATGTTATTTTAACTCACTCACACTGTCCTTAGACTCAACATGTTATTTTAACTCACTCACACTGTCCTTAGACTCAACATGTTATTTTAACTCACTCACACTGTCCTTAGACTCAACATGTTATTTTAACTCACTCACACTGTCCTTAGACTCAACATGTTATTTTAACTCACTCACACTGTCCTTAGACTCAACATGTTATTTTAACTCACTCAGACTGTCTTAAAATCTAACATGTTATCTTCACTCATTCACCTGACTTAGGGCCTCATATATTAAATTTTCCTTTATGTTAGTCTTACAAAGGCACTAGCAGCCCCTTAGCGTGAAAAGTCTAAAGCAGGGGCCAGGCATTCTACAGCAGGGGCCATGCAATAGCAGGGGGGGGGGGGGGCAGGTAGTACATTTTACTAAGTAGAGCAAATAAGCAGAGGGGGGCCAGACAAAACGCAGGTGGGGGGTCCGGCCCCCTGCCACCCCGCACGCTACGGGCCTGGGCACTACTAAATGTAACAAACCTTGCTCCATTTTTGAACATTAACATCCAATTGCTATTTCAGGTGCAGCATCAACGTTTACAGCAGACGTTACTACACCCACCAAACACCTGATTTAATCATTCATTTGATTGGTTGAGAGACAACAGAAGATTATGATGCAAGTGCCGCCACTTTTGAAGTTAATCTGTATTATTATATCATAGTCATATTTTGTGTCAATAAGATAATGTTTAAGTCGATATGGAACAATAATGCAATAAAATAGAATTGTGTGATCTGTAGAGACAATTTTAATGTTAATCTAATATAACACTTGTATGATATGGGCAGAGTCGTACGGCCAACTAGTGAAAAAAAAATTGAAAAAAAAGTTGTGTGGAAAAAATTAAATAATTCAGATTTTCTACAGAAATATGAAATAAAATAGAACAGTCAGTTAGTTAAAGATGGACGGGAAAACAGCTGAAGAAAATTAAAGAAGGACTAAATGACTATTGCATTAAAAATAATCAACAGACGAAGACAAGTTACTGGTGGTGTTAATACAGTAAAAAATACAGTCAAGACTATCTACTGGTGGTGTTAATACAGCATTATGAAGAAAAAAAGATATCGCCATGTTGGTGAACAAATTAAACTATCAGTCACATGAAGAGTGCTGAGATAAGGGTGAGAGGTTTGAGATGAGACATAAAGCCGCCTGTGAGACATGCCCTGGTCGTTATCTCACATCTCAGAATGTCACTGAAGTGTCAGACACCAAGACAGGCTGTCAGCCGGTAGATTTGGTTGCAATGAGAGCATGTCTCGTAAAGGGGGGGGGGGATGTCATCTTGTTTTAATATATCACATGTACAGCAGATATAGTGTAATCATTTACACTTTTTAATATAATTCTGGGGGGGGGGGGATGTTTTAACCTTTTGTTATAGAGGTATTACAATTCTAAAGACTTTTTTTAACGTGCGTCTGAACTAAACTGGTGGATGTAAGTAAGTAGGGACAGGTTAGTGACTGGTGTATACAAAAATAGGAACAAGTTAGTAACTGGTGTATTCAAACATTCCAGTCTGACGAGTTTCGACATTTGAGACTAAAGGGAAAGGACTGGACAATGACTGATTAACTGGTGTACTTTGAGGGAAATGTCTGGATAACCGGTGAACTGCGAGGAAAATGACTGGACAACCGGTGTACCGCAAGGGAATTCACACTGGTCAGGTTGTGTCCAGTACTGTCCAGTACAGGAGATTGGCCGGATGAAACAACTGTAAAGTAGAATTAGTTGAGTTTGTAATATTTATATAAATGTAATATATTAGTTCATAATATTTATATAAATGTAATATATTAGTTCAAAATATTTATATAAATGTAATATATTAGTTCATAATATTTATATAAATGTAATTTATAAGTATATAAGTGGTGGTGAGTTTATTTTTTAACACTAAAAAGTTTAGTATGAATAAATAAACAAAACTTCTTGATAAACTTGAAAGTAAAATTATTTATAGAAATTACATCAACTAACTGAACATTCTGTTGACCTTGTTTTAATGAAATGATAAAATAAAATTTTGGCATTATAAAAATGTATTAAAAAATCACTTTTCTTTTTAAATAAACTTCTATAAAAATATATTTTACAAACTGAAATCATGCGAATACTTATATAAATTACCAGCAGTGTACCCGGCGTTGCTCGGTAAGTCGGGAGCTCAAACGTGACACTTGAAATATTTCTTGAAATATTACCATTAGGTAAAGATATGGCTGCTAATTTATGCCACCTACCTAATGCGCAGAAAAGACCTACATTTCATATGTCGCAAATTACGGTTTACCCGTCTACGCTAACCAACCAAACCAAAACAGCTAACCAAAGCAATCAAACTAACCAACCAAAACAGCTAACCAAAGCAATCAAATCAACCAAACCAACCAACCAAAACAGCTAACTAACCAAAACAGCTAACCAAAGCAATCAAATCAACCAAACCAACCAACCAACCAACCAAAACAGCTAACTGACCAAAACAGCTAACCAAAGCAATCAAACCAACCAAATAAAACACCATTAGGTAAAGACATGGGTGAAAATTTATGCCGCCGACCTAATGTGAAGGAATAACCTACATTTCATACGTCACAAATAACGTTTTACCCGTCAACGCTAATAACTTAGGATTATATGTTTAAACAGTAATTAATTCTCGCAATGTTAAAATCAAAAGGAAACATTATTTTTCTCACTCTGCCACTTTGCAGCACAGAATGAAGCAAGTTGGTGTTGCACGATACATCACCCGCGCGCAAGTTCAATTCAGCTTCTTTCTTTCTTTCTTAATTTCTTACTTTACATGATGTTCTTTTTATATATATATATATATATATATATATATATATATATATATATAGAGAGAGAGAGAGAGAGAGAGAGAGAGAGAGAGATCATTACAAAAATATAAGCGCGGGTGCCAGTCTTGATATATAAGATCGTCGAAATGACACGACATATTTAGTTCAGTATTTCTTTAGTCACCATCGATTATGATCGTAGTAATTGATAAAAGTCTTTTTTTATTATTCATTTAATAGTTTTCCATTATAAAGTTAAAATCATGGAAATAGAGATAGTCAGAAATGTAGGTAAATAGATAGTCAGACAGTTAGAATAGAGACGGTTGTAATACAGATATAAAGATAAACAGACAGAATGACGGATTGATGGATGGATAAATAGACAGACAGACTGACACAGACCGACAGACAAAAAAGACAGACAGACAGGCAGAAAGACAGGCAGATAGATAGATAGATAGATAGATAGATAGATAGATAGATAGATAGATAGATAGATAGATAGATAGATAGATAGATAGATAGATAGATAGATAGATGACACAAATGTTTGCCGTGACCCGCGAGCAATGTGCCCACAACCACCCCACCCCCCACCCCCACTGATGTATAATGTACCATCAAGTGTCACACATAACAAAGGAACACTTTACTTGAATGTACAATTTATATGTCAATTAGCTACTTTTAATTCTTCACTTAATCCACAGATGTCAAATACAAAAGACAGTATCAAGCTAGCGCATAATATTGTTACTGAGCCTTTTCTATTACAATTCTTGGCAACTACAGTCAACGCATTAGCTCAAGTATGTAATACTCTGCTGATGTCATTCTATTCGTATCAGAAAATGTTTTCAGTCATGAAAGTGTCGCTGGAATAAGTTACAAAATAACGCCAATCCCCCCCCCGCATCTTATAGTTATTTTGTCATTTCCATTTATGGCCAAATCATCCTGGAGGCACTAAACTCTGACTAATGTAACGCATACACCCATTAGGTAGTCACCTAAACTCTGACTAATGTAACGCATACACCCATTAGGTAGTCACCTAAACTCTGACTAATGTTTGGACGCAAACACCCATTAGGTAGTCACCTAAACTATGACTAATGTTTGGACGCAAACACCCATTAGGTAGTCACCTAAACTCTGACTAATGTAACGCATACACCCATTAGGTAGTCATCTAAACTCTGACTAATGTAACGCATACACCCATTAGGTAGTCACTTAAACCTTGACCGAAAAGAAAAAAAAGACAACAGGCACCATTGATCTTCACCCAGACCAGCGGTCGGCAAAGTGCGGCTCCGGAGCCGCATGTGGCTCTTTGGTTCCTTAAGTGCGGCTCTGGCATTTAGTTTTATTTAGTATACAACTTATCTAGTGTACTACTTATTTAGTGTAATAAAAGTTTACTAAACAAGCAGATTTGGCTCCCATTTTTTTTTAAATTGTTGTAATGTTCATATTTGGCTCTTTGGCTGATAAGTTTGCCGACCGCTGACCCAGATAGACCATGGTATATGTCTGCTGCGTCAGGTAATGCACCCTCAACTGTATAATTTGAAAATGTATTTCGTTTTGTTATATTATACTTGTGTATATTTTAATGTAATTTAGTTACTGATACATTATAGAGAGCAATGTTCCCTCAAAGCCGAGCGCGTGAGCGATCGCTCACACGAATTCAGAGCGTCGCTCATACTACACGTACGATCGCTCACTCAGACGGACGACATCGCTTAAATCGCTCACTTCACACCACACATTAAAAGGGAACATTGATAGAGAGTGTGTATATGTGTGTGCGTGTGTGTGTGTGTGTTGATGTGCAAGCAGGGACTGATTGCATAGATCGTCAAGTCGACCAATAGTCATGGGCTTTTTTGGGGTGGAAAATAAATGAATAAATGAAGTTTAACCAAGAAACTCAATGAAAAAGTTATAATATTAAAACTAGAATTTCATTATATGACAGATAAATATTAACTATGCAGGATAATGTGGTGGCCGGATAATTACGAACCGAATAGTTGAGAGTCCACTGCACATGTATGATATGGAAGCATACATATGTACAGCTTCGTATGGGGGGAGGGGTCATTAACCCTCTTTGCTCCAGGGCCCAGGATTTATTTCTGCGGCTCTGTTTATGAGCTATTCAATATGCTGAATGTTTGAAAAATATAAATTGACGTCACATGGTGGCTATTCAAGAAAATTCACAGATTTCAACTCCTACATGTAACATCCTGTACACATATCAGGCCTGTGGATACAATTATCATTTCAAAGTTAGTTGTACTCTCGTATAAGCCAATAATTGTTGTTGTTTTACATTAAAGCCAGCTGCATCAACTATAACATAAGATGGCTGAGAGCCGGGCAGAAATTTTTTAAATATTTCGTAAAAAACAAAAAAAAAATCAAAAAGTTTGAAATTTGTCTAAAATGTGCTAAAATGTGTTGACGTAATTAATAGAACACAATATACTATTCATTCTAAGCATAATTTTTCTTTGTATTAATTTCACTCAATTTTAAATCCAATGGAAGAAATCTGGCCACAAGGTTATATTTACCGACTGGATTGTGATGAAAAGTACATTTGTACTCTACATACAATAAGAGATTTGTTGGAAAAGATAAGCTCGGACAGGTCTACGAGACTAATGGGTAGAAAGAATGAGACAGCGAGAGGGTGGGGGTGGGGGGTTCATCAGAGAAGATAAGGTATCGAAGAGAAAGAAAGGGAAAGAAAATGGGTTCAATATTCCTTACCAACATCAAATAGTGAGAAACGTCTACATACTTTTCTCTAATTCTTTATACCACTGACACATATAACATTTAATTCCTAGCTGAAATAATTCAATTGATATTCGATTCATTCTTGTCAAGTGACCTTTTAATTTTTAAAGTTTAATTATGATATTAAGGTATATATACATTATCTACCTAAACAAGTATGTAGTTGTTATTTATATTCTGTTTATGCTCGTATTTTTAAAATTTAGAAAAAAAAATTATAAAATTATAATGACAATAATTAGGATTGCTTAGTCTATTGGGAGATAGTGTCTCTAAATTGATCTTATGGTATTATTTAAATACATGAGTATGAATATGGACATAAACAAAAACTAACATACACATTTTAAAAAAATAACAAAATTTAGCCCATTTTGAGGTTCTTTAAAAAAAAAAGGTTGAGCGCCAACCACACAACCCCGAGGTTACAAAAAAAAAACAGATGAACTCCACACTACATCTGACCGGTGGCCCTTTAGGGGTTAATAGAACCTGAAGTATAATAACAAGGTACAACAATGAAATGAACGTGGAACTGTCCAATAAATGTGCAAGAAGTGGGCCACAGTCTATACATTTCAATGTTCGTTCAATGAACGTGGAACTGTGCAAGAAATGGGCCACAGTCTATACATTTCAATGTTCGTTCAATGAAAGTGGAACTGTGCAAGAAATGGGCCACAGTCTATACATTTCAATGTTCGTTCAATGAACGTGGAACTGTGCAAGAAATGGGCCACAGTCTATACATTTCAATGTTCGCTCAATGAACGTGGAACTGTGCAAGAAATGGCCACAGTCTATACATTTCAATGTACGTTCAATGAACGTGGAACTGTGCAAGAAATGGGCCATAGTCTATACATTTCAATGTAAAGTGTTTTTAAATTTAGCTAGTGTGCTATAGTAACGTGCATAACATCTAACACACACATACACACACACACACACACACACATAAAGTTGTCTTCTAAATCATTGGTAAATAACAACCACTCCCAATTAAATGTGTACAATTTAAAAAGTAACTTCGTTAACAATAAAGGAGAAAAAAAAACCGATTTAAAAGAAAGATTTCAAGTTCTGTTTGGTTGAAGAAATTAAAAAAAAAAGTTCAGACATCAAATTGAATGACGTCATTAAAACAATTATCAAGTTGACTGGCATTGAATAGTTTTGACTTGGAGTGTATTTACTGGTTGATTGGTGAGAGCACGCACGTACGGCGTTCATCTGTTGTGTATGTTGATTTACATATGGCATATTGTTTATCATGTTCTTAATATACATGTTTGTATTGGTGATGAAGTTGGCTGTTTCTTGACTTAGACATTTTTGATGTCATTATGGTTTAGTACAGTGTCTGAACTGTGATAGTGCATTTTCCAGGTTGACTATGTTGTGTAGGATTATGGTTTTTTAAGTGATTCTAATATTAAAATAATGGTATTTTTAAAGTGATTCTAATGTATTGTTCCCTCTAATTTACCGAAATTTTTTCTGTGCACATCTTTGGAAAGAATTTGCTTGTGGGTCCTAGTACATACGTGTTTGTAATTTATTTTTCCTAACATTCGCGTAGGATCCTATTCCTAATGTGTAGCACTGCAGTGTGGCTATGGTGTTTGTAATGTGTAGCACTGCATTGTCTCTATGGTGTTTGTAATGTGTAGCACTGCATTGTCTCTATGGTGTTTGTAATGTGTAGCACTGCAGTGTGGCTAAGGTGTTTGTAATGTGTAGCACTGCAGTGTCTCTATGGTGTTTGTAATGTGTAGCACTGCAGTGTCGCCATGGTGTTTGTGATTGTAGCACTGCAGTGTCTCTATGGTGTTTGTAATGTGTAGCACTGCAGTGTGGCTATGGTGTTTATAATGTGTAGCACTGCAGTGTGGCTATGGTGTTTGTAATGTGTAGCACTGCAGTGTGGCTATGGTGTTTGTAATGTGTAGCACTGCATTGTGGCTATGGTGTTTGTAATGTATAGCACTGCAGTGTGGCTATGGTGTTTGTAATGTGTAGCACTGCAGTGTGGCTATGGTGTTTGAAATGTGTAGCACTGCAGTGTGGCTATCGTGTTTGTTATGTGTAGCACAGCAGTGTGGCTATGGTGTTTGTAATGTGTAGCACTGCAGTGTGGCTATGGTGTTTGTAATGTGTAGCACTGCAGTGTGGCTATGGTGTTTGTAATGTGTAGCACTGCAGTGTGGCTATGGTGTTTGTAATGTGTAGCACTGCAGTGTGGCTATGGTGTTTGTAATGTGTAGCACTGCAGTGTGGCTATGGTGTTTGTAATGTGTAGCATTGCAGTGTCTCTATGGTGTTTGTAATGTGTAGCATTGCAGTGTCGCCATGGTGTTTGTAATGTGTATGATAGTATTGTCTCTATAGAGATTATGATGCGCATGGTTGAGGTGTTTCATCACGGTATATGGAGGGATTTTGTGGTTAGCACGACGCCCAGCCGCCTTTACTCAACTTAAGTACCCATTAAAAGATGCCTAGACTTAAAGGGCCTTTAACCAACTTTCACTAGGACCTAAAATAATTCCCATGGATCACAGAGAATCGAACCCGTGACTCTCAGGCTCACGATTGAGTTCTACACCACTCGACCACCCGTCCCTCAGTTGTAATGTAATGTGATATATTTGTGACTGATTTATCTAGAGATGAGAAGTGTGATACAATGTGATAGTGCTATGTGTAGTCATGTGACACATTCTGATTTTGTTGTAAGTAGTCATGTGATACTTTTTTTTTGTTAAAGTGTTCACAGTGTTGCAATATAACTTTTGATGATATGATGACCACTGGCGTAACAATGCGGGGGAAGGGTTGGACAGAGGGGGGGGCAGTTTACCCGGATGGCTATATCTTGGCCACATCTTCGAAATTGGAAAATGGTACTATTTCCGACACTTACAAGGACTTTTTGGAACTGGATGTTCGGTTTCGTCAGTTGTATGTATCAGAATCATTAATCATATTAGGAAGTTAGGCATTGAAAATATCGGTAATCGTATCGGAAGTTTGTAATTGAAAATATCGGTAATCGTATCGGAAGTTTGTAATTAAAAATATCGGTAATCGTATCGGAATATGTTTTAAAAAAATGATCTGCGATTCACAAGATATCACTGATGTACATTATTTGTGAAATTATTTTCTTTTCGTTCACACCATCAGTGTGAGATATTGATAAATGAACCATAAACTTGCTGATAAGTATAGAGTAGTTAACCAAGAGTTGTCGGTAAAATAATTGATCATTGATAAAAGCTCTCTCTTTTTTTGTTCCTTATCCTTATTTATACTCTTTAAGCTTGACTTTTTAAAACACTTAATGAATAAACGGCACTGATATATATATATATATATATATATATATATATATATATATATATATATATATATATATATATATATATATATATATATATATATCAGTGATTAACGCGCACGTATTAAATGGAAATAAAAAATCTGTGTGAAGTTTTGGTTCTTGATTTCCACGGGGTCACCGAGTTCATTCGTCTCTAGAAGTTGATTAAATTTATATCCTCCCCCCCCCCCCTACCCTGTCAATTTTGTAAGGCAGACCATTATTCCTAGTATCATACGGTTAGGTTAACCTCATGAAATTCGGTCACACAACAAAATAAAAAAATAAAGAGGTGTGGAACTGAGGCGATGATCTGTCTGTGTGGTGGGGAGGGGGGGGTGCTGCTATACTGTGACAAGGTCAACTAGAGCTGGAGTGGTTAGGGGTTGGGGTTGGGGGGGAGGGGTCTCTTGACATTACCGACTCTATTCTCCATTCTTTCTTTTCACCTAAATCAACTTTGATGTCTCATATTCTCTCACATATACTCTCTGATTCTTAGTTGTTTTTTTTTTCTATTGATACAGTTTTTCAACACATCGTCGTAAAACGAATCATTTCAATTTTGTATAGACAGAACTTTGGGGGGGGGGGGGGGACAATGTAAGTGTAGGTGATGGGGGGGGGGTACGTCGTCATCAAGCAGATCATTACCCTACTCCACCCCCCGCTCCATTCTACAGTAGTGGGATAAAGACATATACATCTTATATAATAGTGGGATAAAGACATATACATCTGTAGTAGTGGGATAAAAACATATACATCTTCTATAGTAGTGGGATAAAGACATATACATCTTCTATAGTAGTGGGATAAAAACATATACATCTTATATAGTAGTGGGATAAAGACATATACATCTGTAGTAGTGGGATAAAAACATATACATCTTCTATAGTAGTGGGATAAAGACATATACATCTTCTATAGTAGTGGGATAAAAACATATACATCTTCTATAGTAGTGGGATAAAAACATATACATCTTATATAATAGTGGGATAAAGACATATACATCTTCTACAGTAGTGGGATAAAGACATATACATCTTCTACAGTAGTGGGATAAAGACATATACATCTTCTACAGTAGTGGGATAAAAACATACATCTTATATAGTAGTGGGATAACGGGCAACATACATTTAAACATAAGTAACATAAAGTTATCTTAACCCAAAAGGGCAGATGAAGTGTACAGTTCATGTTTCTATAACCTCGGCATATGAAGGGATTGTGTGGTTAGCACAACGTTCAGCCGCCTTTACTTCCCCAACTTAAGTCAGGTACCCATTTTAAGCTGGTTGGACTTGTGGGACATTAACAAACTTTCACAAGGACGTGGAAAATAGCACTTGTTTGTTTCTCACAGAGGATTTTCATCAACACCACTCGCCAACATAGTGAATGTACATAGGTTTTAAAACACTAGTCAGCATTGAACTCCTCTGTGAATATTAACACTAATTAAATCAAAGCACGATGCCAGGTGCGCCTTGGGTGCCATATACTCTATCGTTGGCCCTGGTGAAAAATTTTTAACCGTTGAAAAAAAATATAATGTTGATGTTTACAAAGTGGTGTAACAAGCGTTAGCGGTGCCCAGGTTAGACTTATAACTAGGGAGCGACCGATAATCGGATCGGTATCGGTATCGGCAAAAAATGCTGGGGAAAAATATCGGCATCGGACTATCGGTAAAAAGGCCTATCGGTCGCTCCCTACTTATTACCGTTCCAAAAAGTACTTAAGTACTGCAGATGTCACCCCTGGATAACCAAACAAATACCACCACTTCTGCTTTCCTCTAGTTACACCATAAGATTCACCTCTTATGTCCCTTTGTATTGTGATACCAACAACACAGGCTACATAGCCCGGGATGGTTACATTAGTACTGCCAACTTGTGAGTGTATGTGAATGTCTACATAAACTTGTAATAAAATAACTACTGCCAAGTGCCAACCTTGTGAGTGACTTAATATTATGTCCTGAAACCGGAAGTACGACATCATAAAAAAAAAAAATCTGCCTCATTACAGTACCACTGACTGAGTGACGTCAGCCGACTAGGACAAAGACCCACATAGGTCAGTCAACTCGGGGTCAGCGGCAGTCCTGGCTCTACCCCCCGCCCCGCCCCCCCCTCACACACACACTCACGTTGCATCTTTTTCTGCGCAGATTCCAGACAACACTTTGTGTGGACTGGGCCGTCCGGAAGATAAATAGATTGTGACTTCCTTTCCCCCCTCCCCCAGCTAACTGCGTCACTTTATTATCATTATGTACGTGACGTTATTTCCGTTAAATATTTATGCGTCGCGCCATTAGGTTTCTAGATTCATCTTGACGGCTGTCGCACGATTCATTCTTACGGCGGACAGAAAAATAAAATAATCTGAACAAACAACATCAGGTGGTTTCAGTCCCAGAATGAGTCTACCACATAGACCGTCCAAGTCACTCTCTCTCTCTCTCTCTCTCTCTCTCTCTTCTCTCTCCTTTCTCTCTCTCTCTCTCTCTCTCTCTCTTTCTCTCTCTCTTCTCTCTCTCTCTCTCTTCTCTCTCTCTCTCTCTCTCTCTCTCTCTCTTTCTCAACACCCTGGACCTAAATATTCAAGGAAATTAAATGGAAATAAATATTAAAGAACTAATTCTGCATGGACGGTCATTTATAGGAGAATAGTCATGTCACGCGCAAACACTCGCACACATACACACACACCCATTCACACACACACATACACACCCATTCACACACATACACACACACATACATTTGTTGATTAGAAGTCGATGACTCGATGAGGGTTGGAGAAATGGGGGGAGGGGGGGGAAGGGTCATCGTTATAACTGGCAGCTAAAATCCACAGGAGAATAAGGGAAGTTTTTTGACGTCAAAAATGGCGCTGGTCGTAGCATATTAGGAAGGCACTTGTTACGGGACCATACGTATGGTCTCCGTATTTTTTTTACTTCGGGTACCAGCCGTATATAATATTGCTCCACACCCTAACCCTATCCCTAACCCTATCCATATCCCTAACCCTAATCCTGAAAAAAAATTCTGAAAAAAAAATAAAATTTATATATGTCATGTTCCTTATATCCTAATATAATGGTCACGTATGGTCCCGTAACAAGTGCGTATTAGGAAACAACGTCTTAATTTGCTGGTGAACTCAAGACTTGAATAATATTGTAAATGTGTTAACATTTATAGCCAAAAACATTTCAATTTGTCGACAAATACAAACAATCCTACACTATCGGGATAAAGCAACGGGAGGGGGGTAATAATCACATGCTAAAGGGCCCTGCCCTTAGGACCACCAAAGGAATAGTAATATGTACAGAATTGTAATATGTACAGAATTGTAATATGTACAGAATTGTAATATGTACAGAATTGTAATGTGTAAAGAATTGTAATATGTACAGAATTGTAATATGTACAGTATCAGGCACGGGCCTGATTGAAGGCAATGGTATTTGGGGCGACAGTAACCAGACTGTTACATTTAGGAAAGACCATCAGGACATGCTGGAAGGGGTTCAACACAAACATATAAACAATGTCCAGTCTTTTGCGCAGGGAACCCATGTATTTAGGGCTGATTTCAGGTAAGTTGTTAAAGTCATATTTTCTACAGTAGATTTATCACTTTGGCGCTCGAAGTTCAGCTCCTCCAATTTGCCCCCGCCCCCCTAACAGGGCCTATGGATACACTAACTAGAAACTAGTACCTTCAAATATTTACTTGAACTCTTGTACAGGTCAATGGTCATGCTGGTGTTTTACATTGTAGCCAGCTGTAGCAAATATATAAAAGTTATGCTGTTCTTTTACATTGTAGCTAGCTGCAACAAATATATAAAAGTTATGCTGTTGTTTTACATTGTAGCCAGCTGCAACAAATATGTAAAAGTTATCATGTTGTATTGTTTTACATTGAAGCCAGCTGCAACAAAAATGTAAAAGTTATGCTGTTGTTTTATATTGTAGCCAGCTGCAACAAATATGTCAAAGTTATGCTGTTGAGTTACATTGTAGCCAGCTGCAACAAATATATAAAAGTTATGCTGTTGTTTTACATTGAAGCCAGCTGCAACAAATATATAAAAGTTATGCTGTTGATTTACATTGTAGCCAGCTGCAACAAATATGTAAAAGTTATGCTGTTGATTTACATTGTAGCCAGCTGCAACAAATATATGAAAGTTATGCTGTTGTTTTACATTGTAGCCAGCTGCAACAAATATATGTTATGCTGTTGATTTACATTGTAGCCAGCTGCAACAAATATATGAAAGTTATGCTGTTGTTTCACATTGTAGCCAGCTGCAACAAATATATGAAAGTTATACTGTTGATGTACATTGTAGCCAGCTGCAAAAATATATGAAAGTTATGCTGTTGATGTACATTGTAGCCAGCTGCAACAAATATATGAAAGTTATGCTCTTGTTTTACATTGAAGCCAGCTGTATCAAATATATAAAAGTTATGCTGTTGTTTTACATTGTAGCTAGCTGCAACAAATATATAAAAGTTATGCTGTTGTTTTACATTGTAGCCAGCTGCAACAAATATGTAAAAGTTATGCTGTTGTTTTACATGGAAACCAGCTGCAACAAATATATAAAAGTTATGCTGTTGATTTATATTGTAGCCAGCTGCAACAAATATATAAAAGTTATGCTGTTGTTTTACATTGTAGCCAGCTGCAACAAAAATGTAAAAGTTATGCTGTTATTTTACATTGTAACCAGCTTCAACAAATAAGTAAAACTTATGCTGTTGTTTTACATTGTAGCCAGCTGCAACAAATATGTAAAAGTTATGCTGTTGATTTACATTGTAGCCAGCTGCAACAAATATATGAAAGTTATGCTGTTGTTTTACATTGTAGCCAGCTGCAACAAATATGTAAAAGTTATGCTGCTGATTTATATTGTAGCCAGCTGCAACAAATATATGAAAGTTATGCTGTTGAGTTACATTGTAGCCAGCTGCAACAAATATATGAAAGTTATGCTGTTGTTTTATATTGTAGCTAGCTGCAACAAATATGTAAAAGTTATGATGTTGTATTGTTTTACATTGTAGCCAGCTGCAACAAAAATGTAAAAGTTATGCTGTTGTTTTACATGGAAACCAGCTGCAACAAATATATAAAAGTTATGCTGTTGATTTATATTGTAGCCAGCTGCAACAAATATATAAAAGTTATGCTGTTGTTTTACATTGTAGCCAGCTGCAACAAATATGTGAAAGTTATGCTGTTGTTTTACATTGTAGCCAGCTGCAACAAATATATGAAAGTTATGCTGTTGTTTTATATTGTAGCTAGCTGCAACAAATATGTAAAAGTTATGATGTTGTATTGTTTTACATTGAAGCCAGCTGCAACAAATATGTAAAAGTTATGCTGTTGTTTTACATTGTAGCCAGCTGCAACAAATATATGAAAGTTATGCTGTTGTTTTATATTGTAGCTAGCTGCAACAAATATGTAAAAGTTATGATGTTGTATTGTTTTACATTGAAGCCAGCTGCAACAAATATGTAAAAGTTATGCTGTTGTTTTACATTGTAGCCAGCTGCAATAAATATATGAAAGTTATGCTGCTGTTTTACATTGAAGCCAGCTGCAACAAATATATAAAAGTTATGCTATTGATTTATATTGTAGCCAGCTGCAACAAAAATGTAAAAGCTATGCTGTTGTTTTACATTGTAACCAGCTGCAACAAATATATAAAAGTTATGCTGTTGATTTACATTGTAGCCAGCTGCAACAAATATATGAAAGTTATGCTGTTGTTTTACATTGTAGCCAGCTGTATCAAATATATAAAAGTGATGCTGTTGATTTACATACTTAAAGAGTGACACTGGATCAAATTATAGAAAATTATCAAAATATAAACTACTGCTGTATTTTGATGGGTTTCTGTTTAAACTCGTTATATGGGGAGAGAGGATGAAGAGGTCGTTGATTATATGCAGCGTATTTTTTATTTCAATAACTAATGAACATTTTTTAAAACAAGTTACTTTATAATTCAAGAGCTACAGATTGACGTAATTAAAACATGATACAATATATTCCACCAGGATACAATATATTCCACCAGGATACAATATATTCCAACAGGATACAATATATTCCAACAGGATACAATATATTCCACCAGGATACAATATATTCCAACATGATTCAATATTTTCATTCGATGGGAAAATTCTCCTTTAGAGTGAGAACAAATGGGGCCCAGCAAAATGTTTTTTTTTAAATAAGTGGCTGGGGGGGGGGCTTCAGAAAACAATAATTTCCCATTTGCGGGGCCCCCTGACAATGAAGCCAATGTGTTTGAACATAATTACAAAATAGAATGCTTCATGTGTTCCCGTTGTACATATATCAGAGTACAGTGGGCTCTGCATTAATTTGATTGTTGCAATAAATACAATGTATTCATGGGACAATTTACTCCGTGGGGGGGGGGGGAGAGTTGTGGTCTCTGTTATATAATAAAAGGGGGGGGCTGAAATTTGTTACATGAAGTTATACTGGAGATTGAGGAAATTTTACTTTAAATTTTTTTTTCTCTTTATACATAAATTTGTGTTTTTTAAGGGGGGGGGGGTTAAAGGATTTGACGTTATTCCAATGGGATGGTGGGGGTGGGGCCTCACCAAAAGTTTGACAATACTTGATTTGTTGACGGAACAAATGAACGACCTGTTAAATAAGTTTTGTAAGCAGGAATAGGACGAGCCAAAGGGAATTGGCATTTATTCATATGTAAACAGTTTATTCGATCTTCGCACAATTCGGTTTTAGTCGATTGATTTCGTATGTGTTAAACCGAGAGCCAAGGTTTGACTGTATATGTTAATCCGAGAACCAAGGTTTGACTGTATATGTTAAACCGAGAACCAAGGTTTGACTGTATATTAGGGTGCATCACCAAAAAAAATGTTAATAATTGATCTGTCTGCTATTTAAATTTGTTCCATTGATCAAAAAAAGCATTGTGTAAAAAAATAAAAAAATATTTGACAATATTTAGAGGTCCCCCGGACTTCAACAAAGTTTGCATAATTAAGTGAAAACTAGATAAAACCATCCTTCTTGTAAAGTCTTACAGACTTACATACAAAAAGTGAAGCGCTATATAAATCGTTTTATAGTCTTTGGTTTTATAAGGTTTGGTAGCTATGATTGATTTTGATAAGCAGTTGTGCTAGAAATAAAATTTAAAATTCACATTTTATTAGCAAAAACAACACTTTTCCTTACCGCATATTGATGACCAAGGCAAGCATTTTAATTTCTTTATTTATATTATTTTAATTTCTGATACACACGACCTATAAAATCAGAACATGGAAATGATATGAAAAACAACAATAAAATGTTTACACCTTCTAAGGAAATGCTGGCTGACCCTGGCATCACTTCAACAGTTGCATATCCAGTTATTACTGCGTCTCCTGCCTCGCGAACAAAGAAACCACAAACTCTTCTGAAAACCGAATTGTTTGGCATTGGCCCTGCAATCTGTGTTGATGATGCTATAATCACTGGAATTCTTCGACTACCAACGTGTTTACAAGTTTTGAGGTGCATGATGTATCACTGCAATGTAGCAGTGAGCGTTCAGGTTCTCTTGGTGCACCTTCTCGATTTACAACTGCCAAAATTGTGCTGAATCAAGTTACTGCTTTCTACGAAAAAGCAAACATTCCAATGGTGACAGAGAGGAGAGCTTGTGAGAAGATTGTTCAGCTTCTTGATGAATACAATAAACTTCGTTCAATTGATAAAAGTCGCCGAAACACACCAGCCACCAAACGTAAACTGGAACAAATGAAATCTATGTTGCCAGCAACTTTTCAACTGTAGCCACAAAATGTCGAGACTATTATCAAGAATGCAGAAGAACTAGCATTCTTGAGGTCTATGAAAGGAGACAGGTCTTCCAGCTTTGGATCATTTGACAAAACACTTGCAAAAAAAGTCGCTCGACGCCATTCACGAGATGTCGCAACATTGGAACGTCAGAAACGCGCAAGAGAAGAAAATGTAGCATGTTCAACGATATCAGTGCCTTCCAGAGAGAATAGCAGTGACGAACCCGATGATTCTACTTCTAAATCTGAAGATCATATGGAGTTTGTTGAAACTGTTTGGATGATATAATGCCATTGCAAAAGCGAAGAAAGCCAACAGGAGCTTTGGTATTTGTACCTCCAGATGTTTTAAGCCGACCAAATCTTGTGTCACTAGCGACAAGATTAAAGATTACACCAACACAGCAGGCAGCATTCACACAGGGCCTTATTAGCGAGTCTGGGGGTGATGTATCAATGGTGGCTTCTTCCTATGCCACTGCAGATCGTTCACGTCGCAAAGTTGTAAGTGAGATATCTACAAATATCCACGACTCCTTGGAACCACCCAAACTCTGCACTCTCCACTGGGATGGCAAACTGACACCTTCTCTAAAAAATCATATTGTCACTGAAGAACGCATAACAGTTGTTGTCGGTGAATAAAAGCAATTGAAACTTCTAGGAGTGCCAAATTATGCCAAGGCAACAAAGAAACCCGTTGGTGAAATAATTGCAGAATTAACCATGAAGCTAATGACAGAGTGGCATTGTAATGATTGTATCGTTAATATGACATTCGACACTATAAGATCAAACACTGGTCATCAGACTGCTGCCTGCATTGCCATACAAAATATGCTGCAACGTGCTCTTCTGTGGTCAGGTTGTCGCCATCACATTGGTGAAGTTATCCTCTCGCATGTGTTTGCAGATATGAAAATAGATGTTTCCAAATCCCCGGATATAACTTTGTTCACCAAGCTGCGAAGTAATTGGGAGTTGGTGGCACATGATTGGTCTCACGTTTGTAGTTCGTTTACGTTAGCTGATCATGATCTGAAGGCTCAAGAGCGACTGACGATAATGAGAGATGCGGTAATTGCACATGCCAACTCTAGTAAACAAACCGAATGCTTGCGAGACGACTACCATGAATTCCTTAAGCTGTCCCTTGTTTACCTGAATGCTACAAATAAGGAGGTTAACTTTAAAAGACCAGGTGCCCTGCACAAAGCACGATGGATGACAAAGCTGATATATTGTCTCAAGATTGCACTGTGTGAGAAACAAATTCAATTTTTGCCTCCAGGTACTATTACCACGTGTGATCAAGTGCCAAAGATTCGTGCATTTGCTACATTTGTAACACATGTTTATGTCGTGTGGTGGCTCACTTGCAAAAAGAGTGTGGATGCACCATGGAATGATCTACAGCTCTACAAGCGACTTTTGGATTACAACGATGTCAACAGAGACATATCCAAGTCAGCAATCCGTGCCCTGAATAGGCATCTGTGGTACATCACTGCTGAAATGATCCCACTTGCTCTGTTCAGCAATGAAGTACCTTTGTTGGAAAAGCGAGCTCTAGCATAATCGATTTGGAAATGGTTGGGGAAAACCAAGATTCCAAACAATTGATTCTAAAACTCGGTTATGTGATCTGGCTGGAGTTGACTCGTGGTTTACTATATACAGACTTCAACTGGACACAGGATTCCTGCAAATGCCTGTTGATGATTGATGCCAAAAAGCTTCTTACATTGCCAGTGCAGAAAATGTTGCTGCTATTAACGTTGTTAACGATTGTGCCGAGAGAGGAGTGAAACTGGCATCTGACTTTGTTGAAGCAGCGCGAACGGATGAACATTTTCAAAACATTCTTCAAGTGGTAGAAATGGACCGCAAAACATCTCAAATATGCGTAAACCTTACAAACGTGCAACAAAGTGAAACTGAATTAAATGCAACAGTAATAAATAATTTAATACTTTAATGTAATTTTTATATGGGCTAGAATAAACTTTTTTTTTCTTTACATGTTTTGTGATTTCTTGGGCGGGGGGGCGACCTCTAAATCAACTCTGGTTTGAAAACTATTTTACACAAGTTATTATTAATGATATTAGAACAAATTAGAAACATAGACAGCTCAAAAACAAACAATCAATTTTTTCCTCTATTGTGGTGATGCACCCTAGTGTACATGTTAAATCACTACGTAGGCTATTTTTTTATACATGTCCTACTAAAAGGTAAACTAATTGTAATTTTCAAGTAACTCATAAGTAATGTAGTGGCGAGTAGAAATATTCCATAAGTAATGTAGTAGCGAGTAGAAATGTTCCATAAGTAATGTAGTAGCGAGTAGAAATGTTCCTTAAGTAATGTAGTAGCGAGAAGAAATGTTCCATAGGTAATGTAGTAGCGAGTAGAAATGTTCCATAAGTAATGTAGTAGCGAGTAGAAATGTTCCATAAGTAATGTAGTGGCGAGTAGAAATGCCCCATGTGAGACAAATAAAATCGTAGAAAGGGTTGATTACAATGTGACAGCGTTGAGCAACTACAATTCTAATCAAAGAAATCGAAATCTACAAAATCCCACCAATGTATAGATCCTATTGTACACGGTATTCAAAATGGTGATTTTTTTTTTTTGTAGATAAAAAAAGTTACACCACAGTAGCAAAAGTTTGGTCCTGGGGAAACAATGTGTAACATTTTATTGAACTGGTCTCTTCGACCAGTTGTACGCGGGTAAAAAGACCACTTGTTAGATTTATGAGAAATACTTTAAAAACAATGGAATCGATTGCGTTTAATTCAAAAGTAATGTTTTCAACACCTTTGAAATCGAGTGCAATTTTTGTTTTAAAAACAAGTACACTGTAATCGATAACCATAGTGACGTCATGGTATCAGAGTCGGTTATCGTATTCTGGAGATAAAGCTCGACAGTTTGTTGATAATTAGAGATACTCGGTGAAACGTGGTTTGAATTGTATGAAACACATATTATTGTCAACATTGATATCGTATGATATGAACCTCATTACGATAATGACGTTAATTGATATAGTTGTTGAATCTAAAAGAGTTTTAGAGAAATTTAGTTTAAGTGAGGTTTTACATATAAATAAAAGAAGTGTATTAAGCCAGGTTAGAGTGATTTAAAACTTTTCTTGCATAAATATTTCAGGCATTTTTGGGCGTTGGGCTAGCCTCCTTAAAACCATTTATCACGCGATGGTTCCACAAACATTCCATCTGCCTCGATGGTCCCCTAGGGCTATGGGAACTTTACTAAATGAAGCGTTTAGATCTATAGTAGCCTATACAACAATATGTGTTAGACCAGACTGGCTTTAAAAGCATCCAATAATATTTCGTGTCTTGTGTATCTTTTTTAATGTACGGTATAAGGAAAATGTTTCACTGCAAACGAAACAAGAACCAGGCAGATTGCTTTTAAATCTGGTATAATCTTGTTATACACAGATCTTGGACACACTTAAAAGCGCACAAATATAGAGGCAGACAGGGGGGGGGGGACAGACAGATATATAGACAGTGAGGAAGACCGATAGATAGAAAGACAGAAGAACAGGCTGTCAGGCAGACAGACATACAGAAGTTATGCAGATATTCTACTTAACAGAAGATTAACCAACATAATAAGTATATGCATGAGACAAGTATATGTATGAGACAAATTGTAACAAAATGAACCACTCAAAACTAAAACCAACAAATAGGTATTCATCTCGTACACATTTAGGCTCTCCATGGCCCTCTAACCTTTCGGAGCCGTAGGCGCGGGATTAGTGCGCCCACAGCTCATTCCACCTCTGATAAAGAGTGAAATATGTATACACATTGATTGGACAGAACACGCTTCATTGATATTTTGTTGTTGTTGTAACCCAAAAATCAAGTGTTCAAATCGTTAGCACTGACCTAACTCAACCTATCTAAACTAAGACTTATTTTAAGAAAATGAAATGATAAAATAGTTTTCAAAAACACAGCCGATTGAAGAGTTGCGAAGCTAAATGTAAATGATACTATAAAAGGTAAACTAAAGATACTGAAGCTCTGTGATTGTATAGGTTATTTTTATTTTGCCTGCGTTGCATTTAATTCAAGTTTAAAATCAAGATGGGGAATTCCCCTTTTACCTTTTTTTTAAAAAAAAAAATGTGTCAATATTAGCAGACACCAGCAAGTCAAAAAGCCTATTAGCTTATGGTGGCTGTATATACTGTGCTACTACATTTAAATGAACAAATACTTGTTTCAGTTGGTGAAACTTCTTTACTTCCAGTCTCTCACTCGATGTAACCTGGGCATTCACTGACATACGCCGCTGCTTCCCCCATCCCCCATGTTCCTGTCGCCATGAGGAGGGGGCGGGGGGGGGGGTAAGATATTTGTCATAGATATCTAAACATTGCACATTAATTCTACAGGATTATCGCAGCATTAAGCGTGACTCGATTCTCGTCTCCAGTTTCATCACCAGAATATTTCTTCACTTTTCTGTCCTCAAGTTTGTGTTTTGTTGTTGTTGTTGTTTCAACAACAAATTTATTCTGTAGGTCGAATTTATCTTTCAAAATTGTTCGCTCAGTCCATAAGAGTTTTAATATAGAACAATACAAATTCTCTGACTATCCTGAAACCCGTGTTTTAAATCTAATTGCAATTCTTCCACTTTTCTTTTGCTTTTCTTTTTCTAATTTTTCTTGTTTAATATTTTGTTTTTATAAAGAGAAAAACAATTACAAAATCTTCTTCCTTATATCGTTCACAAAATTCTGATGTTTTAGATTCAAAACTACAAGTGCTATAGAATGAGTGCAAGGAAAGTAAAGTCAGAATCCCCATGTTCTATTTTGAAAACTCTTAGTTGAGTAATTGCTTTTTTCCTTTGTAAATTTTATGATAGGATTGACCAGTTCTACGAAGCTGATCTAAACTTGACAGCCATCTTACATCACACTGACAGCCATCTTACACCACACTGACAGCCATCTTACACCACACTGACAGCCATCTTACACCACACTGACAGCCATCATACACCACACTGACAGCCATCTTACATCACACTGACAACCATCTTACACCACACTGACAGCCATCTTACATCACACTGACAGCCATCATACACCACACTGACAGCCATCTTACATCACACTGACAGCCATATTACATCAAACTGACAGCCATCTTACGTCACACTGACAGCCATCTTACGTCACACTGACAGCCATATTACATCACACTGACAGCCATATTACGTCAAACTGACAGCCATCTTACGTCACACTGACAGCCATCTTACGTCACACTGACAGCCTTCTTACATCACACTGACAGCCATCTTACGTCACACTGACAGCCATCTTACGTCACACTGACAGCCATCTTACATCACACTGACAGCCATCTTACATTACACTGACAGCCATCTTACATCACACTGACAGCCATCATACACCACACTGACAGCCATCTTACATCACACTGACAGGCATATTACATCAAACTGACAGGCATATTACATCAAACTGACAGCCATCTTACATCACACTGACAGCCATATTACGTCAAACTGACAGCCATCTTACGTCACACTGACAGCCATCTTACGTCACACTGACAGCCATATTACATCACACTGACAGCCATCTTACGTCACACTGACAGCCATCTTACATCACACTGACAGCCATCTTACATTACACTGACAGCCATCTTACATCACACTGACAGCCATCATACACCACACTGACAGCCATCTTACATCACACTGACAGCCATCTTACATTACACTGACACCCATCTTACACCACACTGACAGCCATCTTATATCACACTGACAGCCATCTTACATTACAATGACAGCCATCTTACACCACACTGACACCCATCTTACACCACACTGACAGCCATCTTATATCACACTGACAGCCATCTAACACCACACTGACAGCCATCTTACATCACACTGACACCCATCTTACACCAAACTGACAGCCATCTTACATCAAACTGACAGCCATCTTACATCACACTGACAGCCATATTACGTCAAACTGACAGCCATCTTACGTCACACTGACAGCCATCTTACATCACACTGACAGCCATATTACATCAAACTGACAGCCATCTTACGTCACACTGACAGCCATCTTACATCACACTGACAGCCATATTACATCAAACTGACAGCCATCTTACGTCACACTGACAGCCATCTTACGTCAAACTGACAGCCATCTTACGTCACACTGACAGCCACCTTACATTACACTGACAGCCATCTTACATCACACTGGCAGCCATCTTACATCACACTGACAGCCATCTTACATCACACTGACAGCCATCTTACAACACACTGACAGCCATCTTACATTACACTGACACCCATCTTACACCACACTGACAGCCATCTTATATCACACTGACAGCCATCTTACATTACAATGACAGCCATCTTACACCACACTGACACCCATCTTACACCACACTGACAGCCATCTTATATCACACTGACAGCCATCTAACACCACACTGACAGCCATCTTACATCACACTGACAGCCATCTTACACCACACTGACAGCCATCTTACATCAAACTGACAGCCATCTTACATCACACTGACAGCCATATTACGTCAAACTGACAGCCATCTTACGTCACACTGACAGCCATATTACGTCAAACTGACAGCCATCTTACGTCACACTGACAGCCATCTTACATCACACTGACAGCCATATTACGTCAAACTGACAGCCATCTTACGTCACACTGACAGCCACCTTACATCACACTGACAGCCATCTTACATTAAACTGACAGCCATCTTACATCACACTGACAGCCATCATACACCACACTGACAGCCATCTTACATCACACTGACAGCCATATTACATCAAACTGACAGCCATCTTACATCACACTGACAGCCATATTACGTCAAACTGACAGCCATCTTACGTCACACTGACAGCCATCTTACACCACACTGACACCCATCTTACACCACACTGACACCCATCTTACACCACACTGACAGCCATCTTATATCACACTGACAGCCATCTAACACCACACTGACAGCCATCTTACATCAAACTGACAGCCATCTTACACCAAACTGACAGCCATCTTACATCACACTGACAGCCATCATACACCACACTGACAGCCATCTTACATCACACTGACAGCCATCTTACAACACACTGACAGCCATCTTACATTACACTGACAGCCATATTACATCAAACTGACAGCCATCTTACGTCACACTGACAGCCATCTTACATCACACTGACAGCCATCTTACATTACACTGACAGCCATCTTACATCACACTGACAGCCATCATACACCACACTGACAGCCATCTTACATCACACTGACAGCCATCTTACAACACACTGACAGCCATCTTACATTACACTGACACCCATCTTACACCACACTGACAGCCATCTTATATCACACTGACAGCCATCTTACATTACAATGACAGCCATCTTACACCACACTGACAGCCATCTTATATAACACTGACAGCCATCTAACACCACACTGACAGCCATCTTACATCACACTGACAGCCATCTTAAACCAAACTGACAGCCATCTTACGTCACACTGACAGCCATATTACATCAAACTGACAGCCATCTTACATCAAACTGACAGCCATCTTACATCACACTGACATTCATCTTACGTCACACTGACAGCCATATTACATCACACTGACAGCCGTCTTACATCACACTGACAGCCATCATACACCACACTGACAGCCATCTTACATCACACTGACAGCCATCTTACATCACACTGACAGCCATCTTACATTACACTGACAGCCATCTTACATCACACTAACAGCCATCATACACCACACTGACAGCCATCTTACATCACACTGACAGCCATCTTACAACACACTGACAGCCATCTTACACCACACTGACACCCATCTTACACCACACTGACAGCCATCTTATATCACACTGACAGCCATCTTACACCACACTGACAGCCATCTTACATCACACTGACAGCCATCTTACAACACACTGACAGCCATCTTACATTACACTGACACCCACCTTACACCACACTGACAGCCATCTTATATCACACTGACAGCCATCTTACATTACAATGACAGCCATCTTACACCACACTGACAGCCATCTTACATTACAATGACAGCCATCTTACACCACACTGACACCCATCTTACACCACACTGACAGCCATCTTATATCACACTGACAGCCATCTTACACCACACTGACAGCCATCTTATATCACTCTGACAGCCATCTTACATTACAATGACAGCCATCTTACATTACACTGACAGCCATCTTACATCACACTGACAGCCATCTTACATCACACTGACAACCATCTTACATTACAATGACAGCCATCTTACATTACACTGACAGCCATCTTACATTACACTGACAACCATCTTACATCACAATGACAGCCATATTACATCAAACTGACAGCCATCTTACGTCACACTGACAGCCATCTTACATCACACTGACAGCCATCATACACCACACTGACAGCCATCTTACATCACACTGACAGCCATCTTACAACACACTGACAGCCATCTTACATTACACTGACAGCCATCTTACATTACACTGACACCCATCTTACACCACACTGACAGCCATCTTATATCACACTGACACCCATCTTACATTACAATGACAGCCATCTTACACCACACTGACACCCATCTTACATTACAATGACAGCAATCTTACACCACACTGACACCCATCTTACACCACACTGACAGCCATCTTATATCACACTGACAGCCATCTTACACCACACTGACAGCCATCTTACACCACACTGACAGCCATCTTACATCACATCTTCAGGATAGATCACTATGCAACTCATGTGTTTCCCCTTTTCTCGCATCTCGTCAAAAATGTTCTCTTGTTGACGGGTGTGTTCTGATATTTGTTTTCATTAAATTCAAGATCTTCCAAACAATCGTCCACACGATGTCTGTCGTATCTGAAGTAGTCTATCTAGATGAAGTAGTCTATCT
The DNA here is from genome assembly GCA_021962125.1 of Bulinus truncatus. NCBI lineage: Eukaryota > Metazoa > Mollusca > Gastropoda > Planorbidae > Bulinus > Bulinus truncatus. Next base: position 1,612,790 of record JAGDYQ010000061.1, read on the forward strand.
AGATGTAGTAGTCTATTTAGATATGGTACTCTATCTAGATGCAGTAGTCTATCTAGATGAAGTAGTCTATCTAGATGTAGAAGTCTATTTAGATATGGTACTCTATCTAGATGCAGTAGTCTATCTAGATGAAGTAGTCTATCTAGATGTAGTAGTCTATTTAGATATGGTACTCTATCTAGATGCAGTAGTCTATCTAGATGAAGTAGTCTATCTAGATGTAGTAGTCTATTTAGATATGGTAGTCTATCTAGATGCAGTAGTCTATCTAGATGAAGTGGTCTATCTAGATGCAGTAGTCTATTTAGATATGGTACTCTATCTAGATGCAGTAGTCTATCTAGATGAAGTAGTCTATCTAGATGTAGTAGTCTATTTAGATATGGTAGTCTATCTAGATGAAGTAGTCTATCTAGATGAAGTGGTCTATCTAGATGTAGTAGTCTATCTAGATGAAGTAGTCTATCTAGATGAAGTGGTCTATCTAGATAAAGTAGTCTATCTAGATGAAGTAGTCTTTCTAGATGAAGTGGTCTATCAAGATGAAGTAGTCTATCTAGATGAAGTGGTCTATCAAGATGAAGTCTATCAAGATGAAGTGGTCTATCTAGATGAAGTGGTCTATCAAGATGAAGTAGTCTATCTAGATGAAGTGGTCTATCTAGATGAAGTGGTCTATCAAGATGAAGTAGTCTATCTAGATGAAGTGGTCTATCTAGATGAAGTAGTCTATCTAGATAAAGTGGTCTATCAAGATGAAGTAGTCTATCTAGATGAAGTGGTCTATCAAGATAGATATATATCGTCTATGGTTTTACCATATCATTGCTTAGATATACCTTGGTTTTACCCACATATATATATCGTCTATGGTTTTACCATATCATTGCTTAGATATACCTTGGTTTTACCCACATATATATAACGTCTATGGTTTTACCATATCATTGCTTAGATATACCTTGGTTTTACCCAAATATATATAACGTCTATGGTTTTACCATATCATTGCTTAGATATACCTTGGTTTTACCCATAGATATATAAGATCTATGGTTTTACCATATCATTGCTTAGATATACCTTGGTTTTACCCATAGATATATGACGTCTATGGTTTTACCATATCATTGCTTAGATATAACTTGGTTTTACCCATAGATATATAACGTCTATGGTTTTACCATATCATTGCTTAGATTTACCTTGGTTTTACCCATAGATATATAAGATCTATGGTTTTACCATATCATTGCTTAGATATACCTTGGTTTTACCCATAGATATATAAGATCTATGGTTTTACCATATCATTGCTTAGATATACCTTGGTTTTACCCATAGATATATGACGTCTATGGTTTTACCATATCATTGCAGCCTCTCCGTCAACCGTCAACACTTACAAGTTTATCAAAAGCCGACTCAGTCCTGGCCGTTATTTCACCAAGTGTATTTCTAACATCGTCTGCCAGGATTGTTTCCAGAAATCTTAAAAAACATGTCTTCCTTTACATTTACTTTCAACATTCGTAGACTGGACTACGACTATGCTAAATGATGTACATTCTTTCAGAACACACATCAAACTTTGTGTACACATTGTTACCAATTGTACTCATATTCAATTGTATGGCGTGACATTAGAACCAGTGTGATCAGTTTATGGCCAGACATAGGAACCAGCGTGACATAGGAACAAGTGTAATCATATTATGGCGTGACATAGGAACCAGTGTGATAATATTATGGCGTGACATAGTAACCAGCGTGATCATATTATGGCGTGACATAGTAACCATTGTGATCAGATAATGGTGATAGCAGTGTATGTGTACTCAATATAATGTACAGCCAAAATAAAGGAATGAAAATATCTATACATCAAATAAAAAAATAAAGCATAAATTCTAAGTTTAATAATGGAATAACTTATTTGTTTCTCAAGAGTTAGTGATGAAAAAATAGTTTTGATAAAATAATTCAAAAAATGCTTTACCTAACCATATATCAATTATAGATTTATACTTGACTTAATTACTAGAGACATCAATAGATAGACCTACATCCAACATCAGGTACAGACTAGACCAACCATACACCAATAGATAGACCTACATCCAAACATCAGGTACAGACTAGACCAACCATGCATCAATAGATAGACCTACATCCAACATCAGCTACAGACTAGACCAACCTTATATCGACAGAATAGTGACACTCTATATTTAATGTCGTTTGTAGACAGACCTAGAACAAATTAACGTCGCTAACAGACAGACCACGAAGAACCCCGGCATCACCCATTACAGCCTGACTTCTCTATCACACCTCCCTCCCCACCCCACCCCCACTTTGACGTCTTAATGCTCTCTGTTCGACTCCTTAATAAAAGCCATGGTGCTAGGTTAATGGAAATACCACATGAGGTAATATTTAACTATCACTCTTGTGCAGACGAGAGGGGGTAAAGTGGGAGAGTCTGAAGTGAATGTAATGAGATTTATACACAAGATTTATGTACTTTATATCCATGTCTACAAGTCAAGTAACAAGAAAGCGTGAATTGTTAAGATTTTATTATGTTTCACCCAGGGTGTGGGTTAAATAATATGGGAGTGCAGGGGGGGTCAAAGTTCACCGGCTAATTAATGTGTAGTTGCCATATGCACTACACGGTCTGTGACACGCATACCATGTTCGTATGCCTGTAATCTAATTGTAAGCCCGGTCCCCCCCCCCTCCCTCTCCCTTCCCACTCCCTTCTATTAAAAAAAGGGTCGTCAGAAGAGCCCTGCCCCTGGTACGTGCGTTGCATTAAGAAACAAAACACCCAGTGAATTCTTGTCTACATCTGTAAACCTGGGGGGAAGGTGATGGGGAGACTTCATCACTTCATCATTAGCAGACAATAACAAATCATGGCAGGGTGGTGGTGGTGGTGGTGGGCTTACAATGTCGGTGTACGCTGGGGAGGCGGGGTGTAATGATTGTTCACCTGCTGCCCACCCCGTTTGCACAGTAATGTTTACACCTGCTTTACCTGAACAGGGTAATATGTGCACGAAGTGGGTCTTATGATGGTCAGCAACAAGTTAGAGAGCCGAAGGAAAGAAAAAAATATATATATATAAATAACTATCCGTCAAAAATGCCGTTGAAATAAATATATGTAAGTATGTGTGTGTGAACAGTGTGTGTATAGGTGCAGCCTATATAAATATATATCAAACATAAGTATGTGTGTGTGTGTGGCCTATTTAAAATTTGTCCGAGCGAAAAGAAAAACATCACACTTTTTAAGATATCTGCACTATCAGTTATGAAATAAAACACAAGATTGACTTTTTAAAAAAAAACACACAAATACACACGGTTGACCTAAAACACACCGTAAATTAAAAAAGTGTCTTAGCTTACCAGAACAATCAGAACATAATTTTTAAGGGTTAATTCCCTCCGTATTTTTTTTTCTATCAGAACAATAATTTCTAATCCCAGCACTGACAGACAGACACTTGGCAATATCCTCTAGTCTAGAAACAATCCAGTTAGTATAGTTAGACGCCAAGTTCTACGGCAGACGACTTCGTGCACCACACAACCTGATTGAAGAAACCAATACCTGAGACGGGTAACTACTACACACACACTAAAAGCTTTCTTCTTTAAAAAAAAAAATCTCTCTCTCTCTCTCTCTCTCTCTCTCTCTCATATTCTCTCTCTCTCTCTCTCTCTCTCTCGCCTATAAAAGGGTACTACCGTGTCGCGTGGTGAACTCTTCTACTTAGAAAGTTAACAGCCGAGATGCGGGACCCGCTTGCCTCCCCCTGGACTAGTGGTAGCTGTGGGTTGAACCAGGCGACAATATCTTCGATCAAAGCTGCTGAATAGACAATGGAGCTGAACGCTGGAAACTGTCTGGCGCTTTCATTCGCATTAGTTCAAGTGAAAGGAGGTCATGTCTAATTAGCTCAATAATCCAAGGCTTTTAACAAAAAGAAATAACGAAAGAAAAGACCTCACCATATATTGTTACATTAGTTAATATATATATCGCAGTGTTGAATTATTTCACTCAAGGCATGTTTACTGTCACGTATGTAGTGATAGACCAGTGATAGTATGTAGAACTTCAAATTAGTTTAGAATTCTTTTCTTATTTTCACTTGTAAATTGATATTTTCCCAGTGGCTTTTAATTCGTACTGTTGTTATCTTACTATAATATTTAATGTTGTAACCAGGTGTTCGATCAAAAATGATCATGTCATGGTTCTATATGGGTTGTGTGTTCTGTCGCGTTTGTCTTACATCATTCAAATATTTGTGACAGACAGACAGACCGATAGATGGACTGACAGGCGGATGGGTAGGTGGATGGATGGATGAATAGAATAGTAGATAGTTAGACAGACAAACATACAGATAGATAGATAGATAGATAGATAGATAGATAGATAGATAGATAGATAGATAGATAGATAGATAGATAGATAGATAGATAGATAGATAGATAGATAGATAGATAGATAGATAGATAGATAGATAGATAGATAGATAGATAGATACATACATACATACATACATACATACAAACATACATACATACAAACAAACATACATACATACATACATACACACAAACATACATACATACATACATACACACAAACATACAAACATACATACATACATACAAACATACATACATACATACATACAAACATACATACATACATGTATACATACATACATACATACAAAGATAGATTCATATATGATGGTGATTGTATCTGTATGCCAACCTATTTACGTTGTATGATAAAAGAAGGAATAAAAAAACAAAGACATTACAACGTGACTATGTATAGAGCTGGCAGTAATTACCAGCTATGCAAGTCCCCGCGGTATTAGTCATCACTCAACAGTACACTGGACTTTGGTCATCATCATAGTCATCATGGCCACACCGCCCAGCAAGCGGCCCACTGTATTCCCTGTGGCTAACGAAGTGAGGGAGAAGATGGGGGGGGTGGTGTGTGGGTGGGGGCAGGGTCTGGGTGGGGGCAGGGTCTGGGTGGAGGGAACGGGTAACAAAGATTCCAATTTCCACGTCAGATGGTCATCTGAGTAAAGCCGAAATGGACTAGGGTGACCTAGAGTTGACCAACTCAACGAACCGCGAGGGACATTAGGGCGAAGCTTTAGTGTCTTGGCTAAGGCAAACGTTTTTCTTGATGAATTCAGTCACGGTGCTATTGATGAGAACGTTGAACTTATTCAGTCACGGTGCTATTGATGATAACGTTGAACTTATTCAGTCACGGTGCTATTGATGATAACGTTGAACTTATTCAGTCACGGTGCTATTGATGAGACCGTTGAACTTATTCAGTCACGGTGCTATTGATGAGAACGTTGAACTTATTCAGTCACGGTGCTATTGATGAGAACGTTGAACTTATTCAGTCACGGTGCTATTGATGAGACCGTTGAACTTATTCAGTCACAGTGCTATTGATGAGACCGTTGAACTTATTCAGTCACGGTGCTATTGATGAGACCGTTGAACTTATTCAGTCACAGTGCTATTGATGAGAACGTTGAACTTATTCAGTCACGGTGCTATTGATGAGAACGTTGAACACATCACAGTAATCCAACAGAACCGATACACATCACAGCTTTACAACAGAACCGATACACATCACAGCTTTACAACAGAACCGATACACATCACAGCAATACAACAGAACGGATGCACATCACAGTATTACAACCTAACTGATACACATCACAGCATTCAAACAGAACCGATACACATCACAGTAATCCAACAGAACCGATACACATCACAGTAATCCAACAGAACCGATACATTAAAAAAAACGCCTTTCATTGAACCGTTGCTAAGAGTTCGGTCTCTACCGAAAATGGCAAAATAGTGTTGACCACACTCTAACCTAGAATGTTTTGAAGCAGTGGTCAGTCTTTTGGACCTCACGAAGATTTACAAGTTAACTCATGACCTAATCACCGCGTGCTACTTAATTCATGACTTAGTTACAATGAACAACTTAATCCATGAACTTATTACCAAGGACAACTTAAATTTTGGCCTAATTACCATGGACAACTTAATTGGTGACCTAATTACCGTGGACAACTTATATATAAATGTGTGTTTGTGTATGTATGAGTATGTTCACATATTCTTTCAAGAATTTGTAAAACTATATTCAACAATCACTTTCTAACGAAAATTTCAGTAATTCGGTTTGGAAAAATTTACTTTTCCTTCGAATTCTCTATGAAATCTACTCAAGTTTGACTTAAGACAAGTTTTTTTTTCCACCGATTGCCCGCCCTCCCCCCCCCCCCCCCAAAAAAAAAAACTTGCACCATCAGGAGCGGATGATAGGTATCTAGATAAGCATACTATATCAATTTAATCTTGTTAAAATGGTTTCTCTGGTATTACATAATGTGTAATTCACATATTGGTGCGCATTTGTTATTTTGATATCCCTCTAATTGGACAAACTCGCTATTCCTTTGAAATAGAATAATCCTTGATATTAGACGTAAGATGTTCTGCTTGGTCTTCCAATGAGAGGAGAGAGTTGTAATGATGTACAATATTCTGATTGGTCATCCAATGAGATGAGAGAATTGTGATGACTAGGATACATCATCATCAATTTAAGAGAAGTATAAAGTCTTGGATTTGATTCCATAGTGGAATGACCATGTTTGATTTGATTTAGTATTCAGTTTATTTTAAGTGGAGATCCATGTAACGTAAGATAACAAGGCTCTTAATAAACATCTTGAACTTTGAACTGGTTTCTCTAATGATTAATAAGTTATTATTATGTTGAATGTGTAATAATGGCTTCGCCTCTGAAGTTTCCACTCAAACGCCTCACCTCCTACGTAATTATTTAAAAAAAAAAACACATTTTCTTCACCATTCTCCCACACCACAATGTTGCCCCCACTTTATACGTCTAATAGTAAGTTCTGTTGGTACGTGCTGGTTATAAACTAGTGAACAGAGTAAACCTTAAAACGGTAGAGTAAAAAAAAAATGTGAAGGATCTTCAGAAATGGAGATACGGAAGACAGGAGTGAAGTCCATCATGTTGTCCAGTCAACTGGTGTACAGTTCCCTAAAGTGTCGTGATTCAACCATCCCACCCCTGCCCCGATCTGGTACACAGGCGAACATGAGAACTGCCAGTTTCCTGTCTCCCTCGACCATTCAATGCCAAGTTGTTGTGTTGAGGTCTGTATCAATAGTCTCGCGTCGACTCGATCAACCCCACACTCAATTATGTATCACTCTGTGCGTGTGTGGAGGTAAGAGAGTTAAATAGCCGGTACTATGTGTGTAGAGAGGAGGGAGTTAAATAGTTTTTACTATATGTGTAGAAGGGAGAGAGTTAAATAGCATATACTATGAGTGTAGAGTGGAGAGAGTTAAATAGTTTTTACTATATGTGTAGAAGGGAGAGAGTTAAATAGCATATACTATGAGTGTAGAGTGGAGAGAGTTAAATAGTTTTTACTATATGTGTAGAAGGGAGAGAGTTGATTAGCCTATACTATGAGTGTAGAGTGGAGAGAGTTAAATAGTTTTTACTATATGTGTAGAAAGGGAGAGAGTTAAATAGCATATACTATGAGTGTAGAGTGGAGAGAGTTAAATAGTTTTTACTATATGTGTAGAAGGGAGAGAGTTAAATAGCCTGTACTATGTGTGTAGAAGGGAGAGAGTTAAATAGTTTTTACTATATGTGTAGAAGGGAGAGAGTTAAATAGCCGGTACTATGTGTGTAGAGAGGAGAGAGCTAAATAGTTTTTTACTATATGTGTAGAAGGGAGAGAGTTAAATAGCCGGTACTATATGTGTAGAAGGGAGTTAAATAGCCGGTACTATGAATGTAAAGGGGAGAGAGTTAAATAGCCGGTACTATGAGTGTAGAGGGGAGAGAGTTAAATAGCCGATACTATGAGTGTAGAGGGGAGAGAGTTAAATAGCCGGTACTATATGTGTAGAGGGGAGAGAGTTAAATAGCCGGTACTATGAGTGTAGAGGGGAGAGAGTTAAAAAGCCGGTACTATATGTGTAGAGGGGAGAGAGTTAAATAGCCGGTACTATGAGTGTAGAGGGGAGAGAGTTAAATAGCCGGTACAATATGTGTAGAAGGGAGAGAGTTCAATGGCCTTTACTATATGTTCAATAGTCTATACTTTGTGTATGTGACAATATCATGTACTAAACATGAGTAGGTGACGGGGGAGAGTTTAATTGCCTTAGTTAATGGGGGGGGGGGGGGAATATATAAATACTCTGTGTTTTGAGGTGAGAGAGATTTAAAAGCTGTACTGTTTTTTATTGTTTTTTTTTGGGGGGTGGGGGGGGATGACGAATATATATCAGCTGTACTGGTTGAGGGTGGGGGGATGACAGATATATATCAGCTGTACTGGTTGAGGGTGGGGGGATGACAGATATATATCAGCTGTACTGGTTGAGGGTGGGGGGATGACAGATATATATCAGCTGTACTGGTTGAGGGTGGGGGGGATGACAGATATATATCAGCTGTACTGGTTGAGGGTGGGGGGATGACAGATATATATCAGCTGTACTGGTTGAGGGTGGGGGGGATGACAGATATATATCAGCTGTACTGGTTGAGGGTGGGGGGATGACAGATATATATCAGCTGTACTGGTTGAGGGTGGGGGGATGACAGATATATATCAGCTGTACTGGTTGAGGGTGGGGGGATGACAGATATATATCAGCTGTACTGGTTGAGGGTGGGGGGATGACAGATATATATCAGCTGTACTGGTTGAGGGTGGGGGGGATGACAGATATATATCAGCTGTACTGGTTGAGGGTGGGGGGATGACAGATATATATCAGCTGTACTGGTTGAGGGTGGGGGGATGACAGATATATATCAGCTGTACTGGTTGAGGGTGGGGGATGACAGATATATATCAGCTGTACTGGTTGAGGGTGGGGGGGGGGATGACAGATATATATCAGCTGTACTGGTTGAGGGTGGGGGGATGACAGATATATATCAGCTGTACTGGTTGAGGGTGGGGGGATGACAGATATATATCAGCTGTACTGGTTGAGGGTGGGGGGGATGACAGATATATATCAGCTGTACTGGTTGAGGGTGGGGGGGATGACAGATATATATCAGCTGTACTGGTTGAGGGTGGGGGGATGACAGATATATATCAGCTGTACTGGTTGAGGGTGGGGGGGGATGACAGATATATATCAGCTGTACTGGTTGAGGGTGGGGGGGGATGACAGATATATATCAGCTGTACTGGTTGAGGGTGGGGGGGATGACAGATATATATCAGCTGTACTGGTTGAGGGTGGGGGGGGGATGACAGATATATATCAGCTGTACTGGTTGAGGGTGGGGGGGATGACAGATATATATCAGCTGTACTGGTTGAGGGTGGGGGGGGGATGACAGATATATATCAGCTGTACTGGTTGAGGGTGGGGAGGGGGCGGACATGATAAAAAAATGATATGTATGGTGTGTGTGTGTGTTAGTGTGAGGGTGTGAGTGTGTGAGGGAGGGTGTGAGTGAGTGTGAGGGTGTGTGTGTGAGTGAGGGTGGGTGTGTGAGGGAGGGTGTGTGTGTGAGTGAGGGTGGGTGTGTGAGGGAGGGTGTGTGTGTGAGGGAGGGTGTGTGTGTGAGTGATGGTGGGTGGGTCAGTGAGGGTGTGTGTGAAGGAGGGTGTGAGTGAGGGTGATGGTGTGTGTGTGAGTGAGGGTGTGTGTGTGATTGAAAGTGAAGGAATGAGGACATTAGTGATGTGAGTTGAAGGCAAGTTTGAGACATACAAAAAGTACACCTGAATTTTGACAAGTATCTTAATAGAAATGTAAACCATTACTAAACACTACATACACTAAACACTACATACACTGAACACTACAAGTTTTGTTAAAAATAGTGATAATGTGTTTGATGAACGATGAATAAAATTGTTAAAAATTTGAAGAAAATATCCACTAAGAGCATAACATTTGGCATATAATTCGTAATTTACGTCAGTGGCTGTATCAATGACAATATACATTACTGGCTATATCAATATGAATTTACATCACCGGCTGTATCAATGACAATATACATTACATTCACCGATATTGAGAGAGAACAAAAAATGATAAAAAAGCAAATAAACGTTAATATTCATAAACTAATGACCTATTGCTTGATAGATGGTATAGGTCCTAAATGTAGTTGATGGTATAGGTCCTAAATGTAGTTGATGGTATAGGTCCTAAATGTAGTTGATGGCATAGGTCCAAATGTAGTTGATGGTATAGGTCCTAAATGTAGTTGATGGCATAGGTCCAAATGTAGTTGATGGTATAGGTCCAAATGTAGTTGATGGTATAGGTCCAAATGTAGTTGATGGTATAGGTCCAAATGTAGTTGATGGTATATATATATATATAATTATAGTTGATGGTATAGTTCCAAATGTAGTTGAAGGTATAGGTCCAAATGTAGTTGATGGTATAGGTATAAATGTAGTTGATGGTTTAGGTTCAAATGTAGTTGATGATATATATATATATATAATTGTAGTTGATGGTATAGGTCCAAATGTAGTTGGTGGTATATATATATAATTATAGTTGATGGTATAGGTCCAAATGTAGTTGATGGTATAGTTCCAAATGTAGTTGATGTTATAGGTCCAAATGTAGTTGATGATATAGGTCCAAATGTAGTTGATGATATATATATATATATATATATATATATATATAATTATAGTTGATGGTATAGGTCCAAATGTAGTTGAAGGTATAGGTTCAAATATAGTTGACGGTATAGGTGTAAATGAAGTTGATGGTATAGGTCCAAATGTAGTTGATGGTATAGGTATAAAAGTAGTTGATGGTATGAATAAGATTAAGATTTGAAATGCTAAAACCTGAATAACATTAATATCTGGAGTCATAGGATTTAGTAGGCCTACATCAGAAACAACAGAGAAATCTGGTAATGGAGGAAGAGCCTGAACAGGTGTGAACAGTAGAACTCATTAGGCGACACACTTTATTAACTGGATGACATAAAGTGGCCCCATTATGTCTAACTAAAAATATTCTCTGGTCTATAGTACTATAGAGAGCGATATAATAGTAAATTTAATAATATTTGGTGGGATAAAAGTAAAGAGAAAAAAAATTTAACGAAAAATGATACAATAGAAACCGCACTAAACTCAACAAAGAACCACTTTTGGCCACCTTATAGAACAAAAACCACTTTTGGCCACCTTATAGAACAAAAACCACTTTTGGCCACCTTATAGAACAAACCCATTTACCAATGTTCATGGGTATGAGCTTCACAAATATCCTGTTTATTTTAATCAAAGATTCAATAACTGTATTCTATCAGGACCATGTTATTGTGTGTCACATCACGCCTCACTTCATATATTTTGCTTCATGATATCAGCCACTAGCAGAGCGTCAAATATCAACAGGTCACGGGATGATATATAAAAAATATAAAGTGACTTAATGATGAATGGGTACTTAAAGTATAAACAGATCTAGCAAACAGATCTGTTGACACGAAGGTTTACATGTAAACAGACCTAGCCATGATCTGTTGACACGAAGGTTTAAATGTAAACAGACCCAGCAATGATCTGTTGACACGAAGGTTTAAATGTAAACAGACCTAGCTATGATCTGTTGACACGAAGGTTTAAATGTAAACAGACCTAGCTATGATCTGTTGACACGAAGGTTTAAATGTAAACAGACCTAGCTATGATCTGTTGACATGAAGGTTTAGCTCGTAGTATTGGGTACTTAAAATATCGAGAAAACAGATCTGTTGATACGAAGGTTTAAATGTAAACAGAGCCAGCAATGATCTGTTGACATGAAGGTTTGGATCGTAGTCTGACTGTGTTAGTATGAAAGCTATAATTTATTTATTTAGTTTTTAATCAACTTTTAAATGTTTATGAAAATATGTCTTAAACAGGGTCGTCCCAAACACTTTCAGTGACTTGAAGGCCCATGTCACTTCCGAATTGTATTTTTTTTTATTTATTTTAATGCAAACTTTGAACAGAGGAGATTCGGGTATACCACTGTTGTTAATGTTTATGAGGGGGCCCCAGACAGACAGATAGATAGATAGATAGATAGATAGATAGATAGGTAGATAGATAGATAGATAGATAGATAGATAGATAGATAGATAGATAGATAGATAGATAGATAGATAGATAGATAGATAGATAGATAGATGATAGATAGATGATAGATAGATAGATAGATAGATAGATAGATAGATAGATAGATAGATAGATAGATAGATAGATAGATAGATAGATAGATAGATAGATAGATAGATAGATAGATAGATAGATAGATAGATGATAGATAGATGATAGATAGATAGATAGATAGATAGATAGATAGATAGATAGATAGATAGATAGATAGATAGATAGATAGATAGATAGATAGATAGATAGATAGATAGATAGATAGATAGATGATAGATAGATAGATAGATAGATAACTAGATAGATAGATAGATAGATAGATAGATAGATAGATAGATAGATAGATAGATAGATAGATAGATAGATAGATAGATAGATAGATAGATAGATAGATAGATAGATAGATAGATAGATAGATAGATAGATAGATAGATAGATAGATAGATAGATAGATAGATAGATAGATAGATAGATAGATAGAGATAAATACTCATCAAAATGTTTCAAAATGTAAACATTTCAATGGTTAAAATTGTGTGAAATTTGTGTGAAATTCATTTTATAATGTGAAACATTTTGTCAGAGAGTTTCAATCAATTTTAAGAAAACGTGTAACAGTGTAACCATTGCTGCAGGTGCTAACCCCCATAATTCCACGCGTTTTTATACTCGTCATATTTCCCCGGTTATCTGCTTCATCTTTAAAAAAAAAAACGTTTCTAACTTAATTTGAACAAAGAAGTTTATATCGGAATTTGCCTTAGCAATGACAACCATAGGTCTGGATTATGCTTTCAGATAAAGAATTTTAACATCGTGTCATTCATACAATAGCTGAAAAAAATATGATTAAAGTCTTAATAAGAATAGAATTAAAATGGAAACATGTGTATAAGAGACGCCCATTCATTTCTTTACTAAAAAAAATAAACCTTTTTTTTATTGTTTTTAATGTAAAATAAAATATTTCACGATGTGAATAAAATGTGTAAATTGATTTAACGCTTGACTCTTGTTATTAATCCGAAACATATTCAGCTCGTTAAATCTTTCTCTACTTACATATCATCGGCATTCATGTAGGCCTACACATATTCTGTCCATAAATACATATCTCTTTCATCCAGTTTTTGTCCATACATACATGTCACCTTCACCCATGTACAATGTACGCACAGCCTGTCCATACATACATGTCACCTTCACCCATGTACAATGTACGCACAGCCTGTCCATACATCAATTTATTCATGTCATCTTCAAGCATGTACACATAACTCGTACGTAAAATCTAAATCAATGTCACTCAACCTGTCAAAATAATTGATTTATAAATTCGCCTATCTACATAAAAAAAAAACATTATTTTCTCTAATCTACGCACGCTCTGGATTCAAATATACGCACCATCTTAATAATCACGTGAATTACACGCACGCATACAGCACTGAGCACTACCAACTTCGGGGTAAAAACAGCTTGTGCTAATAATATAGGAATGAACAGCCTTTAATACTAAAGTACACTTATTTTTGCCTATGTAAACAGATTCTTGTGAAGAGGTTCACATTATTTAATAAACTTCTGTGTAATGCTGTGTAAACAGATTCTCGTGAAGAGGTTCACGTCATTTAATAAACTTCTGTGTAATGCTGTGTAAACAGATTCTTGTGAAGAGGTTCACGTCATTTAATAAACTTCTGTGTAATGCTGTGTAAACGCCAACCTGCCGACATGTTAAAATATTTTTTTTTTCTGAATGGGATCACAGTGTCTTCCAATCTACGCTTGGTTTTATTTTTATTTTTAATGTACCGGTAATTGAATTCGTTTTTTTTCCCCTCATGAATGATATTAAAATCGCTGAATGACATACACATGTTTCTGGACTGTTTATTGAGTTAAGGAAACGTTATCATGGTAGCAAATAGAACAGAGACGCAGGGTCAATGCACTAAGACAGACAAATTCTTAAAATTAAAAAAAATAAAAACTTCATATCGTTCATAAAAAAAAAATACCAGACACGGTCGGCCTCAACATCATAAATATAATATCATTTCCATGTGCAAATATCTCATTGAAAGATAACTCCACGTGGCTTTGAAGCCCATAGGCATAGAGGCGACTGCAACGATGGTACGTCAATGGACGGGGTAGAAACAATATTTGCGTGATGTCGCCTGGTTCTTGGACATCATGTACATACACTATCATACACATATGATGATATTATATGTTTGTTGATGTACATACACTATCATACACATATGATGATATTATATGTTTGTTGATGTACATACACATATCTTTATATCATATGTTTGTTGATTTAAATAAATTTGTATTATTTCACAATTTGTTTTGTCATTTTGTTTGCTAAATTAGCCCCACCCCCTTTGTATGGTAACTAGACTGAGGCCCACAGTGACCTTGATCCGGCCCTGCATTCAGTCAGACTTCCAGAGGTCAGAAGAATGATCAGGCCCCCCTGTACATTGAAGGCGGTGTACACATGCAATGTTCCCTCAATTTTTTTTAAGTGAGCGGGAAAATGTCTTTGGCTATGCGCAACTTTGGAAGGAAATTAAAATGTTGGTGTCCGACAAAATGTTATACATGTATAGGCCTGCGAGACCATTATAAATCTTCAAGCGCGGACCCCCCCCCCACCCCTCCCGGCCCCCTAAATGGTGTAAACAGATGGCATGATCGTAACAAGAACAAACAAAAAGAACATTTACACAGAACTAACACGCCAGATGTTTGAATGTTAAAGTACTTAAAGTACGTCCGTATGATAGGTATTTTAGTATATTTAGTTCGGTTTCCGATTAGTTCGACTTTTAAGGCGTTCGGATTTTGAAAATGTGGGGGGGTGGCATTTATACACAAACGTATTTACGTCACTGGATCTAAGGGCTATGTGTGTAGACAATTTAGTTTATGAACTGGAATTCACCAAAGATATTCTGTAATCCAGTATAATCAATCGTCACTTTATTTTTATTTTTTTTTTTTTGCAGTTGCACCCCGGGCGGCAGATGGGCTAGGCACGGCTCTGGTACTGTGGTTGGGGCGTAAACGTGTACAATTACTGCGATTGCTTACAAACCTTCGAGACCTTTTATATTTGACGTGCCTCTTAGACAATAGAGAAGGCCGTGTTTTACCAATCCCGCACATCTGTAAATCTATGATCACACACACACACGCACGAGCGCGCACGCACACACACACACACACACACACACACACAAAGAACTCTAAGGGAAGTAACTTCCATAAACGTACATTTGTTAAGAGCATTAAAGAGTCGTACTTCTTTTGTGTCCACCATAACAACCGGCGTGAATCAGTGTTGTTGTTGTTGTTTTAGTGTAGGTCACGACCCACTGGTGGTTCGCAGCAGTCCCGTAGCCAAGGGGGGGGGGCACTGGGGGCCGTGCCCCCCCCCGCTAGGTGTGGAGTGCCCCCCCCCGCTGAAAAAAGAGAAAAAAATAAAGAAAAAGTAAAGGTGCCCCCCTTGCTGGGTATTGGTGCCCCCTGCTAACTTTGACCTGGCTACGGGCCTGGTTCGCAGATGAATTTTAGGTGGGTCGAGAATTTATATATGTATTAATTGTGGGTTTCATCCACTTAAAAGGTGTAATGACCTATTTAGATCAGTGGTCGATTTAAGAAAAAAACCAGTGCCGGGGATGAAAAAAAAATTCTGCAGAACCGGGGATAAATGTCTAAAGCAGAGCCAGGGCTGACAGTTCTCAGTGCCAGGGATATCCCCGGCGGTAAATCGAGCCCTGATTTAGATATATATTTTTTTTAAGTGTTGATTTTTTCTTATGACTTGAGTGGTGTTTTCAAACAGTGAAGTAACTCTTAAATGACTTAAACATGCATTTGTTTGAAAAATTTTCTTTCAAATTTTACATGGAAATTTCTGAGCCTTTATTAATTGAAGTTTCACGGGTGCATTAAAACGAAGAAATTAATAAATTACACTTTTCGTTCTTCTTTTGAATATCTACGCCCCTAACAAACGATATTCATATCACCCAGTTGCGTAAGTATCTTTTGTATCGCCCTGGGCGTGCTCTGAAAATGCCGCACCTGCCTTAAAAATCGAACTACTTGGAAACCAAACAGGATATATTAAAATACCTTAGAATACGAAATAACGTTCATACTATCTTTCTACTATTTCTCTGGTGAAAAAAAAATCACATTATACTAAATTATAGCAAAAAAAAATAATCATTACAAAAGATGTGGTCAGAACATTTGCTGTAACAATGTAACTGTGTACGTAAGATTAAACTAGTCGAACTCAAGTCAAAAGCAGAGCCCTGGTAGGGATGTTTTGTCATTTCATTGTATTCACTATTCTGCAATCAAGTTATTGAATCTGTAGCGGGCATTAATTCACGAAATAATAAAACAATCTCTATTTAATAAATATGTAATTCATAAACGAATCAAATCTTAAGTGTAGGCTAACTATAAGACAATAAAGTCGATCATTTGTTTATGATGTGCCCACGTCACTCACCACGGCCCAAAAACTGTTGCTATAGACAGGCAAACCACTAGACAGATGATATAGTATATTAACATAAGTCAATATAGATCCTATATCACATAGGAAACACATACATTTTCGCATGCACACATACAGGGGTGGACTGGGCCGCCGGGACACCGGGAAGATTCCCGGTGGGCCGCCAGGACCGGTGATATAATAATTTAATCAATTTAGTAAAAATTATACAGGTTTTTTTTACAAAAAATTGCTGCATCGGTTAACCGGTTTTTAGTTTCGGTTAACCGGTTTGTAAAGTAAATGAAAAAGAGCAATGCATCCTTAGTTACCTACAGTGCTCCGTACAGCCAGCGGCAGCCATGTTAGATAAGAATTTACATCTTCCATTCTACTTCCGGCGTCTTCCACTGAGTTTGTTTTGATAAAAAAAATTTTTTAATTTGTTAGTTAATAATAATTAATATTAATTAAATAAAATAAAATATGTTACGGTTATGAGTGATATAAATCCAAAACGTAAATGTAAAGGTGGTGCGAAGAAAGTAAGAGATAAGAAACTAAAGATTCTTGGTACAGATGGAGCTAAATGCCGAAATCTAGTCGATTTATTTAAAGCTACTCCAATTCAAACTAAAGACACCGGCTCTCAACAAACACCTTCTGCAAGTAAACAACCCGACACAAATCGAAACGATGACAACAATCAGCATTCGGTCCAATCAGTCGTGCCAACAAACTTGATTCCCACCTTACATTTAGAAAATGTTACGGAGCCGTCGGAGTTAACTGACAATACAACGCTGGCAGTGGCAGATTTAAATGCCGAAAATGATAGTTCAGAAAGAGTGACAGAAACTTCAGTTATCGATAATAAAAACACCAGTTACTATTTCAAACGTCCTCGACAGAATACTTTACAATCGTTTTTTTAAATTTCACCCGATACAACCTAGTGGGAGTGAAACTGATCTACCATTTACAAATGCGTATCGGGTATTTTTCAGAAGCAATGGTATCAATAGGAATTGGGTGTCATACTGTAAAGAATCTAAAGCATTGTTTTGCACAGTATGCTTAGCATATGGCAAGACTGACGATATGAACTCATTCACAACGGGAATGAATTCCTGGAAACATGTGCATCAAAGAATAGAGGAACATGAAAACAGCAAATATCACGAGAAGTGTGTGGAAGCTCATTTAATGTCTGCAAGTGGAAGAGACATTGATAGCATTTTATTCTCTCAGCAAAGTAAACGAAGGTACCAAGAAGTTCAAGAAAAGAGACAAGTGCTGGAAAGAGTAATTGAGATTCTGAAAATGATTGGAAAACGTGGTCTTAGTTATCGGTCAAAAAATGATGCTGCATATACATTAAACGACGATACAATCGATCATGGAAATTTCTTGGAAATATATAAGGGGAGAGGAAATTTAATTACCCTCATATCGAAGACGACATTGAATTATATCATTGATGCAATGACAAAAATAATAAAGAAAAGCATTTCGGGGGAAATTAAATCTGCCAGTATGTTTTCCGTTCAATTGGATACAACTCAGGATGTAAGTGTGAAGGACCAATGTTCAATAATTATAAGATATGTAACAGATAAAGTTCATGAGCAATTGATATGCGTTGCAAACTGTACATCTTCTACTGGAAAAGGTATGTTTGAATTATTTCAAGAGAAGCTCGTTGAATATAACATAAATATTGAATATTGTGTCGGCAATGCTACAGATGGGGCAGCTAATATGCAAGGACAATACAATGGGTTTACGAAATGGCTGAGTGACGTTGCACCTCATCAAATTCATGTATGGTGCTACGCACATGTATTGAATCTTGTTCTCAGTGATACCACTCAAACCACAACCTCTTCAATTAGCCTATTTCAACTGCTTAACGCATGTGCGGTGTTCTTTAGAGAATCGTATAAAAGAATGGATGTTTGGGTCGATCACCAACAGAAATATAGACACCAAAGATTAAATGTTATTGGTGAAACGCGATGGTGGGCCAAAGAAAGTGCGTTAAAAAAAAGTATTTGGAAATTTTGATGATCCAAACTCATCATTGTTCATTGAATTGATTTATACGTTACAAGAACTAGCAGCATCGGACGCATTCAATGGGAAAATCCGGGATACAGCTCAAACTTTACTGGATAAGTTTATTAAGTTTGAAACGGTTGTCACTGCAAAACTATACCTAAGAATATTCCAGCACACAGGATCGTTTTCTAATTATTTACAAACCGCCGGAATGGATGCACTGCAAGCATACCGTAATGTAGACTGTACTGTTAAGTTGTTAAACAATATTTCAAGAGATTTCGATGGTGTTCTCGACAGTGCAAAACGATTTGTGTCCTGGGCTAATAACAAGTTGGAAGAAGAAAATGTTGAAATTACCATTGAGGAAAATTTTGTAGAGAAACGTTTACACAAACCAAAAGTGATGTCTGATGAGAGAGAAACGCACGAAGTAGTAGGAAATAATGCAGCGGACAGATATCGCATTGAAGTTCATAATTGCATCATGGACAAAATTGTAAAAACTATTGAAAAGCGATTTGAAAGTCACGATTCCTTGTTCGCAGATATTGCCTGTCTTGATCCACAGAACTTTGAAGATATTAAACAACAAGGTTTGGCTACATCAGCGATGCAGCGCCTTTGTAGTATTCTCGTTAAATTCGATGAAAGCGCCACAGCGACTAATCTCAGAGAAGAGCTAACTGACTTTGCGCAGAAATGGGACAAATTTAAAAATTCTGTCCCCGACGAATACCTTCTCCAAATGTTCGATGATTCAGTAGAGGACAGCGTCAGTGAAAGTGAAGATTCGCCACATGAACACTGGGACGACCAAGTTGTGGATAAAAGTGAGGAACTTCGAAAATGTAAATTTTGCAAAAAATGTCCTGTTTGCTGCTTTTCTGTACTACATAAATACAGTTTCTATGGGCAAACATACAAGCATCTCTTTAGTGCATATAAACTTTTATTGACTCTGTCGTCTACCCAAGTAGCTTGTGAGAGATCTTTCTCTAAATTGAAATACATTAAGAATCGCTTGCGAAGCTCATTGTCATCTACACACCTTGAAGCTTTTATGCTTATGTCAACAGAAACGGATGTTTTAAGTGAACTGAATAATGACACAATTATAGATCATGTAGCCGAAATGGCACCCGGCTTAAAGAAGTTGCTAATACTATAAACACGAATAACACCATCACAGTGAGTCCGAATAAATTGATTTATAACTTGAGTTGACGCATTCTTAATATTTTATATATAATTATAAATTATATATGCGATTTATCGTTTTTTTTGTTATTGCATAATGTAATTTGTAAAGTGACCCATGACTTTGGAGGTCACTGGCCCTCGGGTATGGATGAAAAAATGCACAAAGAAAATAAAAGTCATGAAGTTAGGGCCGCTTTTTGTCTTTTTCCCGGGCCGCTTGAACTCCCCAGTCCACCCCTGCACACATAGATTAAAGGAGGTGCACGACTATGTCACAGTATCTGACAATATAGAGTTGGCCTATTAGTACCACGGTGAATACTATAACTTTGTCTACGACTATAACTCTATATTTGACAAATATGTCCTAAGACCGTACAATTTCTTGTGTTATACGTAAATTGAGGGTCCTTTGTATTTTACTATCGTATTTCTTCAATCAAGTAATATTGCTTTTGTATTTTCGTATAATCTTATCAAACAAGAAATGATTTTTTTAAAACAAATATGGACGGCTTTTTGCGTAACTGCACAAAATTAAAAAAAAAAAAATTTCCTCCGTTTATATCACGTGACTTTTATTTTTCCCGAGTTTGCAATGGCTGCTGCAAATGTTGATAAACAAAACGACACACCCGAATATGAAAATAAGATAGATCTCATTGATCATGCTGATCGTATGTGTGAGGCGGTAACTCAAGAGTCTAAAGACGTGCCTTTGGTACCATTAAATACATCATGGACCTTTTGGATTGACAGGTAATTTTGAAATAACCTTTTATTAACACGACAGTCAGTTACTCAGTTTATCTGGTGAGTTGTGTGTAACTGTGTTATTGTTGTTTTTAGCAATGTATTGCCTACGACGGCTCATCGCATTGTGAAATGGAATATTCTTGTCTATATTTAAATTTTTCTTTCGAATCCCTTAATAGTAAATTTTGAGGGTACTAATGATAATTATAATTTCACTACATGTAACTATTTTAAGTTAAGTTTAATTAGCTATAGAGTCACTATAGACTCTATATTATAGTTATAGCAGTCTATTACTGCTGTTTGGAGTGTTACTTACAAGTCAAGTTAGTGTTTAGAAATGTAATAGGTTAAAATTCAATTTATAATTAGTAATCTTAAATCAATAACTTGTAAAAGTTTACTAAAACCCTAGTTACTGCAACTTATACTAGTCTCTAGTAATAATCCATTGGCAGAAATAATGATTATAATGGGGATTATTAAATTAATGACAGTCTACTCATGAGATAAATGGTTCTTTCGTATCCTTATGCAAAGGTCTAAATGAATATGTGAATGTTAATCTATTAATTTGACCAAAATGGACCGAAAATTACTCGCTAATAGTTCTAAGCTACTTAAATAAATGTTTTCCTATATTTCATTGAATAGAAAACCAAACACAGATATTTAATATCATATTTTAAGTAAGGCTGCTGCTTGTGTGATGTCATAGGCAGAACAAAATTTGTATTACTATTACTACTAATAGGATAACATTTAGAGATTTTAAAAGAGGTGCTGGCCAGACACAATACGTTAACACACAGTTTAGCTCTGTAAAGTCGTTTATTTATGATCAAGATAAAAAAGTGAGTCATGAAGGAAGTAATTGATTTCATTCTTTGAAGAAAAAATATGTTTTGAAATACATGTACACAAAAGCTTAAATAAAATATCAAGAGCCTCTAAAAAAAAAATTGTAAACTTTGCAAAAAATATTAAATATCATCATTGTAGAAAAATAATTTGAATACTGTGATTTGTCTGTAAGAAAAACGGTCAAATCTCTGTTTATGAGTAATTTTGTTTACAAGTGTTTTGTTAGAAGAGCCTTTACATATGAAAAATATTTTATAAAATGAGCACAATTTATTAATAAATTACAACTGAGTGTACAAGGGAGGTCTTGCAATACTGTTACAAAGTTTTTTTGCCAAGCCTTATATTATCATAACTGTTCAGCTGTTGTTCTCTCCCTTGTTCATTCTTACTCATTGTGCTTCACTTGCATAGTCAACACCAGTGTATTTATAATTTAATCCGCTAAGGTGAAACCTCAGTGTGATTCTGCATGCACCTCATTGCTACACAGTGACTGTTTTGAGGCATAGTTCAAATGGTAAGGAGGGTGAAGGGGGTGGGGAAATGAACTGACTGTGTACCATGTGTGTGTTGGTAGGGGAACACATGTGTGTGTTGGTAGGGGAACACATGTGTGTGTTGGTAGGGGAACACATGTGTGTGTTGGAAAAACTGCAAAAATAAAATGAAAACCATGTTTTTTTTGCATTATAATATTAACTATAAACTTGATCGTCATTATGAGCGGGAGAGAGAACAGAATAAAGAGCTGAGAAAGAATAGAGGCTGAAGAAAGAATGCAGAATAGGAATGAGGTCAGAGAAAAGGGAGGGGAAGAGGATAAAAGATAGGTAAATGGGTGGGATAGAATATAGATTAGGGTCAGAAATTACAGAAATGGAAGGAGGAGGAGAAGTATTATAGAATTGTCTAGTTAAGATGGTGGCAATACTGACTTATATCAACATACTATAAATTTAAAAAATTCATGGCCACCATTTACCTCTCATATGTCCACATGTGGCCATATGGCCAGATAAAAATATAATGATATGAACCTTGAAAACACACAATTATATAACTATCCAATATTATTTTTGGTTTTATGTATTTTTTTTCTCTTCATAGATCTGTGAGAGGTACCACAGTGCAGCAGTATGAATCATCTCTAACGAAGATATACACTGTAGACACAGTCCAAGTTAGTGTTTTTTCTCTGAAGAGCATTCAGTATTTCATATTTTAAAATAGAGATTTAAAAAAAAAAGCTAGATTATTTGAAAATTAAATTATTCTGTAAAAAAAATAATATTTAAAAAAAAAAAACTTAGACCAATAATGTATTCATATTTATTTTAACAACTGGACATAATTCTAAGCATATAGATATACAAATGTTGGTGGCACTGTTATATCTAAATTAGAACAGTGTTGTAAACTATGTTTTAGTTCTTTTACAAGGAAACATGAACAAAAAAATGTGCAGCATTTGTTTTTAAATTGCCATTGTTTATTTGTTTTTATTAACAATTTTCAACATTCCTGGAAACTATTGTAAAAGTTACATTTTTCTTTTCAGGGATTTTGGAGTGTATACAATCATATTCCAGAGCCCTCCAAACTTAGTATAAGATACAGCTATCATCTTATGAGAGAACAACGAAGGCCTGTTTGGTTAGTTGGGCAGATTGTCAATTTATAAAACTCATTATTTTTTTTACCAATGAACTAATCAGCTTTTTCAGGATTGACAACCTATTTTTAAAAATCCTATGCTTACATTTATGTAAAAAAATTCCATTAGAGTACAGAGAAATCTGGCTTATATAGAATTGGGGAGGAGGATTATCAATACTTACTAACCTCTTCAGTTTGGCTCTGATTACTTGATGACTTAAAAAGGTAGAAATATGCATGCATTTATGCCCTAAAAAAGACATAAATATGACCTTTAAAATATGCCCTAAAAAATAGCCAAAATAACATATCACACAACATGTAAAATCACACATTAATAAAAATATATTTCTATATATATAAAAATGAAAGTATGTTTGGGTTGGTTGTATGTATATCCTGCATAGAAATTCATATTGTTAAACTAAAATGCACAAAACTAGAGATGCTAATTCCCCTGCCAATCCCCACTACTTACCCTGGTAAAACTTTCATTTCCCCTCCCTATGTGGGAGCTCTATCTTTCACGCAACCAAAAAAAGCTAGGGTCAAGCCAAGATCCCTACTTATGATATGGCACTTTGTAACGGGCTAAAAGTTTAGTCTCACATTTTCGGAATTGTGATGATTCTGGACTACATTAATGTATTACTGGATCTATTTCTATTTTCTTTATGATTAGTTTTGTTATTTCCTGTGGGGATCTGCAGCCTAATTAATTGTAAGTTAAAAAACGGTTAAAGGGGCGGGGGTCTTAAATGGCACCTAGATTTCCCTGGCAACACCAGATATTAAACAGCTAGTATATATACTGAAAGGTTAATTTTAATGCTGGGGATAAGTTTCACATAAATGACACATACAAAATTGTATGAAAAAGGACTATAAAAGCCTTGTAAAAAAAAGAGAAACATTCCGAAATTTTCTAAAAATCGCATAACGTCAGGTAAATAAGGGAAAATAAACACAAAAATGTTTGCGAACAATTAAAGAAACTTATTGTTTTTCTTCCTTAAAACATAATATTTTTAAATAAGGGGGAAAAATATCATTGCACCATTTTATCCTTAACAGGCCTGTTAATACTACATAACCTACCTAATGTACTAATGTCTAATTATTTTTTTCTTAATTAACAAGACATATTCTGAAAAAAATAGTTACAATAAAAAAAACAATTATTGCTTATAGCTTTTACTTAATTTAGACATATACTGTACAAAAATGTACACATTAGCACTAATACAGGTTTTAATTTCCAAACAATAGCTGTTTTACATGTGAGACTTAAAATGATAAAATACAGACTAGTGATTGAAAGAATTTATGGGAAATCCCCAAGCTGCAAACAATTACTATTATAATGTTAAAATCTTTCTGGCTGATATATTTTGTTACCCTATTTCACTTGTTTTATGACAAAATCCTAGTAATAGTTCTTTAAGAATTTTATACATTTTTTAGTGAAAAGGTTTCATAATAATCTAAAAAAAACAGTTAGTTTGAAAGAAGTGCAGTTCTTGTTGACAGTCTTTTAGAAAAAAATCTATCTGTACATGCTTTTTCCGTAAAAGATAATTTTTGAAACAGAAGCCACCGTTTAACTTCAAATTTGCTTTGTAAAATCCGGCATTAAAAAGGCTTCACAAAGAGCATTATAATAGTTTTTGTTTGAATTAAGGATGTATATAAGGGTTCCACGACTTTTCGACCCCGGACATTTCGAATCCCGCAACACTTCGACCCCAGGACAGTTTGACCCTATCGACTGATAAAAAGAATGTTTGAATTATTATTTCTTTTTTTTTTTAAATGTTTATTTACTTTGTTCAACATGCTTATAATTGTTAAAAATATTTAAATTGTATTAATTTTATTTAAAATATGTGTTTTAATTGTCTAAAATATGTGTTTTAATTGTTTAAAATACGTGATCTAATTTTTTAAAATAATTTTCTGTAAGGTTTGAGTTCTGATGCTCTAAGCACGTTCAAAAGTTTTTAAAGACCGACATGATATTTTACAAACACTTCTCATGCTTGCACATGAGTTTCATTGACCAATGGTTTGTGTCTACTTTAGCCACTGGCACAAAAGATATCAGTGACTAATATCCAAGGTGGATAGATCCAGTATACGTTTACTTCATGACTTATCTGTACATTATTGTTATATCTGTCTTATACCTGTCTGGCAATACTTACCACATTCATCTTCGCTTATCAAAGCTGGGTTATAATCAAAGAGGAGGGGGGAGATTTGTTGAGTAAAAAATTACTTCATATAATCACACAACTTGTGTCTATTGATAAAACATCACAAAAACTAAAACACACATTTTATACACTTAAAATAAAAATTTATAACAATTAAAACACACATTTTAAATTTAAAAAACAAAAAATTTCTGTAACAATTAAACACATGTTGAACAAAGTTACTAAACATATTTAAAACAAAGAATAAATTAATCAAATATTATTTTTATTAGTTAACGGGGTTGATCTGTCCCAGGGTTGAAGTGTCACAGGGTCGAGCTGTCCGGGGTCGAAAAGTCTGACCACCGTATATAAGCCGAAAATAATTTGTATCACATCATATTTACTTCATTTAATGTTCCCTCTCCCATTATCTTCTGCAGTATTTAGGTATAGGCTGCTGTGGTTAAAATAAAAATCAGACTGTAAGTATGGCTTTGTGAAATAAAAAAAAAAGCCTTAGTTTTGAAGAATATTGTATTTTCATTGACCGGAAATGAGAAATTAATAATAAGAAACAGAATGTAAGGTAGCTGGCACTTAAAAATGAAAAAAATAAGACTAAAAATGTGCTTTTATTCACTTTTTTTTTTATGAAACATGCACTTCTATAATATGCAATTGACTCTCAGGAACAATACATGTAGAAGCAGATGCATAAGGCATAATAATCCATTAACAAGGAAAAGCATATTTTAGTATCTGCAATGTTTATTTAAAAGTTTGAAAACTTAATACCAAGTTTTTTGTATGGTAATGAAATGGTGGGATTTTTTTTATAATTTTCTTTTTATATATAAACATTTTTATGCTTAATAATAGTGAAAAACTCAACACATTTTAATAGTGGTTCTTTTTAATTCTTGGTTAAGACAACCAAATACTATGATGAGAAAGAGAGGAGTGGAGTGAAGTGAAGGCAGGATAAATTACTGTACTTTATCCATGTCTGTTCTGGCCAAACCAGAGATGTGAAATACGGACGGATGTTTGAAGAGGGGTAAATGGGAAGATAACTATGTCGGAACATTTGACTAAGATGGATACTCGAGATGTTGACTTTCTTTTTCTTCCCTTAACAAACAAAATTTCTGCCCAATGTTTTATGACCAGATCCATCTTGGTCAACAGGGACTCTAATAGTGATTAATATTTCTCCAAAGCCATAAAAATCCATTTTCTAACTTATTTTTTGAAAAATTTGAAAACTGGTGTTTGTTGATTTTGTTAGCGATGGACCTGGCTTTTTTAAAGTTGGTTTTTGTATATTATAATTGTAGTGGTCATGGGTTTAAGTTTTAATTTTAACTTTTCTGTGCTGAATAATTGAAATAAACTTGTGATGAGATTTACTAAAGATCTTTATGGGATTTACAAAATATCTTTGTGAAATTTACAAAACATCTTTGTGAGATATGCAAAACATCTTTATGATTATTATTTATAGTTGATCTAATTTTTATTGGTCACATAAATTTCACAAATTTCATCTATTATTGCTTTATTTTTTCAATAAGTAAAATTAATCTCAAAATTATTGCTATAAATGAAGGGTGGGATTAAGTATAAATGGAGATGAGTCAATAATTGTTCTACGAAGACACTGATTTGTACTTATATTTTATTTCATTTATTCGAAAGTCTAAATTTAATTATGTACAGTCTTAACATGGGGGTTTGTGTTCCAACAAATCACTGCACTAAGTGAAACTCCTAAACAGTGCAATAATATCATGTAAAATATGGGGCATCTTGCAATAATGTATTCTATGCTATACATGTTTATTTGGGTGTTTCATATTATGTGTTAAAGGTCACATGTTGTTGAAACAATTTTTTTTAGTAATAGAAAATGTGTAAAATATTGGGTAAGTTAAACTTTGTTTAGTATTGCCTCACATGCAGTGATGTTGACCACATTAAGTTACAACAATAATTCTATCACAGAAGAAACATATAAAATTTAATTGTGGAAAAACATAAGAATAGCCAAATAATTTAAGTAAAGGGGTGTCCAAAAGATGAGATCAATGAGAACAACATTCAGGGTTTCTTTTTATTTTACAAAGAGACAGCATATTTTATATGTGCTAAATAGCATTTCATCCGATCACCTTCAATACTAAAAAAAAATGTATATTTAACATAAAAGTTCTCTGCTTTTTAATAAGGAAGAATGCTTTAATTACTTTCACTTGCACTGGTTCAGTCACAACATAAAAGAGACTGCTCAAGTTTTTGTTAAGACGTCACCTAACGTTGTACAGCACTTGCATTTATTTTAATGCAATCAATACTTAAGAAGTCTTAATAAAAAAAAAAAATTTTAATGTTTCTTCTTTATAAAATAAACTTGAATCATAATTACAACTATGTTGACTTATTGTTCAGTCATTTGTTACACACTGATACAGCCATAATGAATAGGAGTGTTAACAATTTCACAGGAACATAACAGTCACACGATTCAAAGAAATACTTTAATATTTCAAGCTTTTGAGCATTAATTTTATGATAAAAAAATGAATGTTAAAGACAAAAATATAGAAATAGGTAGGAAAAACAATGTTAGAATAGAACAGTGATAATAAGAAAAGAGTTAAGCTGGGTATGATTGTTTATATAAATCCAAGTCCAGTCACCTACTTCTGTCTTCCACTGTGCCATCTTAGCCATTACTCTGCAGTGTTGGGGATGTAAAAAGAGTGCTACAAAAACTACTCCCTAAATGGTATACTATAGAGTCAAGAGGGAAACATCTCATCCTTACAGGGACTCAACTAATAAATTGGATTCTATTTATAGGGAAGATGAAGAAAACAGTGAAGGAGGAAACTGGACTTTTAAGTGTAAAAAACAAGATACAGTGAGTATCTCGTTTCAAATAATGTTACATTTGTTATCGAAAAGTAATACATCTTTATAATTTAAAAATTGTTTGTACTAAAACAGATATATTTTTTAAGTAAGTTATTTCTCATTATACCAAGAGAATAACCAGATACATTTGTGAAAATATATTTTGACACAGTATGTTACTAGATTGAGAATTGTCCATATAAATATTGATTTAAGATTTAAAAATGTTGAAGTTTTTCTGCAGTAGATACATTTATTCAGTGAGGTCAAGTCCAGTAAAATTAGTTGTTATTTTTAAATCAGTATTCTAAATGTTTGCTCATAGTCTTATATCGCCATAATGTTTTTTTCTTTTATGACAGGAAGATGTCTGGAAACAACTTCTACTGGCTGCAATAGGAGAACAATTGTCAGATTGCATGTCAGAAGGTTAGGTCAGCAATAATCATTCTCTTTTTAACCATCTCCGTTTAAAGAAACACTTGATTTTGAAGGCTGAAAATTTTTTTGCTGAAGAACTATTGAAATATTAGTTAAAAAATGTAAATTCTGTGTTTTTCTACATTTTTGTTTTTATCTCCCTACTTTTCTTGCGGATATCTGACTTTTGAAATTGTCATCTGGTTCACAAAGACATTGGCTTTTTGTGTTCTTTTGTTATGGCTTGATGATTTTCTGTCTGATCCTCTTCTGTAGCTGTCATATTTTTTTTTGGCTTATTGGGCTGACAGAATAATTTATAGATCATTGGCTGCATTCAGTCTATTATACTGAGTTTATCTTAGCAGTAAATAAACAGTCCCTGTAAAGATTAGATGTTTATCCCTTTGATCATTTAAACTACAGGACTGTATTTGTAGTTGCCTTCTTCATCCCTACCATAACTGATAGTGCAATGGCCATGAAGGCAGCACAGGAGACAAGGAGGGAACTTTCACCATGACTTGGAAAATTCCCTTGGTTCTCACCAGGAATGCTTTACAGCATCCGTCCCCTCAAAAATAAAAAGATGACATTTACTTTACATACTTAAAAATGTTGGGTCCTCTTTTCCTTGATAATGCATTAATGTATTTTTATAATTGTGATTTAGATTGAAAACTCTTAAATCTTCAGCATTTTTTTTCTAATCATTAGCCCCATTCTTTGTTCCCCCCCCCATTTAAATTATGTTAGTTAAGTAATAATTCATGTCCCTCTTTAATTAGATTAGATCAATATTTGAGTATTTTGGTGCTGAGTGAGAAAAAAATTCTTTGGACTTCCAGGTGATGATGTCATTGGTGTCAGTGTCAGTATTAGAGACAGGGATGATTTGATTTTAATTTGGAATAACCAAGCATCTCAAAGAAATGATGCAAAAATTATTAAGAAGGTGAAAGACCTGTTGCCACATGTAACATTTACCACAGTATTTTACAAAGGTAAAAAAAAAAAATAGTCAAATTCATAAGAATCTTACACATTTTTATACATTTCTCTGCTATGCACTATTAGAAATTGAAAATGCCCTAAAATTCAGACATGTTGGTGTGTGGGTGTTGATGGATTCTAACTGTTGGATACAATTACTACACAAAAATATTCCACCTTGATGGATGATAAACCAACTCAACCAGAAGCTTCATATAATAAACAATAACTTTAATACTGTAGATAGTAAACATTCATAATACAACCTGTGGACATAAAATGACTAAATAGACTCAGGAGGAGTATGTTTACCATAGGAGTATATCTACCATATGATTACATTTACTATCTACATAGCATGAATTGCTCAACTGCTAACAAAAAAAATACAGCAATGATACTCTTTGTTGGTTGCTGCTGGGTGCCTATACTTCATTTGACAAATTAATTAAACCTTAACTGACTTTTTGCATTATCGTAACAAAAAATTTCATCGATTGATTTAAAACATATTTTTCTAATTAAGATTTGTATTGATTTTAAATAGAATCAGTAAAACAAAATTAATCAACAGTTGATACTTTTAAGTAATTTTATCTACTTTCAACGATCATTTTAACTGTTTGAAAAGCTTTTACTTCTTTACATTCTGATGTTTTAGAATAGTTT
The DNA here is from genome assembly GCA_021962125.1 of Bulinus truncatus. NCBI lineage: Eukaryota > Metazoa > Mollusca > Gastropoda > Planorbidae > Bulinus > Bulinus truncatus. Next base: position 1,643,404 of record JAGDYQ010000061.1, read on the forward strand.
AATTATTGAAGGTAGAAGACTGCTATGTTAACATTCTGATAAAATGCACCATATTTCTTCAATCTTCCCGCTCTGAATTTAGTCAATGTTTTAACTTAATATAATGTTTAGCAATGGTAGAGAAATCTGAGGAATTGGAAATAAGTAAAAAAAAAATCTATATTCCATTTCATGAAAAGTTCCAATATTTCTGTTTAAGATGTACTAGTGTATCACCCCATTCATTAATTTTTACATGATTTAAAACAAACTTAATTGTCAATTTCTGCTAATTGTTTAATTTATTAGACCATGACTGGAAAAAAATTTCAAGATAATCTTAAATGGGTCCTGTTGTTCTTTAGCTTTCAGTATGCATGAAGCTTTTGAAGGAAAACGGTCTAATAGAGTTCAGACTCGATGAAATAATCCTACTTGAAATTATATTGTTAAGGTATGTTCTTTCTTTTTTTAACATTAATTTTCAAGTGATATTTAATCTTGAATTGGAAAATATGTTAATTTCGACTAATTAATAATTTCTTTTATTTGTTCTATTTATTTTTTATTGCATGATTCATGTAACCTTACCGAAGTATGTGATGATTTTCAATTTTCCCTGCTTTTAAAGACACTTGAACTGACACTTGCACAATTGCTTAGATGGAAGTTTTGTTTTTGTATTACTGTTTCCATTTTGCAGTGTTCTGAAAGATATCTCCCAGCTACTGTTTACTGATGGAAATTGTGTACTTCTCACGCAGAGATGCAGAACACAATGCTGCAAGAATAAATTGTGCAGATTACTGGATCATTATCACCATTCATACTAAAAGTGATTGTGAAGCAAATATTTTAAAACTTACTCTACATACTAGATCCCTCGTAATATACATAATCAACATACTACCCCTAGTCATGTGAACAGGATATATCTCTCATTAATATGCATAAATATACTTGACATTCTGTCTTTATAAACCAAATTTTACAATAATGATTATTTTTCGCAACATTTTTTTTTTAAATTGTGAAATCTTTTTAAATTATTGACTTGTTTTTTTTTTTTAATTTGTAGAGTAAACATATTTTTGAATTTCGTAACAAAAAAATTTTTATCCTTTTTAGAAAAAAAATATAAACATGACTATTATGTTCTATCTGATTGTTGTTCCATGTTTTGCTCTTCTCCACTTATCATTCATGCATCATGTTTTACTATTTATATGAAGATTTTTATATTTTGTTTTAAAAGAATACAGAGAAAAAAATCTGTGAACAAATTAAATTACAGATCACAAATGATTCTTGTGTTATTGTTTTTTTTTTTAAATATTATACAGTATCCTGTGGCCATACATGAGGTTGATGGGAGCCGTAAAAAAAATTACCTTGAGTCACACCAGTCAATTTATCAAAATTTAATGAACGATATTAATGAAAAATAGGGGGAAAAATGTCTTGTTTAAGATCTGCATTAAGCCAACAATGTTCCATTAAATATTTTTATAATCCACAATACAATGGCTGTAATAGGAATAGTTCTTCACCTGCCATGTTTCCAGGGACATTTTCCATTATAAACATCTCGGTTTAGAGCTACTATATGAAAAAGCTATAAATTTGCATTAAAAGTTTTAAAAAGACATAATGTAGTTTTAAATTGATTTTTCATGTATTTAGCTACGTTTCTAATTAAATATATCTTTATATATATCTTTGAACACTAATACAGTGACATAACACAAATATTGACACTTTGTATTTAGAAGAGCAGTCTTTATAAAATTCAAATTTCCTTTTAATGTATTGCAATTTTTAAAATTATTTTTGGAAAAAATATAACCTAGTTAAAACTGAATGTATGAAGGTTAGTAGGAAAACTTTTCTGCATCCTATTTGGCCAATATGCCCTTAAAAATATAGTCCAGTCATGTACAACAATAAGGGGGACGGATGGCCGAGTGGTGTAGATACTCGACTGTCGACCTGAGAGTCCTGGGTTCGATACACGTTGAAAACCATGGGAATTTTTCCAGGTGAAATGTGTTTCAAATGTCTTCCCACAAGTCCACCCAGCTTTAAATGGGTACCTGACTTAAATGCGGCTGGGCGTTGTGCTAACCACACAATCCTTTCATATGCCGAGGTTATAGAAACAGATGAATTCTACACTTTATCTGCCCCGATGGCTCTTTAGGGCTAAGGGAACTTTACTTTTTATGTACAACAATTATTATTGTTTTTTCCCTACAAAAGAAATAAATGGAAAACTTATTCAAAATGAGTTAATATGTTTGGTTAAGTTTAATTATGTGTTAAGAAGACATAATTTATTATTAACACTAAGTAACTCCAGAAACTTAAGATTCAAAATAGCAAAGAAAGTAATACATTGCCAAGTATTATTTTCTTATTAAAAAAGATACTTTTTTATTTTGCATTTAATTCATTTGGTTGTTTATTTTCTTTTCTTCTTCCTTTGGCTCTACAGCCCATTTAGGGCCCTGGCCTGCAATACTACTTTTCTCAATCCATGGTCTTCTTCCTCCACTCTCTCACTCCTAAGGCTTTAAGGTCTTTCTCCACTTCCTCATACCATCTGCTTCTTGGTCTGCCTTTAGGCCTTTTCTCATTGGGTTTTGCCTTATATATTGCTTTTTGACTTGTTTTCCATTCTTTCAATGTGTCCTACCCACATCAATCTATTCATTTTAATTTCAGCTGTTATATTTGGTTCTTCGTACAGATCGTATAGCTCTGAATTGGTTCTACTTCTCCACTCGTTATTGTCCTTTACTGGCCCATATATTTTCCTTAGTATTTTCCTTTCCCAAGTGTTTAGCATATTTTCTGCTTGTTTGCTGATGGTCCATGTTTCGCTACCATAATATGTTACTGCTGGTCGGATCATTGTCTTGTATATGGTTTTTTTAAGTTTTCTGGAGATCTGTCTGTTTTTCAGTATTTTATGTAGTGTATAATATATTCTGTTCCCTACTTCTATTCTGTTTTTGATCTCTATCATTATATCGTTTTTCTCATTTATGGTTGATCCCAGGTACTTAAAGTTTTCTACTCTTTCAAATGCTCTATCACTGATTTTGAAAGATTTTTCTTTTCCATTTCTTTGTAATAGCGTGTATTGAGTCTTTGATTCGTTTACTGTTAAACCTGCTTTCTGAGCTGATGTTTCTAGTTCTATGTATGCTATTGCTATATCCTTGCTTTGCTTTCCTATCAATGTTATGTCATCAGCATATTCAAGGTATTGGATGGGTTCTGTAAATATTGTTCCTGTTTTCATAGATTTTGTTTTTTCACTTCTGAGGTAATGTGTTATAGTTCCTCGCTTATCCAAATGGATGTTTCTTATGACTTTTTCTAGGGTTAAGTTGAATAGTATGCACAATAGGGAGTCTCCTTGTCTAAGTCCTTGGTTTACTTTAAATTCTCTTGAGCTTTCCCCTTGTATTTTGACTTGCTTCTTGAGTTGTTTAATGTCATACATACTAGTCCAATGAGCTTGTTGGGGATACACGCTCCTGCAATGTTATGTAAAGATAATTTCTATTGATGCTGTCATATGCCATCTTGAAATCTATGTACAGCTATTGTAGGTAAATATTATATTCATAACATTTTTCGAGAGTGTTTTGAAGGGAAAAGATGTGATCCGTGGTTGCTCTGCTAGGCCTGAAACAACACTGATAGTCACCTAATACTGTTTCACTGAAATTCCCTATTCTGCAGCTATTATTTTGTTGAGAAGTGAGATTCCTCTGTAGTTGTTGCAGTTAAGTTTCAAACCTTTCTTGGGAGTGGAACTATTAAGGATGTTTCCCATTCTGTTGGCATTATCTCTTCTTTCCATATTTTATTGACCATCCTGTGTATTTCTAGGTGTAGTGTGTGTCCTCCATATTTGAGTAACTCAGCATTTATGTTATCTTCTCCTGGTGCTTTATTGTTTTTGGTCTTGTTGATAATATTATTTCTTCTATGGTTGGTTCTTCTATTTCTGCACCATTGTCCTCTGCATGAAGTACATGTATTCTTGGGATTTTATCATGTCATTATAAAAGAACTTTCCTTTTATCTTGAAATAGAAGTTCGAGAACAAATTAAGTTTGTAAATCGAGGTACAACTATATTTATAAATATGTATCATAGAAATATCCTCTCTATGTCAATGAGACTTTCATACCAATTGTACAGTTTTTAACAAATTAACCAGTGATGGGCAGTAACTAAAAATTAATAGTTAAACTATTGTTGTAACTAACTTTTTAAAAAGTAGTTAAACTATCAGTTAACTAACTTTTTATCAAAAGAGTAACTTTTAACTAAAACTTTTATTTTTTAGTTTAACTTCTTTGAACTAACTTTTTAATTTGATTGAATTTTAACAAACATATTTTTGAATGAAAATTTTAAAGTTTTAATAAACAATAGATAGGTAAATTAATGAAAATATCAATATTATTCACATTAATCATTTTGTTTATAATGCTAACATTTTCAAAAGGATTATAACAATAACAACTTTCAAACTAGTTTTTTAATTTATATCTAAGAAAAACTGATTCATCAAAAAGAACGTCGGACATTTTACACCTTCTAGATGTTAATATTTGGCCGCAACACTAAAAAGTCGTTCAACGGCAGCACTACTGGGAAGTGTTGCATTGTATCTACAAAATGCAGCAGCAAATCGTGGATATGAAAGCAATGAAGAATATTTTTTGTGGAAGGGTTTCTTAAATAAAGTTCGACTTCACTGACAATGTAAAATGTATTAGCTGGCTGTAGATCTTCTTGCATGTAACTGTATAAATCATCTTGTACATCTGATGACAAAAGTGCATGTGTTCCACCTTGAGTTTTCATTGGCTCTAGTTCGGAAGTTGTCATGTGCTGTACAGCCTGTATGAACTATGAGTAGTTCTTTCTTTGAAAATCTCTCTTATGGGTCTAGATAATTTAATTTAAACTTTGGTAGGAGCATAGTTGCCAAATTATAATCATCAGATTGCCATTGCCTTCATAACTCGCACATATGCTTCCAAAAAGATCATATCATCTTCTGAAATTGGTTCTAAAAGCATTTTGTGTTTCCCAAATATTCAATAAATGGAAAGGAAATATTTTTAGTTACAATATTTTAGTAACTGAAAGTTAGTTACATTTTAGTTAAAATTGTGTAACTTTTGCCCATCACTGAAATTAATAGAAGAGAGTCCAATTTCTAGTAACCTTTCAATGGCGTCACAAGGTAATAATAACAGTCATTGGGAATTCAAACATGTTTTTTTCCTGGATCATACAGACTGGGATTGCAACCCCATTGCTACAAATTCAACATAACCATTTCAAATACAAACAAATCATGAATTATTTAAAAAATATGTATATAATTTGATTTATAACATAATGGTTAATTTATTTCCCATTCTTCATAGCATTAAACATTGTGGATTTATTATCTGGACTCTGATAACTCTTTGAAACTTATTAATGTATCAGCTGACATGATAACTCTCTGAAACTTATTAATGTATTCGCTGACATGATAACTCTCTGAAACTTATTAATGTATTCGCTGACATGATAACTCTCTGAAACTTATTAATGTATCCGCTGACATGATAGCTCTCTGAAACTTATTAATGTGTTCGCTGACAGTGGCAGAGGGACTGATGTGTGCACTAGGTATATGACTTCAGAACAACACTTGTATGGCATACCATCAACAGATGAGTTTTTATTGTAGAAACACAAAACCATATCAAATTTATTAAAAAAATTGAAAAATGTCACCCACCAAACATTTTGAAGTTTTAGAAAAATTGACATTTGTTAATAATTTCAAGTATTGTTTCATAAACTTTTATTTGTAAAAATAAAACTTAAATTCAGTTTCTCTGGTGAGTGGCAAAAGGGAATAATATCTTTCAGAACTTTTATTGCTCTTTCTGCACAAACATTGCTAGTGGAGTGAGTATTGGAGATGGACTTTGATACCAATGAGTTCAAAGACAGCGCAACGCTTTTGGATAATAATTAACAGCATGGAAAAGAAGTTCATATTGTTCAGCTTTGTAATGATGATCACTAAGCCAGGCATCACTCCAATGTCCACATATAAATTCACACAATTTCTGAAGGTTCTTTCGTTCATCAGGCAATAGTATGAAAGCCAACAATGCAAAAAATGCTCGAGAGTTCCATCAGGCATTGCTGAGGCCAAGCAGTGCGCTAAAATTAACTTTTGGCATTTGTTGAGAACTCTTAAAATGCTTAAAAACGCAAATTAGATGGTGCAAAAATTTCATATCATCTCTCCAACCTATTTCCTGTTTTTCTACAATTGGAGCACATTTCTTTGTTTTACTTTCAAAATCTTTTTTTAACATTTCATAATCTTTAAGTATCTTATTTACAAATGGATAATTTATGTTAGGAGACTCAGTTGAATCACCGACCAATGCATCACACACGTGTCTAAGTACACGATCAAGTATATGGTGCTGACAATCTATAAAGACTGGTGCAGACTCACCATGTTAAACAAACAGACTTCGACCCTGTATTAACATTTGTAGTGTCTGACACTATCATCTTTATATCTGACCATAAGTTATATTCATCTAAAACTTTTTGAATGGCAGATCCGATTGTAGCAGCTTTGCCATCAGGTAAAACTAAGACGGCTAGCCTCACTTCTTTTGCTTCATTTTTTAATACAACTACTTGTTCTTTTTTCTTCATAATTTTACCATCAAAATGTAAACTCCATAAGCTATTACGTTAAGTATTTATTAATGTTTCTTTAAGTTTACTTGCTTCTCTGAATACAGCTCGATAGACACCTGACTGAGAAGGAGTTGCTATTTTTACGCCGGACTTATGCAAAATTTTGCTTACTAATGCTGCTCTTCGAGCTGGTAGTTTCCCAGATTGAACTAATGAAACTGCACTAGAAGTTGATTGCTGTGATTGTTTATTATGTGTGCTTTGATCCAAGCTTTCTGTGGATGACTGCATTGCATCAGCACCGTCAGAGCTACTTTGAGAATTCTCGTTATCACTTGAATCACTGGAACTTTCAAAACTGCTTTGTTGTTGTTGTGCCTCATTAATTTTGCAAACAATTTTCCGTTTTGATGGATGAATTGTACTTTGACTAGCAATTTTAGTTGTAGTATATCCCGTCTTACCTCCACTTTGAATTTGTATTTCGTAAAGTTTTTTGTCCTCAGCACATAACCATTGGCCAGTTTTGTTTGTGACATCAAATAACTTATCTAACTGCTCCCGTATGTAACCCACAGGTTTTTTTTCAAATGAACATCATACCTTTTAATTAAAGTTTCAATGTTTTTGCTCACTGATCGCAAAGACAGTATTGGGAAATTTAAAAAGCACCTTAATAGCTCTACTTCTTTCCTGAGTGCTGCAACTCTTTTCAATCTGGATTTTTCCATAGAGGCCAAGCCCATGTAGCGACCAATTGTCATCCTCTCTTTTGGCATTCTAGAATGTGAAAGCAATGGCTCGATCTCGATTCCAATTTTGTTTCTTTTCTTAAGAGTGTTTTGAATTTTTTTCAAATTACTCGCCCATTTGTCCTTATTTTTAGCAACGGAAAGTGATGACTTTTTGTAAGACATTTTTAAGAATAAAATTAAGCAAAATTAAAATAATCATTCAAACTCAAGTATAATTGAAAAATCTAACATGGAGAACAGGAAATTGAATTTTAATAGTAAACAACGGGAGTAAAAGTAAACTTCAGTAAAAAGAGCCAAAAGGATTATTTTTAAACTAAAAAATGTTTTGGTGGGTGAACTTTTTCAACGAAATTGATGATTTTTTGTTGTATTTATTATTTTTATATAAAAGCTCATGAAAATCTGGCACGCCACTTCTAAAATTACAAAATTTATTTTTCAAGTCATGTACCTAGTGTGCACCCATGAAGTTCCCCACACAACTGTGATGAAAACTCTTGAACACTATTAAAACAGTTTTGCAATGCATTTTCTACATCTTCTTACCCAAGACTAATAATCCTTACCGCAGAAGTTATAGGCAATACATCAAGTTCAATAGAATATCAATAAAATTTAGAGAAAAGATGGGTGGAAAATTTAAGCAATAAAAAATAACTAGATAAGGAGAGCAACTCTTGCTTTCATAACATTTTGTTAAGAGACAAGAGGTTTAAAATAAAATTATTGGAATCATCATGTATGTAAAATTCCATTTATCCTGATTCAGGGAAACAAAAAAACAATCCTTTAACAGGGTAATCTTTAAATGTAAATAATAAGTTATTGATATAAAATTTCAATTAAATACAGGATGACATTTTCCCAATATCGTTTTTTTTTAAAAATTCATTGTTAATAAAAATGTAAAATTATTTCAGTAAATTTGATGAAGTGAAGGACAAGAGGTCATCAAATTATTTTTCATTTGAGCATAGGCATCTCAGTTTCAATTTCAAGCAGATACATGTATCTTTTTTTCTTCAGTTACCAGTATTTAATTTAATGACTCACAAAACCTTCATTATTAAAGTTAAATATTTAACAACAGATAAATAACGCACCCTAAGACCTGACAGGATGTGAGGCACAAATAAGTAGGATTTCAATATTTAAGTTTTGCATTTTTTAAACAATGTGCTTTAATTGCAATGCAAACTATATGACAGAACAAAAATAATTAATGAGCACCATTGGATTGCTGGGTTTTTAAATTATGCTAAAATATCTCACCACTAATTGAGGATCTAACAGCTTTGATCAAAGAGTATAGATATATATATATACTGATGCTCTCCTATGTATTAAGGGCGGTGAAATAAATTATCATTGATAAAATATTCCTTTATGTCATTTATTTATCAATACCGCTGGCATGAATTTAGAATATTTTACTTTCTCTTGCAACATATGTATAAACATTAGTTTTAAAAAAAAGGCAACATATAAATTTTGAATACAACATTTATTAATCATATAACCTTCTCATTACATACACCAGTAAAGGACAAATTATCTAACAAGTTAGGGGCTTCTTTTTTATGGAGAGAACTCACCACAAATAATTATACAACTAAACAATAGTGTTTTATAGTTTTTAGGGCTATAGTGTAACCTTACAGGTTACCACATGAACACCAGCTAACAATGTGTTGAAACACTAGAATCTGATAAAAACCATACAGGTTACCACATGAACACCAGCTATGAAGGTGTTGAAACAATAGAATCTGTTAAACTTTTCTAGAGCTTGTTCTAATGGTTTAATGTATGTTTATACCACTATTGTGGTATAAGGTGATGATTGAGCATTTTAAGGTGCTCCTCATTTAAAAGATTAGTGTGACACATGGATTTAAAATGATTACAAAATATTTCCTATAATTTACATACAAGCTTTAGAATGTCTCTCTTAAAACACTATTGTTGAAGTATTATAAAAAAAATGTTTACACAGACTTAAAACAAAAATAAAAACCAAAGAGAAAAGAATAAGAAAATGGAAGAAATGCATGCTGAAAACTAGTGTCTACACATAAGGTCATCTGAGAAAATTTTTTAAACAAAATCATACAATAATATTCATATTTTTCTGTGTGGTAACTTAAAATTTAAACATCTTATTTATGCACAGCTCATAAAGCTAATAAGATACCACAATGATGTAATAAAAATGTACATGCTGAATAGTTTAGCTCATATTTTTTTTTGTTAAGTTGAATCTTTTTTGAAAGAATGCCTTACATTAATACTTTTAAATCAGAAATGACTTGATCTTCAATTACTTTCCCTATGAGAAGCCTTTCCATGAGGCACTAAGTAGTTATATTTTGCTGATCAGCCTCAAAAAACAGGTAAAATATAAGGACTTTAGTACAAACTGGGATCAGCCATTTGTAGGGAGAGTCAATAGACCTAGGTGGATTCAGTATTTAACATTTAATTAAATAAGCTTGTGTAATTTAACAGTAACACACATTGTTTCTTTGTAAAACAAACAAATCACTGAGGAAAATTATTTTGTTCCACCTCTCTGCTCATAATATCTGTGATGCCATTCTTTATTGAGTTTTAAAATGACCTCCTTTAAAACGTTCCCAAGTGTTTTATATAAAAATACATCAACCAATATTTATAAAATGATCTCAATTATTTAACATGAAATTCCTAGTATGCTTCAACGACTAGGAAGTAAGGGAAGTTGTACACCACCAGGCTATTCAGTGACATGTCAGATGCAGATAACTCTAGTTAAACATGTATTGAAACACACTGTCAAATGGAACAACATAAATATTGTGTAAAACTAAGTGTTAAGATACAGGATTACATTAGCTTCAAATACACAGCTAATACAACAATCTACTTTTATTGCAATATTGCAACAAGACAAAAATTACTTTAGTTAAACTGTTACTTACACATACATTTATTTAACTTTCCTTTGTGGAATTTTTACACCAGATTTGTTAGAAACAACTACTCTTGATAATCATCTTCTATGCAGTGCTAGTAAAATTTTCAAATAATTGTTTTATGAAATTGTACAATATTCATTGAAAATATGTTCTTATCTGCAAAGCTAGTCAATTTACAAATTAAATCTGATGTACAACTGGAAATGTAAACTGATCACTACAAGATTTGAGGATTTTAAGTGATTATTACTGTAATTGTTATCTACAATTGGTGACATCTGCACTTTAATAACATTAGATGAGAACTCAGTAGAGCAGTTGCTTCCAACTTACTTAGTTGAAATAATAAAACTAATATAAACCTTGAATGCAGCAAGTATAATAGCTAGTTAAAAAAAATATAGAAAAACTTTTAAAAAGGCGGGGTAGGAATGGAGCATTGGTAGTAATTCTAAATCAAGCAAACAAAAAATAAATTTGTTCAAGTTATCTTAGATAAAATTAAATAAATCAAGCCACATATGTAGTTAACCATTAGTTGAATAATTTAAATCAGAAACAAATATTTCTATTAAAGCCTAAATTTTTTATAAAAATATGAAAAGGATTTGTTAAAATAAATAATGTAATTTTTCTGTTTAATTGAATTGTTTTAGTAAATCAAAATGCTTCAGCTAAGGATAGTATTTACTTTCAATAGTTAGCAATCTAAATTTTCCTAAATTTTCAATTGCAAAATGACAAGTTGTGCACAATTGAAACAAAAAATTATGCAAAGTTCAAAACACTAAACTGTAAAGCTATAATATAACACACTGAAATTTATAACACTAATATACTGAAATAATTAAATCACACAACTACACAATGAAATTAATTCATTGTGAGACTTATTTAATCCACTGAAGTAGTAAACACAAATACTAAATCATAAAATAGAAACTGATAGTAATCCTTACACTATAAAATGTAAAAAAATATATTTTAATTTTCAAATAATTTTAATGAAATACAATGCGTTTCTTTGTTCAAAGGATTAAAAAAGTCAAATATTTATGGATAGTTTAAGAGATATTCTTTGTTTCTTTTGTCGCTACTATCCAAATTGAGATATTAAAAAAAGAGAATCCCCCAAGAGATTTTTGCAAATGTAAATGGGTGGCCCATACAGCTTGAAATGACCACTTTCAAAAAAAAAAATTATCCAATTAATTGGATTAATATATAAAATTCAAAGATGTTTAAATTAAAATTTACAAAATAAGGGGATTCAACTAAAATGATATAAAGGTAATACTCACTTATACTTTTTGTGCTTTGATATTAAAATTTAAGAAAGCAAAAATTATTTTTAAGTCTTACATAGCTATTTGTTTTATAAACACATTTAATTAGTAAGACATTGAAAATAAAAGTTGATAAACTTTTGAAATAAAATTTCATTAGTTTTATAGATCGCCAACTAATAAGGAAAAAAAAAATAAAACCTTTACCAAATAAAATTTTAAGATTTAAGTTATTTATTTATAATTTTTTATCAAAAACTCAAATCTAGTGTTGTTAATCTAATTAAAATTATATTTCCATTACATTTTAAATCAGAATATGGTAACAAAATAAAAAAAGATGAGCTTTTTTTTTTTTAAAATGTTGTTTTTAGCCTTTGAGCCAGCAATTACTTGTGTATTACGTATACAAAATAGTTCCATTTTAATGGATAAAAAATGTACCTGAAAAAGTTTTCAGATGCATTATAAAAGCTGTAACCAGTTGCTGGAATATTTATCTGACAAAATATATACTGATACAGAAGTGCTAATAATAATATAATATATCTGACAGTGTTTATGGTGGATGTAGCAGATACAAAAATAAAGCAGGGTCATCTTCCTGCTTAAAAATAGCCATCCTCAAAATTATAACTTTAGTTATAAATAATATTCAACTATACACTTCATCGTTAAATTAATTCTTGAACAAGTGTAAACTGAAAATTTACTTCAAAATAAAGTAGAACAAATTAATTATAAAACCTCAATACCACGCTGAACAAAAATGTTTCAGCTTAAGTGGGCAATTTTATTATGAAATTATTAATGTTAGATATTACTGAATTGCAAAAAAAAATCAATTATTTTATCCACTTTTACATCATTGAACTATATGACAGATGTGTAGTAAAAAAAAAAAAAAAAAGTTATGACAATGTTAATCAATTATGACTTCAGTCATATATATTTTTGTTCTTCGACCCAAAGCTGAACATTAGAAGAGAATTAATTCAGCCTTAAGTTACACTTGACAGAAGGTTGAGAACACCTAATAAATGTTAACTCCATGCAAAACTTCAGCCATTCATAAATGAATACATTATAATACTTGGGATTAAAAAAAATTAGTTTTCTCACAAATGCAAAAATATTGTCAAAAAAAAAAAAACTCCCAGCACTTTATAATGACAGTAAACATTTTTAGCAATCTTTTAAGAAACTTTAACTTTTGAAATAGTCCAATCAACCATGCACACCCATTTATATATCAACATGTAATATTATATATATATAAATACTGGTGAACAAATGAGTAAGAAATTCTCATGAATTAGTGTAATGCCAATGAACTACCAAGTACAAAAGATTTAATATAATGATATCTCCTTACTCGTACAAAATCAGATATATTTTGTTATTCACAGTACATACATTATGTCACATTGGCTTATTTCTTTAGGCATACAAAAAATGACTGATGAAAATTTTTTTTTTTTTTTTTGTAAAGCATTCTTTTTTTAATAATGTTAAATTAAGTTCTGTACAATCTGTATGAAAAGATTTACAAACATGAAATTTAAATACAAAATATACAATTCTTACAGTCATTTTATTTCATTAAGACAACAAAGCAACATTCAAAATGTGATATATTTAGTCAATATTCCAGTCAAAAACTATTCTGTACTTCAGTTTACGGGCAATGTAATTTCAGCTCACATAAATGCAAAATATTAAGCAGGTTTCATATAACACAGTCTACCCACTAAAGAAATAATTTAAAAAAACATTGATCTCATGAATATACATTGTTATTTTTAAAAAATATAATATTACAATAATCTGCAACCAAATAAAATATATTTCAAACTACAATACTTAAATTTTCATAAATACATTTTTTGTAACTAGCAGCAAATAAACTTCTCAGGCTTTTATGCTAACAGTTGCTGTCCCAATTTCATCTTCCTCATCAGAAGCTCCACTATAGCCACCATTTACTTCTTCTTCAACTTCATCAAACTCATCATTTGTTTTAGATCGCATTCTGGGGATGGGGAGAAAAAAAATTCCTAAGCATATCTCTGAAATGACAAATATATATTTCATAATAAAGATAATCACCATTTTTATATACTTTACTTACGTAGATGAGACATCCACAGTGACGCCCCTTCCTTTTGAAGTTGAAGCCTTTACTGTTCTACCTCTGCCAGGTCTAGCAACAATTCTGACAGGTCGTTTAGCAGGAGATCCTCTACCTCTTGTGTAGTACTAATGGGTAAAAATGAATTTACCAGATTGCTAAAAATGTTTAATTAACTTTATAGCCAAACCTATAGGTAGCCAAATACAGAAACATCCAGAATTTAAGTCTGTATACATGTTTTTATATTATTCTGCTTAGCCAGCATTTATAGATTAAAATTTCAAAAACTAAAACAAGGTAAAAATTTACACTAGTGGTTGTTTAAATAGGTAAGATATTGTAGTTGTAATAAGTTAATATTTTAATAACTGACTTCAGTTTCCTTATATATCTTAGAGGTGTTAATAGCTAACACTGACCAAACAGATTTTTAAATAATACTTACAGCAGGTCTGTATGCAGCTCTGCCACTGTATAGTGAAGATGCAATTCTACCTCTTATAAGTCCTTCTCTGCCAGGCAAAAACCCACCTCTACCACTATAAAGTCCTCTAAAAAAGAATTTGTTTCTTTAAAGAATAATAATAAAAGAAAAGGATTTAAAAAACAAAAAAGTAACATTAACCTTTTCATTCCCGATGCGGATTTTTGACAACAATCGCGATAAGGCCCGAACTACGGATGCAGATTTTTGACAACATTTCACTTCAGTGATAGATTTCTATACCTTATGTTTAATGCATCGCGTTGTAACCGATATATTCTTGTAGAGAAATCATTTCTACACAAATTCATTAATGGTTTTTCATCATTTTCTAGACAGTTCTTTTTTATTACGTTTTTAGTGGGAAGGGGGTAAAAATGACACGCTTTCTCTGATCGAAAGAGTCGGCCGAAATGGCCGCTTTTGATGTTCGGTTTAAGCCGGCATTCTAGCGTAAGATTACACACGTGTGGTATCAATGTAAAGGTCAGCCTTCCCTCTATTTGAATATCTAGGTAATTTGCGTAACTTTTCCATTATGTAATAACAGGGAGGCAGAAACCAGACCCCCTGTGTGAGGAATTTCTTTGTCCCGAGCTCGCAGGTGGTAAAAATTGCATAACAGGTTCACCGCGCATGCGCAGTACTATTGTTAGCCTTAGACACAGAACACAGCATGTTGCTTCAAAATCAAACACATTTTACAAATTATTTAACGTTTTAAAATGATTTTTTTTTACATTAAACAATAAAAAAACTGATTATAATGAATTATTTCTAGTAGATTTACGGCGATGTAGTTATTTTCGAGAAACATCGGCAGATTTATGACATCACTAAAATCCCCCCCCCCTCCTCCGAGATGAGGCCATATGCGTGTTTAACGTCTTAAAATTACTATTACAATTTCTTTATATTAACTTGCTATAGACTTAAAATACATTAAAGAGAATATATGAAATCTAAAATCATCACTTCCAATTGCATTTTGTTTGTTTTTGTTTTGTGAATGTGCTATATTTCTGTTATTAATGGATGCGTGTTTTTGTGAGACAAGTTTTTAAAGTCACAAAATGTCCCGATATCAGAGACAGAAGTTACGAAGGGTTACAAATACTTCTCTGAGAAGTATGTCCATGACATGAAAAGTTACATTTTACACTAAAATTGTTGTTTAAAGTTTTTATAATTGACAATTAGGGTTACCAGCAGGCCCGTATCGGGGGGGGGGGGGGCAGGGCCCTCCTGCTTATTTGCTCTACTTAGTAAAATGTATTACTTGCCCCCCCCCCTTGCTATTGCCTGGCCCCTGCTGTAGAATTTTCACGGTACGGGGCTGGTTACCTGTTTAGGGATAGATAGGGTGAGTTAACGTTAGGTTTATTTAATGTGTTATAATTTAAAAGGTAAAAAGCTCAGTCCTCAGCAAACGTTGAGAATTAGACCTATCTTAAATCACATAAGTCATAATTTTCTACCTGGACACATTCCTAACCTTGGCACGTATTAACAGTAACACCAACATTAACTTTACTTAATTTTACATTACCATTATCTTAACCGAAACCCTAGTACAAACACTCATGTAAATTATATTATTTAACCATGATTGTTAAAAAAAGTATATTTTTGGTTAGCATATATTGTGCGATAGATAGTAATTAAAAATCGGTAGTAAAAGGTTTGAAACTACTACCTCATATTCAGTGGCGCAACCAGCAAAAAGTGCTGGGGGGGGGGCTCACATATTGAAAAAAAGACAGTTTGACAGTCTTTTTAGTAACTTTATATAGTAAAATATGTATTGATGATTTGGTCTGGGGGGCCTCAAGCCCCCCTGGTTGCGCCACTGCTCATTATGATGAGGTGATGGTCAATGTGTTATTTTTCTTAAATAAACAATATACAGTTACAGACCTTAGCTCTACACTAGGAAATGTAGTCAAACTATCAGCGAGATTCTATAGAAGCTAGAGAAAAAATCACGAACCTCATAATTTACAGGTAAAAGGAAAATATATGATATCATAATAAAATATCTTACTTATTTAATATTTTTTAAAATGAAAATATCTGGTGATTTTTTGGTGCGAGAAGGGAATTTATATCTGTACAGCCAGATACAAATGTTTGAAAAATGACAAATTAACAAAAAACATAGCCTTTTGGTTGAAGGAAGTCGGACTACAATGAGTCATATTCAAAATGTCAACTTTTATACATTGGTATACAATTGTACTTTTTTACTGAGTTGAAGTTGTTTGCATTAAACACAAGTTTAACTGTTTACAGAAAGTCCATTAAAATATTAAGATTAAAAAGTCGAGAGCATACACTAGTGTTAGCAGTGGTCTTTAATTATAAAAATTATATCGTATAGTATTAAAAATCAGAACATTGTTATAGTTTTAATTTTTAAGATAATAATAAATAATCACACTGAAAAATATATTAAATTTTGATTATTTGATTTTCATGATTAAAATTAAAAGAAGCAGGTAACAGAAATTTATTATTCGCAAATTCAAGTACATTAATTGGTACCGGAAGTGTAACTAGCCCTTCTAAACAAACAATTCAGTAAGGGGACTACTTTATGAGAAAGGTCTATAACTTAAATCACTTATTTTTTCTAAATCACTATGATTTTATTGAGATTTATAATTTGTGACCGGACCATTTTATGGTCCAATATGGTGACCGATTTCAAAAGTTCGTTATTATATTAATTTTAAAAAAAAAATGAAGAAAGTATAGCTGATAGGAAGAGAAATGAACATTTATTATTATAAAGCTTAAATTCGGAAACATTAGTTATAATTAGTTTGTTGTTTTTTCGTTTGTAATGTGTAAGGTTTGAAAGTTGCATAAACAATTGGAAGGAATAAATTATATCGAATTTATATACTTTTATCATCTTTACTATAAAGTCAACATACATAAAATATATATCTTAAGAAAGATTGTTTAATTTCCGACATGTTGATATATAAATCATACTAATTAAGATTGTAGTTGATAAATAGTTGCACAATAAATAAAGTCTATATAAACAGCCCACACTCAGGTCCTCCATTAAAAATAGTGATTATTTTCAATTCATAACAACTTTATCAAATCTTGATCAATTTTAGTAATTCTTACACTGTTGAAAAGGAAACTGAATGATGTTTATTTTATCTCGATATACCTATAGGCTATTTTTATAATCTCCAGTTAAAATTTTCAGTTGAAAATAGGGTTTAAAAAATCAAAATTGAAAAAAAAAAATCGCCATACTTTTCTGAATAATAACTTTTTAAATATCAATTGTATAACTTTAATTCTTTTACAGAATGAAAGATAATTCATTTCTTTGTAATAAAATGTATACTTTTAAAGAATTATCTCTATTACTTTAAAAGTTACATGCGTTTTTGTGCACCCACCCGATTTTTCCCAAAACTTTTTGCTCAAGCCCAAAAACCCTCAGTAATAGCAGGGTATCTCTAGTTTTTCCCCTAAGGAACCAATGGGTTAAGGCTACTGATTTATTGGAAATACTTAAATGAAAAAAGCAGTCACTTATTTTTTAAGTTTGAAATTCAAGATGATATCATTGAATGAAAAAAACTATGAATGTATGAAAGACTTTGTATAATTATGTTCATTCAATTTCAATTCCTTTGAAAAAACTATAGAGGCCAAGTAAAAGTATACACTAGAAATTAAATGTTAAGTACTATTGCTAGACTTCTCATGTGCAGTTTCAAAACCACAGTTCACAAATTCTTTCCTATTTACAGTTAAAAAAAAAAAAAGGATATGAATCTTCTCATTACGGATGCATATTTTACAGCAAAGTGGATCAAAATAGGGGTGCAAATTTTGGACATTTCACTAAAGCAAAAAAAAAAAAAAAAAAAAAAAAATTTCATCAGTCATTTTTTGTATGACTAAAGAAATAAGCCAATGTGACATAATGTATGTACTGTGAATAACAAAATGTATCTGATTTTGTATGAGTAAGGAGATATTATATTAAACCTTTTTACTTGGTAGTTCATTGGCATTACACTAATTCGTGAGAATTTCTTACTCATTTGTTCACCAGTATTTATATATATATAATATTACATGTCGATATATAAATGGGTGTGCATGTTTGGCATTGTAACCTACACATTCTTGTCAAGAAATCCATTTCTACACAAAATCATGTATGTTTTTTCATCCATTTCTAGACAGTTCTTTTTTAATTACTTATTTAGTGGGAAGGGGTAAATATTGAAAATTTTTCTCCTGTCAAAAAGTATGCCGAAATGGCCATTTTTGATGTATGGTTTTAATCCGCCATTCTAGCATAAGATTATAAACATGTGGTATCAATATGAAGGTCAGCGTTTCCTCTATTGGAATATCTAGGACATTTACGTAACTATTTTAATATGTAATAAGAGGAGGGCAGAAACCAGACCCCCTTCCCAGATCACTTAAAATACATTATATGAAATCCTCACTTCCAATTGCAGTTAGTTTTTTTTTTGTTTTGTGAATGTGATATATTTCTGCTATTAATGGATGGGTGTTTTGTTTTCAATATGGATAACATTAATTATGATGGCGTTATAGGATCATGTGAGTAGCTACATATTTTATTTTAAAACTTTTTTTTTGTGTCCCTATTATGTTTACTTTTATTACTATAACTTGGATCATTTATTTTTTCTAAACGACTATGATTTTATTGAGATTTATAATTTGAGATTGGACCGTTTTATGTACCAATATGGTGACCGATTTCAAAAGTTCACAATTTTAATAATTTTGGGAAAAATTGGAAGATAGTATAACCCTTAGAGAAATGAACAGATATTATTATAATGCTTAAATATGCACACATTTGTTATTATTACTTTGTTGTTTTTTCATTTGTAATATTTAAGATTTGAAAGTTGCATAACCAATTGGAAGGTATAAATTATATCAAGTTTATATACTTTTATCATCTCTGTTATAAAGTCAACATACATGAAATATATATCATAAGAAAGATTGTTTAATTAATTTCCTACATGTTGATATAAAGATTATAATATTGAAGTTTGTAGTTGATAAATAATTGCACAATAAAAAAGGCAATATAAACAGCCCACACTCAGGTCCTCCATTAAATGGTGACAATTTAAAATCATAACTTTATCAAATCTTCATCAATTTTAGTAATTTTTACACTGTTGTAAAGGAATTTAATGCTTTTATTTTATCTCAATATACCTAAAGGCTATTTTTATAACCTACTGCTAAAATTTTCAGTTGAAAATAGGGTTTAAAAAATCAAAATTGAAAAAAAAAAATTATACTTTTCTGATTAGTAACTTTTTAGGTCAATTGTATAACTTTCATAGATTGAAGATATTCATTTCTTTGTAAAAAAATGTATACTTTTAAGGAACTATCTCTATTACTTTACAGGTATTTTTGTGCCCCCCACCCACATATTCACCAAAAATTTTTCTCAAGCCCAAAAACCCTCAGTTATTGCAGGTTATCTCTAGTTTTTCCCCTAAGTAACCAATATGTTAACAAAATATATAAATAATAAATATGTATAATTGAAAAAATCATAATATTTCCAAAATATTGGTGTAAATAGAATACTCTTTATGTTTGCAGTTGATAAAATAAGTATACAACATAAAAGACTGTAAAACAGCCCCCTCTTCCCTCCCCATAAAAATTGTGACCTTTTTCAAATCTTCAATCAGTATAAATAACCTAGATAGTTGGTAAGGAATTTGAATGCTAATGGTTTATCTAAATATACCTATTGGCAATTTTTATATCCTGATAACATTTCCATTTTGATTTAAATAATCAAAATTGGAAAAAAAAAATTCTGATTCAGTTTTTCTATCGCATGTATAACTTGAATTTCACATTTAGAAATCAAGAGTGAAATGTCATTACAAATACTTGTACAAGTTAACAATTTTTTTGGTCCCTTTCCCTTGGCTTATTTAACATCTATTAATAAAACGTCATAGCGAATCTATTGCAAAAAGTGTGCATTTCAATACTACTGTTCCTCAGAATCAAAATGTTCTTCAAAGTCAACTTTAGTTCAGCATGCAAAATCTGATTTTTTTTAGATTTCCTAAGGGCATATACAAGTCCTGCCAGTATATGACTACAGCTGTAGAAAAAATATTTTAAATATACCTTCCTCTCTGTCCTACAGACATTACTTGAGGTGGGATCTGATTACCCCTTCCACGCCTATTTGACATGTTGGGGCCCCATTGACCCACAACTACCCCTGCAATTTCTAACTGACCACCTTGAGCTTCTATTGGTGACCTGCCTAGAAGAAAAAAGAATAATAAGTTCACAATTTCTTTTTAATGTAGGATAGAGTAGGTTTTTTTGGAAGAAGTCAACAGATAATGCAAATTCTTTTTATACCTAATAGACTTTAAAACAAAAGATTTTCTAGATATTGTGTTCAAAAATTGTTTATCACTGTAAAATGGATTGACAGAAGACTTTTTGTGATGTGAAAAATGTTTATTGAGATAATATTTACATAAAAAAATTATTCTTATTTTTTAAAGTTAAATATCATAATTAGTTTTTTAAAATTGAACTATTCCTGCCTATACATGTACTAATATAAACTGCACTGCAATGAGAGATTAAAGATTTTAATTAGACAAAACAGATTGAGAGGAAGTTAATTTAAAATAAACTGTGAAAGTCACATGTCATTTTTTGCTGTTTAACTCTGGAAACTTCAATGAATTTGTAAATACATCTGTAGGCAGTCGTGTTATGATTGTTGGATTGCCAGGAAGCAATGAAAATATACATTTTGTCATAAATAAGAATGTTGTTTTTAGTTTGAGATATATTATATTACAAGATCAGGAACTCAATACAGCATCATTGTATTTCTGAGGTCCAGACTTTATCATCATTTCTTGTTACTTGTTAAAAGGATTTATGCAAGAGCAAACAGAATAACGGCTTTGTTATTTCACATTTTTAGTCCATTTTTTCTACATGAGATGGTCTTATCTTATTAATACAAGATAAACAAGACAATACATTTTTATTTGAGATAACCAAGATCAGGAACTCAATAAATCAACATTGTTTTTCTGAGGTCCAGACTTTATCATCATTTCTTGTTTTAAGACATTATCAATAAGTAGAACAGAAAAAAATTTAATCGAAGATCACAATTAAATGAACAGCTTCAGGTTTGCACTGTAAATAACATTACATACCATTTAAATGAAATATAAACACTGTAGCTATCTTAAATTCCTTAAAAACTGGCAATTTCAATTCAGATATTTCAGATCTACCCTATCAAAGATATCCTCAAGGGTTGCATCATATATGAATGATTAGTATTTATTGGTTTGCATTACACTCCATTTAATTCTTTTAAGAATGGCACAGTATCTAATAAAATAGTTTTTTTTTATAAATTACCGCTCACTACAGATTTTGCAAAGAACCTGTTATTTTTCTCAAGATTGGGGAAGTGATTTTAGTCACAGGTTCAAGATCTAAATGATTAAAATGAAATAATTAGAATGACAGGATGAACTAACATGCATAACTTTAAAAATTTAGAAAGGCTTAAATAAAGTAAAATGATTAGTTAATATTACTGAAATAATTAACAAGATCAGAAACTCAATGAAACATCAAAATCTGTCAGAGGTCCGAACACATTTTCATCATGTCTTGTTAAGCACTGGTATGTTTGAATTTTATACATATCCTCTCTATATATTAAAAATTTACTTTTTTATCATTACAGAAGAAAAAAAAGGTAAAATACCTAATATGCCACGGCCTCTTCCAACTTGACGTCCTGAGAGTCCTGTCATTGTACTTCCTCTACCTCTAGCTGTTACTGAAGGTCCATATGGAAGAGGATTTCCTGAATAAGGTTGTCCAGGATATGGATAATAGAATCCTGGTAGCAATGGTTTTGCAAAATCAACTCTGAGGTTTTCAAGAATAGCTTGTCTCATTCTTTCAACTCTCAATACCTGCTCCATCTGCAAATATTTTTTATATACATGTATTAATTTTTGGGTGAAGTTTCTTACATAAATTGATGGTTGAAGTGTCACTGTTACAAACTGCAGTGTAACAAATTATTCAGTATTGCCAATTTTTTTTTTGGCCTGTCCCCTTCACTAACATATCTATTTCTTATTTTCAGTATTGCCCAAATATGTCTTTTGCCAATAATTTTTTCCCACATAAGAATTTCTAACGTGGCTTGAGTTGAGCATGCTTTTCACATTTAACATAATGCTCAGGTGGGGTGGGGGGATTTCATGCATGAAATTACTTTACTTTCTGGCTAGTCGCTTGTAATTTACAATTAACCACTGAGCATTTTTGCTAAGAACGTTAAAAGTGAGGGGAAAAATGTATTTATAATTACTCAGTGTGGGATTATCTTAAGCAAGATGATGGGCATATCAACTTACAGGGAGGAAGGGAAATATAGGGGGGGATAAGCAACTTTGTACTTAAAGGGGTTATTCAATATGTAACTCCCAAAAGTTGACACACAGTGTTAAGGATCTACTCATTGACTAATAACACCCCAGCAGGAAGTCCCATGTACTAAGTAAAGGGCACAAGTCTAAAATATTTCGGTATATATTTTATTTAAAAATATATTTGGATCTCTAATAATTATTCAATTATTACAGACGTAATCTTTCCAAAAATGCATGGTCTGTGTTATATTACATAAAATAATTACATAAAAACACCAACTCAAATTGCCAAAGTCAGCAATGAACACAACTTTGCCATTTGTTTTTCTTAAAAGTTTGTTTATGCAAGTTAAATCAACACTAATTGCACCTAAATGACAAGCAGAGCTTAGTGCATAGCAATAGATACAATCCAAACATCTAAAAAATATTTTCCATCCATCCGTCTGCTGTATATCAAAAGCAAGAATCAAGAATACTGATTCCTGTTTAAAATGCATAATCATGGCTTCTAGCCTTGTATCTCAATTGCTATATATTTTTAAAAATCTATAGTTTTAAAAAGTTTCTGTGAATTTAACTATTAGGTATAATCAGTCAACAGTTATGATAAAATATAATTTAATTTAAAGCTTTTTAAAAAAAAACATAGCATTTTAAAATCTTCAAACGAAAATAATTGGTACACATTTATTATTTTGGTATTTCTCTCAATGGAAGAATAGAATATTCCTCATTAAGATGTAGTGTTCTGATTGATCTTCCACAATGAGATAAAAGAATTATGTTGACATGGATACATGGGTATCATCATCATTATTAGAGACCAGTTGAAGTTAGAATGAGAAGTTTACTTGAGTAGAGAGATAAGTTTTGTAGAGTGATTAGATTTAGAAGTCTTTGTAATACATAATAAAGTATTCAATAATGTTTAACATCAATCAAGTCTAATATTACATCTTCAAACTATAGATTGTTTTGACTCTTTAACTCGTGTGTTGTATTTATTGGAATTTGATATTTCAAGCTACGCCACAAACACTACCAGTGAAAGTGCCTTCCCCAAGAATATAGCTGTTACAGAAAATAATTGTAATAATCTCTGACATAGCCAAAATTCTTTAATAAAATTCTCTTCAAAAGAAGATCTAATGAAATTAAATTTCTGCAAAATTTACATTGTTTGAATAAAGTTCTCAGTTAAATTAATACTGCTATAATTTGTTTTTAACTTACAAAGTAAGACTATGTTACAAAAACTTACACTGAGACTAAGACCATCAGTCCTCTCAACAACTACAGAAAGAATTATCAGTTTATCTATGTAAAATCTCAAGAAACCCCAATCTAAAAATAGCTACATGATTCCCGCAGTTCCATGGTAGTCGATAATAGGCTTACAGCTGCTGTGGTATGTGCTTACAGCATGAATGACCCATCCAGCAGCGTTAGTAGCTAAGTGGGTAGTGGTAAATGCTTTAGTAAAATGTAATTATATCATTTAGGATAACAACTGTTGTATTTTGCAAAGATTATAATGATTATTATAGTTTAAGGAATGTTATCTTTATGATTGGGCTAGGGAAAATAGTTTATTGAATTAGAAATACTCAAAGAGAAAAATAAACTGGAATTAAAATACAGATGAGAATGACTTTGCTAACCCACTGGTTACTTAGAGGGAAAGCTAGAAATACCCTGCAATTACTTTAGACAAAATATTGTAATAGAGAAGTTTTGAAATTGGTCACCATATTAGTACATAAAACTGTATTAAATCTCAAATCAAGATCATTTAGAAAAAAAGCAGATACTCACATCATCCCTAAACAGCATCATAATGTAATCCATAATGAAATATTAAGTCTCAAATTAACGTGCATCCATTAATATTATGAATTTTTTACTTTCAGAAAAAAAATTCAAACTGCAATTGAAAATGAGGCTTGTTGATTTTATATCTTCTCTTTTATGTATTCTTAGTCTAGTACAAGCTAATAAAAAGGGGGGTATTTTTGTGATGCTTATCAAAAATAATAACTTTGCTGTTATCTACTAAAATAATGAATTACATTGATTATTTTTATATTTTATTGTTTTAATAACTATTTTGGGCCACTTTGAGATAGCTGTCAAAAATCCACATCCGTAAAGAGAGTGTTAAAACAAATAATTACTGAGAAATTTATGAAGATTAAATTTATTTTTTATAAACGAAAATTATTTTTATTTGTTTTATCGTCACAGAATTTTTTCATCATTAGAATTATTTTCTTTTGACTATTTTAAAATGCCATCTGTTGTATAAAAAAAAAAAGAGAAAAATTTTAATACTTTTGAATATTTTAGACTACTAGTCATATTTAAACCACAGAAACTATATAAAACTGAAAGATTCTTTTTTAAACATTTATCGGATCAAGATGCAAGCTAGAGGCCATTAATAATTCAACAGAAAACAGTTTTCTTACTTTCAATCAGCAGAGAGACAGGCGAAAAATGTTTATTTTGATGGATAGAGCTGAAATAACTTTCTTAAATTATTTAATAAAAATCCTAACCTGCCCATCACACATGTCTATTAGAGGTGTATTGTTGTTAGCTTTAAGTAGTTTAAAATGAAACAGCTTTCCATCCATGTAAAGCCAAGGGCAAATCATAGTCCAAGGAATAGGTGCACCACAAACATCATTGGCCATAGCAGCTGTTTCGATTCCTGCCATAAAGAGAGAAGCTAACTGACTTCCACGAGGGACAATATTGGGAAGCTGAAAAATAAACAGATAATCAGCTCAAAATAAAAAAAAACTAGTGTGAAAACATTACCCTAGATTTTTATTTCTAGCTTTTTGTACACTTATGGATGGTTGGTCTGTCATACATTTTAAATTGTATTTGAACATAATATACAATTTATCTGTTTTGTGTCGGTGTGTGTGCTTATACTTAACAAAATGACACACCCTAATACAAATTTAATCCATAACCAATAAGTTAGTCCCTCTTCAGTTATTCCCATTGAAAAGTGATTTCTACAATTAACACCAAATTTTAAGGACTAATAGTTCAATGGCATGGCAAAGTTAGAAACATGAAGCTGTTTGCCTGTGTTAATGCTCTTCTCAACTGGTTCATATTAATGGCATATACTTTTATTTCATATAACTTTAACATCTAACTGCTCTCTGCACATCCCTTGTGTCAAATTTTATAAAACAATGTAGCCTGCCCCTTCCCCCCCCCCCCCGGTTAAAAAGTTTCCTCAGCCCTTCACTAAGATGTAAATATGTCTTGAATAACTAATTCAAACATGAAGACTATCTAAAATTATGGAGGAAAAAAGTGCAAAAAAAAAAAGGAAACGCCAGTTCAGTTTTGCAACAAAGACTATATATGCATAGCTGAGTTCTGCAGAAAGCTACACTAAATCCTTAAAACCATGCATAAGACATTTAAATTCCAAATCACAAAAATTAGGGGCAAATTTCTCATAATTTGTGGTTAGGCTTCCCTAATTATGTTTAGGACATTCCAATTTAGAGACATAACTATTTTAAAATGATGTTAAAAATAAATTTGTAAACATCACATTTTTAAATTAAAAAAAAACAAACATACAATTTGAAGTTATTGTGTGTGCAACACTTTCTTATTTTTGGCCATGTATAAAATGGCAATGCTGGTCACTGTTTAAATATTTGTATTTTTGCTTGTCGATATCATGAAACAAACTTTTTTACCTTCAGGTCTTGCATTGTTTGTACATCGTGTAATAACGGAGACACTGCCATTGCAAGAAAGGCATCAAGTTCTTGTCTCTGTAAAATTCTCCCATACTGCATTATGTATCTGTTGATAAAAACATTGCATTATGATGGAATAAATAACTTTTTTACATTTTGCAGACAATTACATGCAACAAGTTTAGACGTTATGGAGACCTTACATATACTGCAGTGGATAGGTTGTGGAGACCTTACATATACTGCAGTGGATAGGTTGTGGAGACCTTACATATACTGCAGTGGATAGGTTGTGGAGACCTTACATATACTGCAGTGGATAAGTTGTGGAGACCTTACATTTGCTGCAGTGGATAGGTTGTGGAGACCTTACATATAGTGCAGTGGATAGGTTGTGGAGACCTTACATATAGTGCAGTGGATAGGTTGTGGAGACCTTACATATAGTGCAGTGGATTGGTTTTCTCGAGATTATAATGTGATCGCCAGTAGAACAGGCCTGTCCATCCCTTTATGTTGGTAATCCAGTTCTTAATAGGACTTCCAGGGTACCCTGATTAATACAGTAAACATGATGGAACCATGTCAGCTATCACATTTTAGCTGTAGCCAGAAGTGGTTCCTGAATGCTACAAGGTTGTTAATCCATTTCCTTGACAAAGGTGTTGGTCTTAAGCAACACATATGTAATTTGGAGCAGCTTTCTCAAGGAATTAGCCTCAAATGTCTGTATCTTTCTGCTTGTGTTCAGCGTTCAATTCAAGATTCGCACCCATAGAGAAAGATGGGGATAACCAATGACTTAACAATCGACCATAACACTGATCATCCGCTCACTATGATTTTTCCCATACTGCTGATGTTTAATAGCAACTTTACCATTGAATCAAATCACTAAGCAGTGTCAGAATTTAATAATAATGCAAATTTCCAGAAGTATGTTGATTTTATTATTAATGCTTGTTGAGTTTTTCGGCTAAATTGATTCTGTGATAGTTGTTTACGATCTATTAAATGTTAATCTTGAAAAGTTAGCAAAAATGATCGGAATTTATTTATTTTTAAACATTTTACTATTTATTTGATGATCTTGAATGATATACATATTAGAACTTTATTTAATATTGAATCAGCTGATATATTGGGTGATGAAAGCAGTACAGAGATGATGATCAGGATATCGCTTGAATTTTGTTCCTGTATTTTTTTTTTTAGAATTCAACTTATCTTTTTCATTTTAAATATTTTTCTTTTAAATCTACAATCAATTTTGTTTCAGTGTTGAAAAATTTAAGTTAGTTGATCAAAAAGCAGATGGGGCATCAAAAAAAGTTGGGAGGCAGGAAATGAAATTCTATGTGAAAGTCGGTAGATTAAGTGTTAAAAATGTATTTGTTGCAGAAGTTAATGGACTTTTCCAGATCTTTTCAAAACTGGTCTTAGAAGAAACAGCTATTGAGATTCTTATGCGAATCTTGGTTAAAAATACAATACACAATACATATTTACTTTCATACATATAGTTTTATATGTATATAATGTAAGCAATCATACATGTATATTAATTCACATTTATAACTTCAATAAATATTTAGTTAACAAATGTGTTTACCTTAACACTGTGCACATTACAAGAAGATGCTGTGGCACATAATTAGTATTAAGCATCAAGCTAGTGTCACTCATCATTATAGTTAAAAATGCTCGTATTCTACGATCTTTATCACCATCTTGCTGACCAAGCCACATGCGCTGAACACTGGGCGTTTTCCATTCAACTGGACGTGCTGTCACAACTTCATAAGTGGGTCGCCCAGATCCACGCCTAACAACCCATTCCTTGACTTGAGCAGAAAAATCTGGTTGAGTGGCATTTACTAGAAAGAAGAAATTATGAATTATGTCAGCTAAACTTTTGAGGCAGCAAATAAATAAATAAATATGAAGTGATACATGAATCAAACATAAAACCAGAAATTTTCCCCAAATAACTTTTTTTTTTTACATCAACTACTCTTTACAACAATGTAAAATCAAAAAAATCCTACTATGTAACATTCAAAGAAGTAAAATTACATTATTCACCTTTATCTTTATTTTGTATCTCATGTACAATCTTTTGCTTATTCAGATTGAGCAAAACAGAATAGATGGACTGACGCAATGGTCTGTATAAATCTATATAAGATGGTAATTCTCTAGTTGTATCATCTTCTAAAATTACTGGAAGCTTGACCTCTCCCTGAAAAACAAAATGTATTGCTGTTATGGATTTAAATAATTTAAATGTGCTTCAACTTAGATTTCAATACAGGGTTTATTAATTCACAAGCTTAAAAAGTTGATACATCCTATTTATATTATTGTAACATTAAGTGGTTTCCTGACAACAATCGATAAATATAGTCAAACTGTGTAAATTAGAATAATGTTCATAAGTATGAAACATGCCAATAGTGAATTTTCATAAAATTTCCGAAGATACGAGTACAAGTTACATAGTAAATGTTTTATTATTAGAGGGAATTCACATTAACTTAAGTGAATTCCAATGGGCATACAAGCTCCGGATTAAATATATATATGACACAAAGCTTGTTTTAATGGGAAAATAATTTTACCCTTTCATTACATATATTAAAGCATAAATAATGATGGTTTTAAAAATGATTTATTATTGTACCTGAGTTAAAACTTGATATATATGAGGATGCATAAGACCTTTTTGATGTCTGTCAACAGCTACACGAAGAATTTCATTTGGTACTTGCGGGAAACCAAGATTTTTCTGAATATAAAACAAAACAATAATTATACTAACCCTTACCTTGTCTTCATTTATTTTATTGTTTCAATTAAATTATGAAGTTGGGCAAAAATTCAATTGGAAAATTATTTACATCATGGGAAACATCAATCATGGCCAAATGGGGCTTATTTGTTTTTTATTATTTAATTACCTGTTTACCCCAGGTAACATACAGGTAAAAGACAGCTCAACAACAAAGATATTGGCTGTCAGTGTAATCAAATACATAAAATGGCCTTTTTTTTAAAAATAATATCAATGAATAACCAACCCACTGGTTACTTTAGGGAAAAACTAGATAAACCCAGCAATCACAGAGGGTTTTGGGGCTTAAGCTAATATTTTGGTTTAAAAAAAAAAAAAACAGGTGGAGGCACAAAAACACTTCTAACTTTTATAGTAATTGAGATACTGACTTAATAAACATTTTATAGAAGAAATGATGAATTATCTGTTTAACTGTGAAATAGTTAAATTTTTAATCTGATATCAACTTGTCTTTTAAATCTCGATTTTTTTAAACCCTATTTTCTACTGAATATTTTATCAGGATATAAAAATACCATACATGTATATCGAGATATAATAGAGAGCTTTCAATTTTCCTTACAACAGTGTGAAAATATACATTTATATAAATACATATTTGTATAAATAACTCACTTTGTTCTGTGCATCTCCCATAGCATTTCCTGAAATGTATATTTTGGTGATTAGAAATGTGCTTAAAGCTAATTAATAACAAAAAGCTTGCCATTTGTTAATAAATCACATTCATGTTTAAGCTAATTTGATCAGCAAATTATATTACCTAAAATTCTGGGATCTAAACATCCTGGAACCTGTAAAAAAATGCATTATTATAATGATGTCTATTTTAGGGACCCAAAGTTATGTTAAACTAATAGACAAAATAATGTATTTACATAATTACTGAGAAAATGTATCTCATATACAAGTTGCATACATAAATAAGAAAAAATCTATAATATCCTAATTTGAATGTACTAACATTCATTTCAGTTGTAAATAATTAATAACTTTTTTTTACTCTGGACATAATCTGATAGCAAGTAAGCACTATATCATTTAAAGAATCTATATTTTAATGCATACATTGTCACATCAATATAAATACATCCAATAAATACCTGATTTACATTCTGAACAATTATTGGGTTGCCAAAATTAGGAAGACCTACTGATAAAAAAGAACCAGAAAACCTTGAGTAGTGTGATATATTAAAATATAACTTATAACTTTAAATAGATCAATCAATGTGCTCATTTAAAAACAGACATGGCTATTAGAAATAAAAAAAATAAAGAGACTACTTGTATTTTCCCCCAATTTTATATCATTTTAATTGCATGGTTATTCTATGATGATACTGCTTGAAGAAATGCATCCGTCAATATTTTTAGACAGCTGAAATATTATTCATATAATGTCTGAGAAAATGAGCTTAATACACGTTTTACAATTCTATGTATTATTAGGTGTACACTTCAACACGTTAGAATAGGCAGGTTTGGTTCATATTTTATATTTCTGGGAGAAATTAACTAGCATTGTTGTTTATTACTCTGCATTCTGAATCATGTGATAATAAAGTGAAGGTTGTCAGTATTAAAAAATATTTTTATGTCATATCTTATGAAGAATTTGTGCATTTCAAAATAAATCAAATACTTATTTTACAAAATGATCCTTTCATAAATCATTATATTTGAAAAAAAAGGAAATTTTACATTGTTACAGTGTATGCATTTCAATAATGTCACATAGAGATTAACTGTTAATATTTATTGTTAAATTTTTTTTTTTAAATATTTCTACACACCTCGTGGCAGCTGGCATCTTTTTACAAATCCATCATGAGTGCCTGCTACAAAATACTGAACACTTTGCTTGAACCTTTCAATCAAATCTGCCTTATTTGTTTTGGCAAGTCTATATAATAATGTGAATAGTTTTAGTGATGCTAATACAATAAATTGACAAATTAATTTATAAACTGTAATGTAGCTTAATACTTGTCACAGTTAAAGTTTTAAGTAAATTTCACACAGCCCTAAAGGACCATTGAGGCAGATGAAGTGTAGAATTCATCTGTTTCTGTAGCTTCTGCATTGATAGGGATTATGTGATTAGCACAAAGCCCAGCCACCTTTAAAGTCAGGTACCCATTTATAGCTGGGTGGAATTGGACTTTTCCCAATTTTACCAGCACCTGGGAAAATTTGCTTGGTTCTCAATGAGGATTGAACCTAAAACTCAGGTGAACAATCAAGTGTGAACTAATCTAAGAAAATTTAGATGCCTGACACGGCAATCATCTTGCTCAGCCTATGTTCAACAGTCCTATTTCAATTTATCTTAACCTCTGAAATAAAACCTACCCCATCCATGAATAGGGAATAAATATATGTTCTTGCTTCCCTCTAAAAATGTCAAGTAATTGACTTATATATAATCAATTGCATGTTACAGACTTACTTGAAAACATCATTTCCAACAACATCTAAATTGTCAACAGCAGGTAAATTTCTAACATAGTCACAAGTAGCTTTAATAAGATCAGTGTCTAGCTTTTCTCTGTTTCTCTAAAACAAAATTCACAATTATTAAGATACTGAAAATATTTAAATTCTAACAGCAACTAAGGGTTATAATACAATAACATCAGAAAGAAAATCTGATAGAGTTTTTATTAACCGTTATTTCTTTTACCTACAAAACCTTTGGAACATTTCTTACATTGAAAACTATATTATTTTTCTTAGTATTACTTTTCAATTTAACCATTGTTAGATATGAAATATTTATTCATTACTGGTGGCTATTTTATTTTCCCTACATTAATTTACAGCTAAATTAGGAGTAGTTAAAACAAATTTTAAATTAAAGCAAAATGGCGTTTAACATTCTAATAGACAAGAAACCTTTATCATTTACCTTAATTAAAAAAAAAAATAACTGGAATTAATAATGTGATTTGTGTGTTTCAAATGTTTAAAATCACCTAAATTAATCTGAGCAATAATTAAATTCATGGCCTAACAACAAAATGGACAAGTGCTCTCTCTCTCAATAAAGTGTATTGTTATATATATACTATTATATAAGATGCTAATTATATTTTAAGTTTAATATGCCTGATTCTAATAATAGAACTGCCAAGGAAAAAACTTGCATAATACACAAATACATTTTTAAAGTATATAAAAATTTTACCCGTGGTTTTCCTGTATCTGAAGTGGGCATGAGCTCTCTAAATGGCATAAGATCTTCATCTGATAAAATGTGATTTCCTACATTAAAAATAAAACACTGATTATGGAAACATTAATTCTAACTAAAACTTATATAGTTGCACAAAAAGTAGCAATTTTAACAACATAATAATCTAGAGAGAGCAAATATTTTCTGATTTCATAAATAACAAAAAAAAAAAAAACTTTTTTTTAATAAATACTTGATTTATATCCATTATTATAAATCTAAAAGTTTCAGTATGTATCTTAATTTGAACTTTTAAAATTAATTGTATATAATATAAAGGCATCAATTCTATCAAATATTATTACTCATTAAATGGGACCAACTTTTATCCACATAGTAGAAATTAAAAAATAATCAATACATAAACAGTATGACTTATTTAAAAGCAGATAACAATCATAAGAATAATTATGTATCTGAAATCCACACAAAACAAACCCAAAAAAAAAAAATAAATAAATAGGCAAAGCCTACAAAAAATATTTGGCTCTAATTGCATGGTGATTTATTAGTAGTTTTCCCTCAAGTTAGAAAAAAAAAATCTGTTTGAAACGGAACAGAATCATTTGACAGTATGATGATGCCTAACCAAAAAATGATATAATAAGAGCCATAAAATTTATTCAATGTTTTTTATAGGAGCCAACAATTTAAGACTAAAGATCATATTTGTCTTGTAAACCTGTTATTATTTTTTGTATATTATTCAACGTAAATATTTGTGAAGAGTGTCTTGCTGCCATATCATATACATAAAAACATAATCCCAATTTGTCATTCTATGTGTAAGCCAAATTCTGGGGCATATGCATTCATTTATTGCACAGCAAAAATCTTTAACATAAACATGTCAGGAAAAAAACAATACAACAATTTTAGTCAAAACCGCCCCTAGCCTTAAAAGATGCAGGCTTTCTTAAATATGGATCAAAGGAGTTTCAAAGCCACCATGTTTATTTACAGATTTCTAAATCACAATGGCTTTCATAGTGTGAGGAACGTATCAAATTATTTTGAGTAAAAAATTAATATGGCGGTGGTTAAAAATAGTGCTCCAAATGAGGTGTATGCATTCTGTATAATTTATATTCTATGTCCAAGAATAAAATCAATAAAATTCATATTCTGGTGGGTGTTTTTTTGTTAAGGTATAAAATACTTCAGAAAGCAGCACATTAGTTGATTTATCAAGATTCAGTCATCAAAAATAATTAAATAATAGAAAAAAAATGGTTTGTTGCGAGCCAGATGAAGCTTTTACCACAATCGATCATAATTAACTAGAACAGACATGAGTAAACTGCAGTTGTTGAGTTAAATAAGGTCTGTAATGCTATTTAATCTAGCATGTACTCGCTTCCCTCGCATGTTCACATTAATATTAACATATTTGTATTAGTTCATATAAACTGTCTATCCATCTGGCCATTCTGTCAAATTTAATAGCCAAATGTGGCCATCACCTCAAAAAGTTTGCCAACTCCTGGGCTACAATAAGGGATTATTTTTAAACTTTGAAAACCCCAAAGCCAGATGAAGGTTGTCACCCAAAGACACTTGGAGAAGTACTTGAGACAAGGAAATGAAGTGTTACAAAATAACATGGGGTGAGCTGAAACATCCTTTTAAAACAGTGCACTAGTTATTGCTGAGGCCTTTTGCTCCGCAAGGAGTCAAATTAAGCAAGTAAGTGAACCCTTACTAAGAAATGTCCAATATTTTGTATTTATTACTAAGTTGTGTAACTCATATATTCAACTATATATAACTAGTTAACAATTTTCAGAAATGCAAGTTTTAATTATCAAAGCGGGATTAGCTTGAAATACATAGTGTGATGAACAAATATGGTTTACAAATCTAAGTTGAAAAAATTCTATTAGTGCAGCCTTATGCAATTGTAATGTCAGTAACAAATATTTTTGGCATTACATGGGATTGAACCCTGTACCCTTTGCTTTTGAGTTAAGTTTACTTCTGACTTCGCTATACAGCGAAGTTTTAAAAAGTTATAAATATCCATTAAATATTTAGAACTAAGAATACCAGCTCTGATGAATGTAATTGGCTTGGTATTATTATAATACATATTTTATAAATATATCAACACATTTGTGTTAGCTCAGTAGCTTTCTAGGATTAATTTAAGCTCTAAATAGTATTTAGTTACTTATAAAGACATCTTTATTGCCATTTGTTCAATATTTTTTAATAAATAAAAATTAATAGACAATTACTTATGAAAAAATTAATTATGAAGTAAAATAATGACCATATGATTATGATTTTATTCCCGTACCTGGTATTTATTGTTTACAATCCTGACCCTGTGTTGTCACTGATAACAATAATTTAATAAAAAATGAAATAAAGAATCTGGTATATGGTCAATAAGGACGCATAAACATATTTTTTACATTTATTTTCAAATTCAAAGCTATTGAAACAAATATAATAAAACCAAAACATAAAATGTATATTGTGTTTGTGATAACTGCAAATTGTAAATGCATACTAATGGAAGCAAATAAACTATAATTATGAATAGAAGTATCCAGTCTCAGCTGGCTTTTCTTTTTCATGGACATAGCCTTTTTACGAACTGTCAACAAAAATTTTAGTAAAAGCATGTCTAATCTTTTAATATTTTATTAAACAACTTTTAAACTAGCATGTATTTATTTTTATTATTTTAGAAGGCTGAGATGTTTATCTCATATTCCATAAATCCTGAATGAGATGTTATTTTGCTGTGACCTTTCATCGCCAATAGTGCAATGGCCAGGAGGCACCAGAAGAGACATAGAAAGTTGACTGGACATGCCAATAGTCGAAACAAAAACCCAAAAACTTACATATTGAGCTGCAGCATAAAGATCCAACTCGCTACCAACCACCAAAGCACCACCCAGCAATGTATTTCACAAAAATTTCATTACATGTAAAATGCTGTAAATGTCGTAACCAAATATTCTTTATAAAGCCTATATAATTTGTACTCACCTAAAAGTGCTGCAAAAATACAAAATCTGTTAGGATTCAAATTCATGCATTTTGCAATTTCATCCATTATGTATTCTTTAGTTTCAAGTGAACCTTTGTAAGTCAGTTTTAAATTATTGGAAGAAAAGTATCTAGGTGGATCGAAAATAGTATAAATTGACTCTTGGGCAATAATGCCTTGGAGGTTATGTTCTCTACAGAATCTTATTACTTCTTGGTGATGATCATCCATAGAACATGCTATTGTTACACCTAGCTGTCTAAGTGCCATTTTAAGTGCTTCCTTGAGATAAACTGGTTGATTCCACCAGACTTTTGGAGGCGGTGTCCCTTTGTTTGCTATGTGACGTAAAACATATCTTACTTTATCTCTCTGGGTCAACTGCTGGGACATCCATTCGTTGATTTTTTGGTTTTCTAAGGCTCCATTGAAAAACACAACCAACTCCATGTTTGCACCGTGACATGCTTGCACTAAATTTGCAAGGAATGAAGTCATTCGGTTCCATTGTCCACCACATACCCAGTCAGAAAAGTAACCACCGTATAATCTATCTAAGCAACTTTCTGCATCCACTACAACACAAAATTGTCCACTTGTTCCGACCTGTCCTACTCTGGGTATTGGACGTCTTTTTGGAACAAAGGCTCGAGATATTTTTAACAAATCTACAGAGACACAAGCACTAGAACACTCAGTTTCAAGAAACTCTTGAAAATCCTTTATGCCCATTTCTAGGCCTTTAACTGTTAAGCCTTAGGCAGCTGAAAGTGACACTGAATGATGCCGTATGCAGTATTAAATATAAGTGAAAAGTCAATAAAATAATAATTATATTCAATTTTTAAATGTACAAATATACACACGTGTGACAGTTCGCCGGCGATCTCAGTGTCACGTGACCAGCCATTAACAAACCCGGATGTAAAGCATGTAAAAATGTGTTACTTGACTTCAAACGGCAAGCTATAACCAACTAAATACCAGTATATACAACATAATATATTTTAGTTTAATTAACTGGGATACGCATCACAAGTTGGTGACTTATTCATAAAATTAAAAAAAAATCTTAAAGTTCAAGAATAGCAAGTATATTGAATTCAGTCGCTAAAAGTAAACACAAATTTAAGATAAAAAATCCTAATTTTTAATTAATTGATAGCAATGAAAGTAACACATTTTTATAAGAATTATGTTGTCGTGATTATTAAATGATTAAGTTTCGGTATCGGGTCGAAATAAAATCTCAGTGTCTACAACATTAAATACATTCATCGTAAACTGTCAAGAACGCCAAATATAAACAGTTTATTAGATTCTGCCAAATGCACATGAACCAATCCCAACTAGAAAAAAAATAGGCATTCTTAGCGCTGAAGCATCAAACCTGTTAATAACAGATTGATTTGACCCTATATCATGAACCAAAGCTTACGACTCGCTATACAGTTTATAATAGTGATAGATTTAGCCTCCTTTTACACTTTTTAAATATATATATATATATATATATATATATATATATATATATATATATATATACTTATAAGACGCATTTGTTGTCTGTCTGTCTGTCTGTTCCCTTATAACTCAAGATCCAGATAACCAAAAAACGTGAAATTTGTTACACATACACATAATTACACGGGGAAGGTTATAGGACAGGTTTCGTTTCATCTGGATGGGTAGTTTAATTGTAATTAATTTTTTTTTATTTTAGTATTTTACTATATTAAAGTAATCTCGACGGCGCCATAAATAAAATTCCTCTGTGACGTCATTTCCTTATGATCGAATAGAACTTGCGCGCTGGTGCTGTATTGTGCCTTTGTGATGCAAAGAATTGTTGA
This sequence comes from Bulinus truncatus, assembly GCA_021962125.1. Taxonomy (NCBI): domain Eukaryota; kingdom Metazoa; phylum Mollusca; class Gastropoda; family Planorbidae; genus Bulinus; species Bulinus truncatus. The sequence continues at coordinate 1,680,966 of JAGDYQ010000061.1, forward strand.
TGTTTTTTCATGCTCTCTGATGTGTACAGTTTGAGGAAGGTAAAGGAATGAAGAAGGATTTTAGAAGAAGTGTGAAACCATAATAATAAGTATTCATATATATATATATATATATATATATATATATATATATATATATAGGCTTGCCATACTTCCCGGTTTGGCCAGGACAGTCACGGATATACTGGGTTGTCCCGGTGTCCCGCCCGGTTGTTGACATTGTCCCGGTTTAGATTCAGGGCACAGTTTCTTGGAAATAATTGAGCAAAATTATTAGATCAGAGAATGATTAATCTGCTCATGTGTGATCAGTAACCTTTTGGTAAGTAACACAGTAATGCAAATTTACAGAAGTGAAAAATACGGGTGGTACAACAAGAAGAAAACTGTTTTGTTTTGTAAAAATATCATGTTTGTATACCATTATGAATAAAATAACAAAGATTATCTATGCTATATTTTAAGTGTTTTTTACATCACTGTTTTCATATCCCCCTCCCCCCCCCCCCCGAAACCGACATCCCTAAACCTACAGTAAAAAAGACATAACTGTCCCGGTTGGTCCGTGAAAAAATATGGCAACCCTATATATATATAGAGAGAGAGAGAGATAGAGAGAGGGAGGGAGGGAGGGAGGGAGAGATAAGAGAGAGAGAGGGGGCAGGGGGGAGAGAGGAAAGCAGGGTAGGAGGGAGGGAGGGGAGGTAGGGGGATGGACAGGGGGGAGAGAAGGAGGGGGAGAGAGGGAGATGGGAGAGAGAGGGAGATGGGAGAGGGAGGGAGAGAGGGAGAGAGAAAGGGGGGAAGGAAAGAGAAAGGAAGGGAGGGAGAGGGGGTAGGGAAGGAGAGAGGGGAGGGAGGGAGAGAGAGGGGTGGGAGAGAGGGTGGGAGAGAGAGGGAGGGAGATAAAGAGTGAGGGGGGGCAGGGAGGGAGAGACGGAATGAGGGAGGGAGGGAGGAAGAGGGAGAGAGGGTGGAGAGGGAGTGAGAGAGAGGGAAGGGAAGGAGAGAGGGAGAGAGAGGATGGGAGAAATGGGAGGAAGAGATAAAGAGAGAGAGGGGGCAGGGAGGGAGAGAGGGAAGGAGGAAGTGGGAGAGAGGGAGGGAGAGAGGGAAGGAGGAAGGGGGAGAGAGGGAGGGACGGGGGATGGACAGGGGGAGAGAAGGAGGGGGAGAGGGGAGATGGGAGAGGGAGGGTGGGAGGGAGAGAAATGGGAGAGAGAGGGAGGGAGAGGGAGGGAGAAGTAGGGAGGGAGAAAGGGAGGGAGGGAGGGAGGGAGGGAGAGAGAGGGGAAGGGAGAGAGGGGTAGGGAGAAAACAGAAGGTAAACAGAAAACCTTATTAAAACCCGGGCAAAGCCGGGTACTTGCAACTAGTATATACATAATCGTCTAACCTATGCGTACGTTCGACAGATCTACACACCGTGCGGTGTAAAGTAAAGCCACATGTCTGCACGTTACAAATACACGGAACCGTACGAGTTGAAAGCTTACATCGCTAAAAAAAAAAAAGTCTGAGTTCTACGTCACACCTTTGCGGAGTTAAAAAAAAAAACAGCGCGTGTCATCGAAAGTCTCTATAAAAATAGTCTGGGGAATTCCAAAATTATAGAAACTGAAAAGAGACAATGTATGTTAAATGAGAGTATGTTTGGTGCGCATTTTGTTCATCAAATGAATTTTTCTTGAATAAACATGAAATGCTGGGGAATTCTAAACACATCAAGAATTTCTTATTAATGAATTAAGATTTTTAAATGATATGGAGTAGTGTGCGCAAATTATGTTTAATAGTCGGGGGTTGTTTTTGTTAAGCTTCAGTACCCATAATGAGGATTATTTTCTTTGGGATGAATTATATAAAAAGCTATTTTTTGTTTATAGACTGATTGTTTACGCGCTCAAATATATATTACCGAGTTGGTTGGGATAGGGGTGGGAATAAACCAAATGATTGCGGAAAGGGGGGGGGGTCAAGCAGACGATTCAAGATGCAACACCGCTATTTTTTTTTTTTAACCACATGTCTCTCTTTTTTTTTAAATATGTCATGTTAAATAGGGAGCGACCGATAATCGGATCGGTATCGGACCGATATTGACACTATCGTTAATATCCGATCGTCCGATTTTTGTAGGGAGCGACCGAAAATCGAACCGATATTGGCACTATGGGTTAACTACCGGACCGGCCGTTTTTTGGCTGCCGATACATTTTTTTTTTTCACAAATCTAGTAACTCTAAACTGGTTTTTGTTTACAGAGTTAAAGTTTACTTACAGACTTCCAGTTAACTGTTCACCTGAGTGAAGTGATTTACTGATATAATTAAGTGTTTTTAATTTTTCAAACTTTTTTAAAAATCTGCTACAAGTAAATTCAGTCTAAATTACAAAGATTAACGAAGAAAATTATTTTAATTTCATCACAACTTTCACAAGTTAACAATTAATACATTTTTACTATTTTAGTTTGACATTAATTATTTACAACTTTATCTTACTTTTCTGTATGTGTACAAGTAAAAAGTAAAAACAACAAATTGTTTGTTATAAGTTTAATTTTAAACAATAAACATGCAGATTTCTGAGATTATGCAGGCATGGTTTGTGTTTCTGACTTCGGTCTTCCGGTCTGTCTTTTCAAATCTTTTGTTCTTCTAATCTTCTTCATCTGCAAGACACACTTTCAATAATAGCAAAATATCGGTATCGGCAAAAATGCTGGGGAAAAATATCGGTATCAGACTATCGGTTAAAAGGCATATCGGTCGCTCCCTAATGTGAAACATGATAAATAAAAAAAAATTAAAAAAAGAACTGTTAGAATGGGGGTGTAGGGTTGGGAAAGGAGTGTTTAACGGGGGGGGGGGGGTCGGGAGAAGTGTCACATGGTATTGTTAACAGGGTGAACATGCAGTTATACTAAATGCCCCTTTTTGTAATTTTGTACATTGAGATCCACTGCGATTCGGGCATGTCTTGAGTGGAAGGGGGTGGCAGGTGGGGGGGGGGAGGAGGGAAGAATGGGTGTGGGGCTAAGTGAAAGAGAATTGATAACTTATAAAAAAAAGAACTAGTGAGAAATAGTCCTTTAAAATATTATGAATGAATTAAGATTAGTCAACGATATGGTGTTGTGAGCACATGACCATTTTCAACTCCAATTGCGTGCCTAATAGCCGGTCCGGGTACCGGGCCTGTTCAGCTAGTATATATATATATATATATATATATATATATATATATATATATATGCTGATATATATATATGGACACAAAACTGTACATGTACAAGAACTCCTCGTTACTAGACAGTAGTACTTTAGAGATGTGCTTTACTTACAGCTATAACGACAACCCCATGGTGTCTGATGATCACATTGATCAGCATTACAATTAGTCTGCATGTAAATGTGGTATTTGTCTCGTGCTTTGACAAAAGGCATATGTTACACGTACTCCTCCTGAGTATAATGTAGTCATGTCATGTTCTTTACCATGTTTAATTTACAAGTATGTATTAGTAAAAACTTATTTGATAAGCTGTAGAACTTCGTGTTGAGTTGATTTATCGTTTGTCAATATATTCAGCATCCTAGTTAATTGAGATAATCAACATTAAATAGAACACGTCAAACAGAAGATCAACGAGTTCTCCACATATTTCTGGCACCTCCGACTTTAGACTTTTCCTGACTCAGGAGCAGCGGAGTGAATACATTAGTTGTTCATAGTATCCATGAGTAGGATAGGAAATTCGTGTCGTGGAGAAAGCTGTTGCAAACACCGATATGGGTGCGTGCAGTTGAAGGTCTTGCTGTGTGACAGGTCATAGGATTACCTAGGGTGGGGGGGTCTCAATTCGAGAGTTCCCCTGGCCCCAGATTGAGGGGGCCCCCAAAATTTTTGTACATTAAATATTAAGTACATTATCTCATATCATGGTGTCGAATGTCAAAATGCAGGGGCCCCCAAAGAGGCCAAGCCCCCGGGGCCCCCAAATCCCTATTTTCGGCACTGTGACAGGTTTCTGAGTATCGTGGTATATCATATGTGGCTAGGGGCCGAATGTTGTCAAATAACAGAAATATGTGTGTCGTATCCGAGAATGAGTCGTTCGGGGCCAATTTTGTCTTCGTAAGGAGACAGTTTGCTGAGTATCGTGGCCCATCGTTTACGTTGTGCCGATTCTGTGGGGTATTGAGGGTCGTTACTGCTGTCCTCCGGCTCGCCTGCTAGGTGTTACAAGCCTTTACTGATAGGTTGAAGGTAAATACTCTGAAGCGTGCACTGAAGGTCTCCGGGGCTACAGCTGCAGAGTATAGAAGGTCATTAACCGCCCTACGCTCCGGCTACACCACCGTGTACCTCGGCACAGACCCACCGCATCGTGTACTGTGTGCTTCCGATGCTGTTATACTATCGTCATTGGAACTGATAGACCTCACCTTTTAGACAGCACCGTGAGCTAGGAGCACCGGCGGCGGAACGAAATATTTTATGGGGGGGGGGGGGGCAAGCCAAGAACTCAAGGGGGGCGCCGCCCCCCTTGAAAATTAAGGAGGGCAAGACAAAATATGACCGAAAGACAAATTTTACCCCCTTAATTCTATAATAGAATATAGTAATTCTGTAGCAAGTATTTAATCGATATTATTAAAAAATAATATATTAAAAAAAATAATCTTTTGATACAGTCATGCCTAAGAGAGAGAGAGAGAGAGGGAGGGAAAAGAGGGAGGGAGGGAGAGAGAGAGGGTGAGGAAGGGAGGGAGAGAGGGAGAGAGGGAGGGAGGGAAAGAGGGAGAGAGAGGGAGGGGGAGAGAGAGGGAGGGAGGGAGGGAGGGGAGGGAGAGAGAGAGAGGAACTGCCAAAAATGTTGTGTATCACATTGCTTTAAGATAAATGTACCCTTTTAGTGCATGCAAATAAACCCTTTTTTACGCGTCTTATTTTAAATCTTAATTTAAACGTCAAATTACGCTTCTTAAATAAACAGAAAACATTATTTTAAACCCGGGCAAAGCCGGGTACTTGCAACTAATTTCAAAATATGCCACAACAACTCTCAATAATGTGATTACTGTAAAATGTCAATTAATTATAATTTCTTTCAAATATTAAATTTAAGAAATAAATAATCGAATTATGAAAATGATACATATAAACTAAAATGAATTACAAAGTTTAAAAAGTTAAAATTTTAGGGGGGGGCAGACTGGAAATTCAAGGGGGGGGCGCCGCCCCCCTTAAAAGTTTTAGGGGGGGCCGCTGCCCCCCTGCCCCCCTGCTCCGCCGCCATTGGCTAGGAGTGGACACCACAGGCTAAATGACGACCCATTGACGGCAGTTAGGTAGGGTCAAGAGTACTAAAGAGTAGTGAGTTGTGACGGTTGTTTGATTCATAATAATTTTCAATGTGGTAGTAGAAAAAATGATTGCCTTGGGACTTAGCATTATGTTTGCTACTTATGGGGGAACTAGTGGAAAAGCTTACTGAAGCTGGCTGAACGAAATCCGACAGAAGGGATAACAAAGAAATATACGAAATACTGCAATAAAAAAGAACATGTTGCCTTTATTGCCTTGAACAGAATACGATATGAACAGAAATAACAAAGAAATGTATGAAATTAAACGCATAAACCGCAGATATGAAAACTACCTGAGGGAGACACACGGGATAGACGATGATGTATTTAAGGATGTCTGTATTTAATACAGGGGAGGTTAAAGTATAGTCCACCTGTAGCTGTCAAAACATTTAAATTGTTGGGTTTTGAAAATCTTTATTATATATTATTTGAATATATTTATTTGATTATTTAAGTTATTTTTGTATTGCTGAGTGTTTGCTATTTATCACTGTCAACATTTACTGCCATGGCAACTGTGTTTGAACTATTTGAAGGCGTTAATGGTGAGGAGAAAAGAGAGAGAGAGAGAGAGAGAAGAAAGACATGTCAGCAAGAATAGAGAGAGCGAAGGGTTAGGTGAGATTATGGTAGCCGATTCCTGTGGAAGTGAATGAGAAAAGTTTGAAGACATGTTTGAGTCCAATGTACATGTTTTTTCCAGTACTGGGAACACGTTGAAGGGGGTAATATTCATGATATTGAAGGGGGTGATGTTAATGGGGGTGATGCTGATAATGTTGAATGGGATGATAGTGATGGGGGTTATGTTGAAGGGGGTGATGTTGATGGGGGTGATGCTGATAATGTTGAATGGGATGATAGTGATGGGGGTTATGTTGAAGGGGTGATGTTGATGGGGGTGATGCTGATAATGTTGAATGGGATGATAGTGATGGGGGTTATGTTGAAGGGGTGATGTTGATGGGGGTGATGCTGATAATGTTGAATGGGATGATAGTGATGGGGGTTATGTTGAAGGGGGTGATGTTGATGGGGGTGATGCTGATAATGTTGAATGGGATGATAGTGATGGGGGTTATGTTGAAGGGGGTGATGTTGATGGTTATTTTTGAAGGGGAATTATTTAAGAGGTTGATGTTGAAGGTTGTGATGTCGATGATGTTGAAGGGGTGATGTTGACGGGGTGATGATGAAGGGGATAATGATGATTTTGAAAGGGCTATGTTAAAGGGGTACTATTGGTGATGTTGAAGGGGGGTAATGTTAATGATGTTGAAAGAGGTGATGTTGATGATGTTGAAGGGGGTGATGTTGAAAAAGTTGATGTTAAAAGTGGAGATGCAGATGATGTTTGAGGGGGGAGGTGATGTTGATGATGTTGACGGAGTGATGTTTATGGTGATGAATGTGGTGATGTTGATGATGTGAAAGAGGTTGGTGCTTAAGGCGGTGATTTTGATGATGTTAAAGTGGGGGGGGGGGTGAAGTTGAAGGGGGTGAATTTGATGATGTTGAAGTGGACGAAGAGGATACAGTTATAGAAGGTGAAGTTGGCAGTAAGAAATTAATTTTGATTTTCATAAGCACATTTTATAAAACGTGGTACATTTATAAGTCATGAGAGAAAAGAAAAGAGTCACATGGAAAAAAATATAACATACCAGTGACATGAAAAAATAAATACCAATGACATAAAGAAAAACAAAATATATAGTCCTTATCAACATTGAATAGAACACGTCAAACAGAACACCCAGAGTTAACATAGACACACTATGTCTATGGGTGTTAAATAATTGGCGTAGTTTTACTGGGTTGGGGGGGGGGGTGTTACTAAAAAATGCTAACATTTGTTGACGTAATTGCGTCTTTACACCACTTCAGAACTTTTTGGCACGGGAAGGTATTAGCAGGCCCACCGACAGAAATTTCGGGCCCCTGGGCAGGGCTCTCACGCCCCCCCCATTCTGATAATAATATTTTCAAAAGTTGATTGGCCAGCTCAGTCCGGGCCCTAAAACTCGCCGGGCCACTGGGCTTTTGCCCCCCCCCCCGGCGGCACTGGGTATTAGCTTATGATTTCGGCCTGGGTGCTTCTCTAATTATTTACACCACTGTTGTGAACATACAATAGTTAACTGTCGAAAACCAACCAGATGTGTAACTAAAAGGAGGCGATCGAAGTCTACGGGGGACCAAAAAACAAACTCCACCCAACCTGGCATAACAGAGCTAATGTAAAACTGTAATCTTTATTTTGGTTTGAAGCTTTCCACTATCATTATTTATAGCAACCAGCATGGCTGCGTCTTTTCAACCAGGAACTGGAATCGCTCCATCAACATCAGTTGAAATATCTATATCATGCAGGTAAAATTACAAATGTTAATGAAACTAAATAACTACTAACGATCGTTTAAAATAACACATTCATAAGCATAATAATTTTAAAGATAACGGTACACGTTCACCACTCTGCCCAATTCGTCTGCTCAAATCGTCACTAATTATCTTGCGTGTTACCACTAGTGTCACCCATGTCGTTGTCATGCTACTGACTCAATGCGACAATCGTTCATCTCATAAAAGTTATGTATTATTTACCCATCATATCATTTAGTGTTATATGTATCCTTCCAATAGTCTAATTTATATATTTCAGGTAATAAAAGATATTACCTTCTCATGTTTATGAGACTGGGTGTACTGTAGTGGGAGTATCAGTATTGCGCAATTAAGCTTTTTATTAGATAACAAGGCTTCAAGCCTAATGATTTCAAATATAAATTTTTAGCGGGATAAGTAAATAATTAGTCCACATTCGGTCATTACATTGCTAAAACCTAACTAAATAGCTCTGTATTCTAGATGTTATTGCTATGTCATAGTAGGCTATGTATATAATATGACATATGTTATATGATCATGGCTCGAGCTTATTTTACTTCAGACCAGTTGAGTGGGCTAACTCCAATCTTAGCTAATTCAGTCTTAAGTTTAATGACCAATGGGTCAGTAGGGCTCAGATTTATATGACTAAAAAAATTAGAAATATGCATGTATTTACACCTCCAGACTTAAAAAGTAAAAATATATGCCTAAAAAAATTGCCATAATTGAAATAAACATACATGCAAAAGTCTTTTTATGTTTCACAAAAAGCTTTTTTTTTTTTTACATAGTTTTAATTGTTGAAAGCATATAAGAAACTGTATTAATTGTATCAGTCTTTGGTTCCATCAGAATTGTATTTACTCTTTCCAATATCTAACATGTTTAAAGGAATATGTTAACCATATTGTCAAGTTTGAGAGAAAATTCCCACTTATCTACCATATGTAACTAAAAGGATGCAATCGATGCCTGTGGGGGACTAAAAAATGAAATCCGTCCAATCTGGCATAAACGAGCTAATGTAAAACTGTAATCTATGAAAAAAATGTGTTATGCACTGATAGATGATCAATAGAAACCCATTTATTATTTTAGACCAGGGCTTCTTAAACTATGGGTCGCAACCCCATTTGGGGTCACAGTCTTTTATTATGAAAGAATCAATATTTGTGTAGTTCTTTATTGATGTTAGTTAAAATTAGGCTGTGACTATTCGCTTCCATATGCTTCTCAACTATTAGCAAATGTATGCGTCTCCTTTATTCGCACACATGTATGTCCCCGCAATTTACACATATTAGTGTATATTATCTGTGCATACTAAGCCCTGTTTCTTAATTATACCTGCTTGTAATGTGTTATTTTTATCTTTCTCAAAAATGTATTGAACATATATAGATGCATCAGTTTTTTGTTCTATCATCATAGAATTTTCATATATAGGCCTATTCTTGCTAACGGGGGCCCCTTTGAGCACTTTTATTTTGCCAGTCACAAAGAAGGTAATCTGATAATTTGTCTGGGAGCCCTAGCTAATAGAATTTAATATTTGGGGGTGTTCAGAGAGGATCCCAGTTTTTTTTAAGATTATTAGCTTTGTGGGGGGTGGGTGGGGAAACTGGAGTGGGCAGAAAAGTAAGAATGGCTATGCATGGTATTTTTTATTTTTACAAAAACATTTTGATTTTTTTTTTTGGTGATACTATTGCTTGCATCACTGTTTTTGCCAATGGTTCTTAAATTATCTTTTCTGTTTAATGATGGTTTAATCTAGATAACTTTATGTTTATAATATTTCAGTAAGGTATAGAAGACTGATTTTTCTGGCCATAAGCAGGATAGACAACTCATCCATTAGCTGCAAAATTAACATTGTAAAAATTCAAAGAAAAAAAACCAACCAAATAAAGATAATTTTAAAAAAATACTGTCAGGAAGTTTGAACACTGTACCCTGATATCATCGCAACAATGGGCAAATGCTTTAACCACTCCACTACACAGATACATAATTTAAAATTGCTTTTTTTAAGGATTAAATACATATGTACCCAAAATGCATTTGGATTGGCTGATCTTAAAAGCTTTTTGAACGGCTGATATACGAATAGCTAAACTGCTAGAGGATACACTATTCACACTGATGTGCAAATAATTCCTCCCTAAAAGTTATTATACACAAAATTCAGATGAATACACATTTAATGAAATACATTCGAGATAACACAAAAATTGCATTATGGATTAACTTTACATTTATGAATAGTCATATTACTTTCAATTTAAATGCAATATGATTAAAATAAAAATTATTTAGATGAATACTTATTACTATTTTTAATATGCCATAGAAAAAACCCATTAACCTTTCTGTCCCCGCTTTGGTCAGTGAAAGTGCTTTGTGGGTGTATATAAGAAAAAAAACTTTGGTTTTATAGTCATATTTTATTATTTTGTGAGCTCATCCATAGTAAATTAATTGTGAGAAATATAATAATTTGCAAAAAATGCTCATAAATGGATTAAAACTTATAACAAATGTGCCTTGAAAATTTGCATTTAAAGTTGTTTTTAATGATACCTGCCCTAACTTTGAAAAGTGCTGGTAATTTTTATTAATATGATAATTATATATTGACATATTGCGTTCAGAGTATTTACAATATGGCTTAAATTGCTATAAAATAGATTTATGCCACAAATAATAAAAACAATTTTTCTTGAAAATCCGAATCCTTATAATAAGTAAAGAATTTATTTCATAATTTTATTTTTATGATTTCAATTTGACATATAAATTGAAGGGAATTCATTTTGAAATTCTCCGTTGACTGTGTGATTAAAATTGTTTTAGACCAATTTTTCTATTACTGCCTTGTTAATTTTTCATTCAAGGTTGAAATATTTTATTTCAGGAACCTTGTGGATTCTGATGTGTTCTCTAAGTCTGACCCAAGTAAGCACCATTTAATTAATGAAATTACCAATACTAATATATGCTTTTTTTCTTTAAGTAGTTTTAAATTGTAAAATTGTGAAAATTTTGTATTTCAGTGGTTGTTGCTTATGTGTATGATCAAGCAAGGCGAGGCTGGAGAGAGGTGAGAGTATTTTCAGTTATTCATGGACTCTTAAATTCGGTTTTTCTTGTAGGACTACTGTAAAACTAGCTTTAAGTATATATGTGATGTTAGTTTAAAGTTTTTTATGTCAAGTTTCAAGGGGAGCATGTATACTACAGCCTCTGAATCCAAAAAATATCAAAACTTCCTTTGTATAAAGTTGATAAAAGTCAGTGAATAAATCTTAGGTAACAGTAAACTGAAATGTACGTAATATAGCAATACTAACCTTATAATGGGTATTTGGCTGCATCAATAACTAGGCTGGAAAAAGTGCTAATTATGTAAATAATAAAGAATGGAAGTAGAAGGACTTATCAGACCAGTTGTGGCCCCAGCCTTCTGGGATGGTTTAGTCAGAATGCAAGTTAGTTTTGGGCAGACTGGATACAGAAGACAGTTGGAAACAAAATAACAGATGTTCAAGTATATCAGGCTCACTCCTACTGGATGGCAGTATACTTATAGAGAAAAAATTGTTGCATAGTTATTATAAACATGGTTACATAAGTATATTTTGTTCAGGTGCTGGTAAGTCATGCAAGTACACGCCACGTTACATTGTATGTCTCTCTCTATCTCTGTCACACACATGCTCTCTTCAATCAGCAGCATCTTTTATAGTGTAAACAAAACTATTTGTTATAAGCTTTATTAGGGTTAACTGGGGTTTAGTCGCATGCATGGAGATGATAGCAACCCAGACTGAAGTGTTATCAAGAAATCTGTTAAAAATAAATTTTAGAAAATGGCTAGTTTTAAAAACTAATGTGACTTCTTTTAAACTTTGGATCACATTAATTTAATCTGGATTTTTAAAATCATTATCTTACTTTTTCCTTGCTGAATTAATTTGAAGGTGATGATTATTGTAATTGATTTGGCTTTCACAGTGGATGTCCAGTTCTCCGACAAAATATTAAAAAAATCTCTTTCTGATTAATACAGTGTGGTAGAGTTCTCAATTACTATCCGGAGTTTTATCCACAGTAAAAGCATGGTATTTCCTCTGGTCCACAAACTTTTAAAAAAATGGATACCAGACATTTTTAGGGGAAAGTAAAGCCGGTTGGGCATTGTTCTAACAACATAATCCCATAGTATAGCAGAGGCTACAGAAACAGACTAAATATACTTCATCTGACACTGATGGTCAGTATATGCTTCATTAGGGAAACTTTACTGTTAATTTATTTCATTGATCCTAAATAATAAAATTCACTTTTCAAGGTATATTTCAGTTTTGCAGCCATGCTCCATGAGTGATAATTTTGTAACCAGCTCAAGCATGGGAAATGTAGAACTATAATCTCACTTTGAAAAAGATTAAATAGTCATTAAGAAATATAGCTTCTTTAAGGCATTTCTATACCAATATGTTTTTTTTTGTTGTTGAAAATTTGATGTTTCCCAAAAGTCTTATTTTATTAGGCTTTGTTCCATTTACCAAATCTAATATAAAAAAAAAGAATGCAGAAATAGTAACTATTTGGCAGTCATTTTATGTTACATAGACCTAATAGTTTTTGAAACCTAAACAATATTTCAATTGTGATAATTTATTGGTTACATGAGTGTGTTGAATGAGATATTATACATTAAGAAATGAGAAAAAAAAATGAATGTATAATGCTTGGTGTGGTATTTTCTCAAATACCAACTTCTTCTAACTGGAGTTGTTAAACTGCACTATTTGATGAGGCTCAATCTTTTGAGATGTCATTACACATAAAACCTCATTTTATGCTTTTTTTTTTTTTTAAAGAAATATTAGAAATAAAATACCTGCTTACTGTTTAGATCCCCCGCCTCCCAATTTATTAGAGATAAAATATATGTTTGATTTGTATTTGAAGATTTTGATTCCGATTTTTGTTATTCATTGAAATCAAATGAATGAAATAAAGTTTGATGATGATTTATTGTGTTTTTTTACAGTTGGCAAGAACTGAAGTAATTTGGAATAACCTAAATCCTGATTTTGTGAAAAAGTTTGTCATCCAGTATTTTTTTGAACAGTCACAGAAGCTCAAGTTTGAAGTGTAAATAGAATTTAACCTAAGAATTATTCTGGATACTTAGACCATTTAAAAAAAAATTAAGCTTGCTAATGTAAATTTATATTTCATATATTTTTAAAACTCATAATGCATCATCATATTTTATCGTTCCAAAAATTGACATTGTGTGTGCTTCATTTTTTTTGTAGGCAGAATTAAATAAAGAAAAAATTTTCTTCATCTTTTTTTGCAGCTATGATGTTGATTCTGCAAGTGCTGATTTAAATAAACATGTAGGTAATGGATTGCACTGCTGGAAGTTTTCTATTTAAAAGAGACTATTTATTTATTTTAGTATTTTAAATAAATGCTAAGTGTTTTATTTTCTCTGATGTAAATAATTCCTGACTAATTCTAGACCAGTAACTATGGACTGCTTCAATTTATTATCACCAGGATTTCCTTGGTAGGACAGAGTGTACACTGGGAGAAGTGGTATCGTCTGCCAAGTTGAGCAAATTACTCGAGTAAGTTTGTTTTCAACCTATTTTTAGTATTTTTTCTACAAGTCCTATGTTGTTTTTTCCAAACAATTTTATTCATACAAAATTATAAAAATTGCTTATGATGGAATTTTTAATTTTCTTTCACTTGTCATAAATAGATTATTTCACAAAAAGTAAACTGAACATGATGCAAATAGGTTTATTATGACAGTATACTTATTTTTGCTTCGAATAATGCGTTAAAAAAATAATACATTTCATGGAACAAATTTCTGTTGGATAATATTAGATTATTGTCTAAAAATGTTTATAGACGAGCATTTTGAAAAAAAGTCCTTCAAGGGTGAGGTAATTGTTGGAAATATTTTATTTTATGTACATGTTGTGTCAGTTTTAATTTAATATGGACTGTAAGCTATAAAACAGAGTCATTGAACATTCAACGAAAGTAAATATACTTAATCCTAGTATAGGGTGACCAAAAATCTCATTGATGAGAGCTGCATTATGTTTTTTATAAAGTAATGAAAAAAAGTCAGTGAACAGTCAACAAAAGTTACTTACAATGTATCATATTCAGCTGTACATTTTTTTACGTAGATTAATTTGATAATTTGTCTGAAATTTTGTATATTATTTCAGTGGACCAAAAAAAAACAGTGGACTAATTATAAGTAAGTTTTTTTTTTTAAATGTAAATTAAAAAATCTTTTAAAGTTTCCTTAGTAAATAAAATTAATGAAGGAAAATATGTTTGAAAAGTATATACATTTTTTTTTATTAAAATAAGCTTTTAACTGCAATAAAAAGTCAAAAATAATTCCAGCATTTGTTTTTGTAAAGATTGGGATGGCTCACATATTGTTTATTTTATTTTTATGTTAAAATTTCATTTTGAAAAGCTTAATTTACATACATAATCATTGATTTTTAACTCGAGATGTTTTTTTAAACACAATTTTATAATGGTCACATGTGTTTTAAGGGGTGAATGTGTGTCTCATAACGAGAGGTTGGAGTGGGATGGGGGAGCTCAAGCGGGTAGTGGTAAGGAATGATGTAACAGTATCTGGCGGCATTACGATTTTTGACTGTCTGTTAAGTTAAGTGTGTCAATAGTTAAATATTGTTAAATATTATAATATTGTATCACCTAAATGTTGATATACTATAGAATAATACACAATTATGGCAGCTTTCAGAAAAATCAATTTAAATTTTTGATGCACATGCTGTATAATTTATATTCTGTGGCTTTGATGCTACTGATACTGTTCATTTAGCAGTTGCTTAACATGCATTGATTTGTAGAAATGATATCATTATTGACATTAAAAGATAATTAATTCAAGACATTTTTATAAAGCAGTAAAAACTACATTGAGGCAATTTTCACTGTTTATACAATATAAAAACATGTTTTCAGAAGCTTAGAGATGAATAAGGTCATACAGTTTGTCAGCAAGGTGGCAAATTTCAGAAGGCCAAAGGATTTTTCACCATGAAGAAGTCTTTCAATTTTTGAAACCCAGCTATGAAAACATCTGTTGCTATGAAAACATCTGTTGCTTTTCTAAAGATGTCTGATTTAGTCCAAATGTTGATTTCTTTTTATGATTTGTGGAATAAATTCATGTCATTTCTAGAATCAAAACTAAAATTTAGATCACAACTAATGAAGAAATATGATTCATGACTTTAGTGGATTAAGTAGACTTGACCATCCAATGCAGTAAATTAAGCAGGCATCTTAAAGCAAGAGAAACAGGTACTAATACCGTGTGGTACAGCACAATAGCCATTTGGAATGTCTAGCAAATGATGGCAAACCCAAATTAAGACAAGCAATTGTGTCTATTTTGATACAGTCCAAATATCCTTATTGATAACATTTCAGAAAGAATCCTCTACTGCAATTTTATTCAACCAAACAATATTACTCAATTGGAATTCACTGAACTATACAATCTGAGTCTTTACTTGAGAAAAATATTTGAGCTTTTCTCTTCAGTCTTAAGTGGTGGATCTTTATTCAACTTATGTTTTCTCCAGAGAAATATATTACTATCTTAATTATTATGTCATATACATATGATTATTTGGAGCAGCAATATTTTTGAGCTTTACTTTCAAAGATGAAGTCTACCGGAAAAAAATTATAACAGTTTATTGAAAAGCATGTTGCATCTTATTTAACATATTGAAATTAAACAGCATTTGTGTCTCAATTACATTTTTCAACATCTCACTGGTTTACTGCTTTTTTTTTTTTTTTTTCTTTACTTATATAATAAAAAAAACTGCGTTATCTGAAACATTCTAGTTTCCTCCCATGTGGTCCTCGGAGGCTAAAAGTCGGGACACCCCTGATCTCTTTTTAGTGCATTTTGATAAAAGCTCATTTTTAAAAGTTGTTTTTTTTAAATATACTTTTTTATTTATACCTTTTTGTTTTAAAAGTATTTGTTGTATGCTTAAACATAACATGTTGCACACATATTTAACAGGTTCGCACTTCTATCACCATAATTTCCATTTATATTTTTTCCCATTAAAAATGTTACAAAAAAAGTAATCAGCTTCGTATTTATACAATTCACAATTATTTCATATGTAAAATCTACATGTGTGCCAAATTTAAGCTTTATTACTAAATGAAATCAGGTTTAAAATTGACTTACACATAAAGTGATAGTAAATAAAAACTTATAAAAATAGATATTTTTTTACTTTGCTGTTAATGAGTTCTACTAATTTTCAATTTTGCTGCATTCTAAGGTCAGCCTAATTTGCAACTGCGCTATTATTCCGGGCTATCTCCTCTTAATTTTTTTCCCAATGTTCTATTTTCCTCTACTGTTGGTCTGTTTTAGTAAATATTACACTGAGTGTAAAATTGTCATAAATTAATTAAAACCCATTTAACTTGATTTTATTTTGTGATACATGTAATATGATCCAATTTTTTGTAAATTTATAACCTGATATAAAATTAGAAAAAAAGTTTTTAAGTCATGCAGTATTTTTTATGTTTTTATATTTTTTTTTTTCTCAACAGTTGGAGCTGAAGAACTTAGCTCTTGTAAGGTAATTCTTTAGTTTTACTTGTGAACCATTGATTTAATTGAACATGCTTATAATAATTTACATGTTGTTGTATAGAAAATGTGTAAAAGCTAACTTAAAGTATAGTGGCTGCCTAGCACTTTTTAAAAAAATAAATCAAAGCGATTACTGATAAAAGTGGGACGGATGGCAGAGTGGTGTAGACACTCGACTTGAGAGTCCTGGGTTCGATCCTCGGTGAGAACCATGGGAATTTTTCCAGCTGAAATGTGTTTCAAAGTCGTCCCACAAGTCCACCCAGCTTTAAATGGGTACCTGACTTAAGTTGGGGAAGTAAAGGCGGCTGGGCGTTGTGCTAACCACACAATCCCTTTATATGCAGAAGAATTCTACACTTCATCTGCCCTGATGGCCGTTAGGGCTAAGGGAACTTTACTTTTTTTATTACTGATATTAGTGCATCACTCATGGAAAGTTAATTTTGTTTTTGAAATCACTAAAAGAATGCTACCTGTGGTGACTGCTTGTGTAATGTCCTGCAGATTTCAATGTTCCTGACATTATTTTACGATGTCCGAATAAGGATAAAAGGTTCATCTCTTTATCATGTGTCAGGGTATGGATGCGGTGGTCTCTTTTATATATTTATTTTCTAATTACTTTCTTTAATTGCACAACTTATACAAGTTCATAACACCTCCAGTTATTAACCAAAATCACTTTATTGAATAATCGTAAGAACTAGTTATTCAATAATGAACATTAACCATTAAATCATGTCTCTACGATAAATACCAGTTGTCCATTCTTTTAATACAATAAATACTTCTTCCTAGCTCCTCCGTTCCTTCCTAATTCCCCTACCTTCTTCAAACTTAAAACAAAACAAAAATAACCAAAACAATGTTCTATCTCTTTCCTCGTCAACCGTTTGTGTCTTTCCTCGCTTTTCTTTCCCCCGTTCAATAACCCGTTCATTAGGTGCGTCACCGTACTATAGGGAATTCCCTCTAACATCTACATTAATACAATAATTAATTGTCTATCTATATAACTATCTAACAATGTGTCTGTCTAATTATCTATGACTGTCTATGTCCTTACATCATGTATCCATGATTTGCGAAGCTTATGATTTTTACATCCCCACCATAACTGAGGCTGCATTAGCCATGGAGGCACCATGGATGGAGAGGGTAACAGGGGCAGGTCCATTTAATACCACACACATCAGGCTCACAACCATTAATACCACACACATCAGGCTCACAATCATTAATACCACACACATCAGGCTCACAACCATTAATACCACCCACATCAGGCTCACAACCATTAATACCACACACATCAGGCTCACAACCATTAATACCACACACATCAGGCTCACAACCATTAATACCACACACATCAGGCTCACAACCATTAATACCACACACATCAGACTCACAACCATTAATACCACCCACATCAGGCTCACAACCATTAATACCACACACATCAGGCTCACAACCATTAATACCACACACATCAGGCTCACAACCATTAATATCACACACATCAGGCTCACAACCATTAATACCACCCACATCAGGCTCACAACCATTAATACCACACACATCAGGCTCACAACCATTAATACCACACACATCAGGCTCACAACCATTAATACCACACACATCAGGCTCACAACCATTAATACAACACACGTCAGGCTCACAACCATTGTACCTCAGAGTCTTCTATTCAAGATTTTAGCAATTATTAGTCAGGGAAAATAAAGATAGATGTTAGTCACACAGTTTCCTAATTTGATATGACCACTATTATTAGCTAAACTGTAATCTGTCTACCATGGAGGCCTTCAGGGCTTTTAAGGCCATCTGGGATTTTTAGGCATTCCTTTCATCTCACTTGATGTCATCAGCTGTTAATATATTTTTTGAAGTAACAAAGGCATTTCACATAATGCTCTATGCTTCATTTCATGCCTTGTAGATATAATTATCCAAACAGGAACAAGTAACATTACAGTTTCGTGGTGAGAAATTGGACAAGAAAGACTTTTTTGGAAAATCAGATCCTTTTTTGACTTTCAGTCGAGTTCATGAAGATGGAAGGTATAGATTTCATTACATCCTTTTTTAAATATAAAAAATAGATCCCACCAACTGGAATCCAGTTTCCAATTGATATCACTTTTGATAATTTTGGTCTGTCACTGTGACAAGTGAACAAGTTTCTGTCTATGCTAATATTTTAATAAAAAAACAACCTTTATTTGAACTGATACATGAATAAACTGTAACAATTATAGAGAACTAAGCCATAGTTCTAAACTGACTTATTATGCCATTTTATAGAATATAACTGGTTGCACTCTGGTTTTTAATTTTGTAAAAATACCATTAAGAACATCACAACAGTCAATTTTAAATAACAAGATTTAGTTAACAAAAGTATGTCAAATGTTATAAAATTTCCAAAAATGATAGGGAGTCATCTTATTTTGTTTTTAAGTTTCACTGTAGTTCATAGAACAGAAGTTATAAGGAAAACGCTGAATCCAACATGGAAAATATTTTCCATACCAGTCAGGGAATTATGTAATGGAGATTATGACAGGTATGTAAATGCAATTATACATCAGTAATGGTATTATGATCAATAGTTAGGTCTTGTTGTACATAACTATGGGGTTAAAAATTATATTGCAAACTTTTTCTAAGATATTGTCTAAGTGACAGATTTTCTGATTGACTATGTCATTTAAAATTTATTTTATCCACTTTTTATATTCATAGAGCCATTAAAGTTGATTGTCATGATTGGGATGCAGATGGTGGGTAAGTTTATGTCTATTTTATTTTTTTTGCACCTAATATAATTGCGAGAAAGTTATGTAATTATAAAAAGTGCAAAAAAACAATAACAAAAACTGATTCATTTTTTTTTTAACTTATGAATCAATGAAAATAAAATTTGGTTCTTTCTAGACCCCTTGAACGACATACCAAAAACATATTTTATAGAGGATATATTTAGTTTTTGATACTAAAGACAAATGTAATTGTAGTGCAAAAAAAAGACCCAATGAAGAAAAATGAGTGATAAATCGATTACTTTAAACAATTTAAGAGAGATGTGTGTACAATTTTTGAAAATCTTACCAGTAAGTAGCAGTGCAAGCAATGAATTTGTTAAACACAATGTTATGCCAAGTTTCCAGGAAATTCTTACAATTAAGGCAAATGACTGGATAAATTCCATGTTAACGCCATTAAAAAGAAATAAATATTAAGATGAACAAACAATATCGGTTTGCTTAGTAACAGTAAAAGAGGCCCTACACAATTTTAATATTTGTTAAATTAAAAGGTTATTTAATAGTATTCATTAGAATGCATAATTATTTTTTTTCATAACCAATCATAGAAGTTTCCATCATTTCTTACTGGCTAAATCTGCATTGAATGAGGAGTGTTTTGGATTACAAGCACCTCTGTGAATGTTTGTTAACTTAAGTTTGACTGAATACAAAAAAGCAATAAAAAAAATAGGCTGCAAAATAATATGACACTCACATTAATAGTGTAACTTAACTGGAATTTGCAGTAATATTTGCAGTAATATTTGCATGCTGTCTTTTGCTTTTTCTGAATGCATCCTGAAGGCCTTTAATAATTCAGTGAAGGCTTTGTGAACCGAAACTACACACAAATAATTATCCTGTGAAGTAACCTCAAAGAATTAGTCTGTGGATCCTCTATTGTTTATTTACTACTGTAAAAACAAAGTTTGAATATGATATATATGTTTTTGTTTCTAGGCATGATTTTATTGGTTCTTTCACAACAACCTTGAGAGACCTGAGTAAAGGACCAGGAGATAGCACAGTGTTTGAAGTGAGTTTCATGACAGTCCTCTCTATAACTTAAAGAAAAAATGTTTTTTATTGCTTGGATCTAATTGTTTTTTTTTCCCCTAAATTTTTTTTATTACCACCCTTTTAAAACTCAATAAAAAATATTTTTTATTGCTGTTGTAGATGAAATATATTTATGCTGCTCCATATTTTTTTTACCCCATCATTTACTCTGGCTCACTGCACACCAAGTATTCTCCATTCCCCTAGTTAGCATACTTTCTCATATTCCCAGATGTATCACTCTTAAGCTTTTTCTAAACCATTTTCCAGGCAACTATCTTTAGATTCTATTTTTTTCAAAGTACTGGCACTTGATGGTATATAAATTATTTATAAATAAAAAATAATTATTGCTGTGATTATTATTTAAGATAATGATTAAACGACTATTTTATTTTATTGAAATATATTTATCCATGCATAATACCTTTCCTAAACATTTAATTTCATGGAATCTAACTTTTTTTTTTCAGTGCATCAACGCCAACAAGAAGAATAAAAAAAAGAATTATCAAAATTCAGGAATGGTAGAGGATTTATAATTTTTCTTTTAAATTTCTTGTGATTACTACACATATTATATGCACTGCAGGGTTCCTTGTTTTATTTGACTGTGCACATGACAGTTGTTTTAGCAATCCTTCATTTTTTAAGTTTCCCAAGGGGCTGGTCTGCTTAAACAGGTATCTTTTTGCTCTCCATTACTGGAAATATTCTCACCTGCATAATGCTGGAAAGATTATTGGCATCAATCTGTGAATGAAATCAGTCACAGTGTGGCTTCAACATGATCTTTACTGTGCAACAAGTGCAAAGAGAAGTGCCTAGAACTAAACATGGACCTGTACATGGTTTTCGTTGATCTGACTAATGCATTTGACACGTTCAACTGAGAGGCTTTTTGGATCATCCTTGGCATAATCGGCTGCCCACCTAAGTTTACCAGGCCAAATCCAACAGTTTCATAACAACATGACATAAGAGATTTTTTTTCCAAGTGTAAATCTTTCTGGTTATTTCAACATTTCAAATTTCATAAAACAAGGCAGTGTTCTGTTATTTGCCCAGAAGTGGCTTTATGCTCTAAAAGATCTGAACATGGGAATTTACATCTGATACAATCATGTTGTTTCATTATTTCACCTCCTCTGTTTGGCTGCCAGTTGTTCATTGAAGCTCTCTTCACAGATGAATGTGTTATGAAGGCACATTAAGAGAGCCACCTACGGTCCATTACTGATTATTCTTCATTACTGATAGCTCTTCTGGAGAAACCAAATTATTTGGACTAAACACCAGTTTTAGCAAGAAAAAAGTGATTTAACATCCTGCACTAAGGTGACCAGCACAACTTTGATGACACCCAAGTCACCAATGTTACTACCTTCAGGTACTCTGGCAGCACAATTTCAAATTAAGGATCCTTAGACCAAGAGATCAATGCAAAAATATCTTTTTTGAAACATATTACACTGAATTAACATATAAAACAATAAAAGTAATTACGCCTTACTTAACAAGTTTTAAAAATTAATTATGTTGTGGCAATAATATTTGCTAATTTAAAAGTCTTTTGTTACGTAGCTTAATCTGTGATTAAAAAAAAAAACCCACAAAAAGGCATTTTCGGAGTTCTTTGGCATTCCATGATACATCTTTCCAAAAAAAAAATTCTTTTTATCAAAAATTGGATCAAATGCAATAAAACTGGGTTTTCCCCCCACTGTGAATTGAATAAACTAAACAAAATAAAACAAAATTACTGAGAATAGTTTGCTTAATTTATCACTTAATCACAATTCTCATTTTAAATAACAATAGAAGAGTGGTACTCCAATTCTTTTTTTGGTTCCTCACAGATTAAATTGATGTACTTCAAAATAGAAAAAATTCACACCTTCTTGGACTACATTAGTGGAGGGTAAGTACTTTTTGCTAAATGAAATATATTAATAAAAAAATGTGAATATTGATTTCAGAATTAAGGTTTAAGAACACAAATTAAAAAAAAAATGCTTCCTAAAGTAAATGAGTTATATTATCCTTATTGTATGTTGGCATTTGTCAATTGGTTAATTTGCTTTTCTTTTTATTGCTCTAACATCAAAGAACAAAGATTCACTGCACGTTCGCTGTAGACTTCACAGCCTCCAATGGTGACCCAAAATCCCCTACTTCTCTTCATTATATGAATCCTTATAGGCCAAATCCCTATGCTACAGCTATTCAAGCAGTAGGTAACATTATTCAAGATTACGACAGGTGAGTGCAGTTTTACTAAGATTCTTATTTAAAGATTTTAAATAAATTAGTGATGGGACAATACAAGAATTTTTCAATGACAGATTTGATTCCGATTCTTTCCTGAAATCATGATACTGATTCTCAATGCCAATTCATGATGTCATAGTTTTATTTAAATATAGTCAACTATTGACAGGAAATACACACTGACAAAGCTTGATTAAGGTTACTGTGGAGATATTGGCAGACTCACCGATACATACATAAATGTATTGTTAGGAGATACATACAGATTCACTGCAACACATCTATTCACTGACAAACTCACTGACACATACACATATCTTATTGACATAAGATATTGTCTAGTTTTGTTAGTGCATCACCATATGCTCGGGTTCCATCACACTTATCACCAGATTGATAACAGATGTTGTCATACAGACACCACCATGTTTACCAATGACATAACATAACAAATGACCTGATGTTTAAATGCATACGAATGGGTAGGGTTGCCGTTAGATCAAAACAAGACACATATCTTAAATACAAATATTATGTAATGAAGCGATATATATTTTTTTGGTGTCATGCTGTGCACTGATGGCCTCTCAAGTCATAATATGTAATTCATTAAATGTATTGATGTCAAACTAAAATAGATGATGTAATGACTTCACACGTTTCACCAAAAGGATAACAGATGATGTGTAAGCATATACCATCGTATAAACATATTACGTCAGGAATCCAAAATTAAGTTGAAAACCCTTCGATTCAATTTCGATTTCCCATTCCAGCAAAAAGAACAGATTATTTTGATTCTGATGAATCACTATATAAAATATACATTTTGGTGGATTAATCAAATCTCATGAAAGCACAGAATAAAAGCTTGGTAAATCCTTAACTGCATGATATTTATACCTGAGCTCATTCAGTTTGTTTATGTCCTTTTTTTTTTCTCAGAAAGATAAGTTCATATTAATTACTTAAATCATAATCTGATTTATTGGATTTGTCCTTGATTAGGTTAATAGAATTTTTCAAGCTTGTTCTTTTTGTGAAAGAATGAAAGAAGTCCATTCTAAAAAAAATTTGGTAGAGCTTTGGATGTCTTTGCGAGATTTTACTGTGTGTATTTTTTGTGAATTGTCCTTTTTACGGGGATATTTATTGTTCATTTTAGTGCCAAGATGTTTCCTGCTTTAGGATTTGGTGCAAGGTTACCACCAGATGGAGTTATCTCACACGAATTTGCATTGGTAAAAGACAGAGATCACAATGAAATAATTAGAATAAATGAATATTTAATTTACCACCAAATAAGCTGTGATTTTTATTATTAAAAAAAATAAATTAGCCAGTTTTAGATTTGATAAACTGATTTATATATAACAAACATTCAGATGAGATTTTTATTTTCAAAATGAAAATTATATTTTTTTTTAGAATGGTAATCCTCAGAATCCCTACTGCTCCGGAGTTGCTGGAGTTCTTGAAGCCTATCATAGGGCACTGTATTCGGTTCAGCTGTATGGACCTACAAATTTTGCTCCATGCATCAACCATGTGGCTAAGTATGCATTAGTGGATTCATAAAATAATAATAATTTCAACCTGACTCATTTTAGTTTCCAACCATTATGTCTTTTCACAGCAATAGTCCAAAGTAGTTAGTTTCAAACCATTATGTCTTTTCACAGCAGTAGTCCAAAGTAGTATAACTTTTGTCAAGTTTATAGAAACTTAATTAAATAAGATGCTCTGGCTTTGGGATATACAGCGTATTTATATAATATTCTGTTTTTTTGTTCTTGCAAACTGATTAGTAAAGTTTTTACAGGTCATATTTTTTTAAATAGATACTAGTTATAATTTAGCTGGCTTTAATTGTAAGAATTTTATTTATTAGCCTGGTTTGAATTAAAAAATTTTTTTTATTTTTTTTTTATTTTCAATCCCATAACTAACAAAAAAACAACTATCATCAATTACTAATGTACTGCATCACTTAATCAAGGTTTAATCTTTTTTTTTAATTGATAACTCGGCCACCACATATAATAATTTACATAATTTTAGTGTTTAAAAAATAGTTTATTTTAAAAGAAGGAGTTTCTCTCTCCCTGCAGATTTGCAGCAGCTGCTAGAAATGGTCAAGATTACTTTATTTTGCTGATCATCACGGATGGTATCATTACTGATATGCCACAAACCACAGAAGCAATTGTCAATGTAAATTTTTATCCATGTTGTCACACTCTAAAATCTATCACCTTACAATAATTAAATGTTAAGATAATTCTCTTCGTAAATTACAGTAATTATTATTCTAAATAATATTTCGTCACCATACTTTCATTGAATATTGCATATCAAACTAAACCATTGTAAATATTTTTTTATTGGAACTTGTATCTGAGAATATAATTAGTTCGTTCTTTAGAAATACATTTTTTTTATGTTTAATTTGTTTTGAATTAAACAGTCTCATTTTAATTATAAAAAATAAAATAAGCATTTATTTGTTTACAAACATGCAAATTCTCTTTTACTTCACATTTAAAATGGACAAAATGTCTTGAACAGTACTGGCAGACAGGTGTGCCACAGCACTGAAAACTAAACACATGGATAATTTTTTTTGACAAATAAACATCAGAGACCACCCATTAGTGGTTAGATAAATATTTTAAGAAGAGAAAAAACTCTAGTAATGAACTTTTTACCAAACAGCCTTTTGTGCGATGAACAAAGGCAATGAAGAAGTAAAAATAAAAAAAATAAAAGAGCCATTAAGGAACTATTTTTACATACTTATGGGCTCAGACCTCAGAACACTTGGCACTGTTCTTTGATATTGCTATATGGAGACATTCTACAAGCATATTACTGGCAAGAATATTTGAACTCCTCCAAGCAATTTATTCCTATTTACTATTTATGTATAATTTTTAAAGAAAGACATTGGATAGCTAAACTTGCATAATTTAGAGACATACTTGGGCTTCACACTCATCAAGAGCGAAGCATGCACAGGAATCTGCAGTAGAATCGCAACAGCTATGGAAGCTATAAGCAGACAACAAGATCTGGAAGAGCAGTATCAGCTTCAGCACCAAAAACATGTTGGTTAAGCCACTGGTTATCCACACCATGAAAACTGGAAAACTGCATGTTTATGCAGAAAGATGATCCAGGCATTCGATACAAGGATCTTACAACCAGATCGTTTATAGGGCAGTATCTTAGTTGCCTGGTGATCTCTGTGAACCACTTCTGGGTACAGCTGATGAAAAGCTGACATGGTTCAACCATGTTTCATTTCATGATATTCCCTGTAAATCAGTGTTTTCCAAAATTTTGACATCCATGTACTCTTTTCTTTATTTTTAAAATACTAGTACCCCTCATCAAAAAATAAATAATGCCCACTCTTTAATAACTACTAAAATATATATTTTTCCTCTTTTGTGGCAAATAGACAAAAAAATAATGAATGAAAAAAAAAACAATTATTCATAGTAAAAATTTTAAAAGTTTGATTGTAAATAAACCTTCATTATAATAAATGAGAAGGATAAAATGATTTATGGTGAGACAGCAGATCACTGTAATTTGGTTCTCTGGTTGTTAATTTCAATCTGAGCATCTTCCTTTCTTTTAGAATTAAATGCCTACAGAATTTGAAAAAAACAACTATGATAAAGATATGAAGCTGGAAAAGGCTTTCAAGGCTTTCTCTGTTAAAACTTGATGGACCTGTTGAATTCATAACCAGAATGATGTTCAAGTATACTCCTTGTGTTCATTTTTCAAGAATCCATCTGAAGCTTATTTCAACAATTTCTTCTTCAGAAAGCAATAAATTAAGGCATTGATTTTGTATTAATTTTGAACAGCTATTTTGTCCATTTAATATTTTTGTTTAACTTGACCAACATATAAATTCTCTAAATGCTGTGTTATACATTAGAGAATATCAGCATTGATTTTATCAGCCAAATTAGTCATAAACCTCTCTACTACAAACTCTTTTTTGCCTCAAATTAAATTTTTCCAATTTAGCTTCTATTTAATCTTTTAACAGCTAGTTGAGACTATATCTACTTTGTATGGCAATTTACAGAGCAATTCATATTCATGTTAGAAAATCTTGAAGTGCAAACAATTGGTTGAGTATTTCCACTCAAGATATCCAACAAAAATCGGTATGAAAAGGAAGTTGAGTATGACTACTTCCCTTTTCTTGACACAACTTAGAAAAAATTTGTGCATTCAATAAACTCTAATCACTTTTTATTCCAGAAATTTCTGTTGATCAGCGAACATCTTACTTTATGTATGCAATTTAATCAATTTTTAATTTTGTTTTCTTGCATAAATGTATTCAATACATTCAAGTTATCTTCTCTTATTACATTACTGGATAAATACCAGAAAAATAAAAGTCATCATGAATTCCTATATCTTTTTCGCATCTAACAAATGCCAAGAGATTTACTAAAATCAATACCTCAATTTGGTTTGTCCGAAGCTGATGTTCACGGCAAAAGTTTAAGCAAGGTGTTTTGACTTATTTCTTATTGTTTTCACCGAATACCCCCACCGAACTTCGCACACCCCCAGGCAAAACACTGGACTAAATGATATAAATTCTGTGATAGAAAATAAGAAGGAAAAAGTTTTTAGGAACGAACACATTTTATGAATATATCTCTAGAAATTTAAGGTAACATAACACAAAAAACAACTTTTAAAAAATATAAAGAAGAACTAAAGTTTTCAAATTGCCCCCTAAACTATCAAATCTCCACCTGGTGCATACTAGACGGTACCATTGGGAAACACTTCAGTTAAACTGTACCAACAGAAAATTATATTCTGCCAAAGTGTGTTAAGGCGAGGACCACCAAATATTTCAATAAAACAAAAGTTATTTAAGTCTGCCTTGATTTTACACATCCTTTTATTTGATTAAAAGTATTTTCTCATTGTTAATAATCAAAAAGGATAAGCACCCATGCATAAAAAAACGTTGATGCAGAACTTCAAATTGTTCTTTTGAATATTGATCTTAATGTGTTAATATAGCACTTAATGCTAATATTGCACTTTATAAAACATTCAACAATCGCACTAAATTAAGCACATATGAGGAAGACTCATTTAACATTCACAATAGATTAAGCATATTTAAGGAAGGCTTATTTTGTATTTTATTTTAAAGCTAATAACTAAAATAGTCTTGATGTGCCATCATTTGAAAAAGGTTATGTTGCACTGGTCTAAAACTATACAATTTTCTTTCTGTGTTAATTTAGCTTTAATTTTCACATTACTGGAAAGTTTAAAGTTTTCAGTGGATGCTTTATAGAATTTTATGTTTAGATATCATCTAAAAGCTGCTTTAATATATGGCACTTTTTAAACATCTCAATTTTTAATAAAATTAAATTATGTCTATTTTAATGATTTTAAAGTGTGTCCTTTTTTTAATCTCCATATGAATCATAGAAAATCAATGTTAATCTTTTTTTTAATTCAAAGGCAGCCAGTCTGCCGATGTCAATAATAATTGTGGGAGTAGGAGATGCAGACTTTGAAGGTGAGTAAAGTCTGCATTTTTTAAATTTTCCTGTTAGCCATCAAATTAATTTTTTTTTTCTTAAGATAATGGCTAATAATTTATAATTTGACAACATTTTTAGACCTTAAAATATATCATAACTCTAGCATTGCTTTAAAAAAATTGTTTTTAAAAGCTAGATCATATAATAAAAAAATAAACTTTTTGAAAATTAAATGCTGGAATTTTTCTATTGATTAACCTTTTTATTAGAAAATTACATAATGTTTTTCATTGGTTTTATTTACTTATTTTTAATATTTTCATGTTTTAATATTCAAGCTATGGAGGTGTTAGATGGTGATGATGTTAGATTATCTTCAAGGGGAAAAGTGGCTGAAAGAGACATTGTGCAGGTGTGTAAGTTGACAGGAAATTTTATTTATATCAAGCAAGAGAATTTTTTTTTTCCTTACATTATTTTCCCTATATTTTCAGTTTGTACCTTTTCGAAACTTTGTTGGTCAAAATGGGGAAGATGCAGCTGCTATCCATGCGCGACTTGCCAAGGAAGTGCTTGAGGAAATACCTGATCAGTTAGTTACCTACATGAAGAAATATGGCATCAAGCCACAGTCGCGATAAGATCCACAAAGAAAGTCTCACTTGTAATTTTTTTTTTTTTACATTTGAAACTCAAGCTGATTTGAGCATTTTAAAGTCATTAACTTAAGCAGCAGAGGTTTATTCCTATATATAAGTTTTGTTAAGAGTTAATTTGCCCTGAACACTTGCTAAACATTGCTTTTAAAAAAATGATAGATATTTTCTACTTTCTTCTAGTTTCATCATTACACTTCATTGAATATAGATTTTACTTTGTAGTGGAAAGCTGCTTTTTTTAATTTATGAATTTTCTTTAAGATTCCCTTGTTTATTTTGTATTTTTTTTTTTAAATATTTGGAGTTTGCTAGCTATGGTAATTTTCTTACTTAGGGTTTTGATAATTGTTGGGACATAAGCAGCCTTCAAGTTCAAAATTTATTACCTTGTATCGTAGGCATTTTTCGGGTTAGAGTTAGGGTTAGGGCTCAGTACTCATTTAATCGAAGGCATTTTTTGAGATACATGTAATGCTACATTTATTTATTTTTTAGCACTAAACAATAAGTCGAGTGACTTTTTCATTCTTAAAAAGAATACATAATTCAAAATTTTTACAAAAAAAAAATGCTGTTAAATAGCTTGAAAACTTTTTTAATGTTTTTTTTTCAATTTGTCAATTTAAACGTGAGCCTTTTTTTTATAAATTTTATTCCAGCTGAAATGACTTTTTTTTTTTTCTTTGTTTGCCACCATCCCAATCACAGCCTAGACATATTTTTAATGGTTTGGTTATGCATTTCTTTTGCACTGTGAATGTTATTGGGTAAATTTAAACCAGAAACATATTAAAGTTTTAGCAGTAAAGTGCTATCATTTCTTGAAACATAATGCTTTTTTGCATCATAATTTTCTCTTAATTTAAGAAATATAGAACCCAAAAATAATTTATATTTTTTAGTATTTTTTTTTTCTATTAAGAAAAAAATCTATTAATGTTACAGTAATTATTTTGTGTGTGTTGATTATCAACATTTTGTATTTTTGTATACATGTGTTGTATTTTAAAAAATAGAACAATATTGTTTCTTCACCCAAACTACAAAAAAAAATTTAGAATTAAAATCATTTTCATCAAATGAACTCATTGATTTTAAATGCCTTACTTATTTTATTAAAGTCTGTTTTTGAAATATTTATTTCATTTTTTTTTTAAAATAATTTATCTGTGGAAATATTTGTTTTAATTCACATTTTTATCAAAATATTGTGATATTTTTTATTCTAATGTGCATTCTCTAATTATTCATTGTATATTGTAATATTTTTAGTGTGATAATAGTATTTGATGTCATTCATACAGTTACAGTGGTAATTCTGATTACAAATTTAGTCTATTTAGGTCTCTTTCAGTTCCAAGTAGTTTGTTTCATGACAGTTTTTCCCCTTTAAAGTAATATTAGCTGATCTGTTCTATGGTCCCACAAGCAATATTTAAAAAAATAATTTTACAGCCGTAACAATTTTTCAAAGTGAAAATATGGATAGCAAAAATTGAAGAAGAGAGATAATTGAAAGACATGCCACAAAAAATGCTTTGATGTTGGGTTTTAAAACTATACTTATTGTTGAATTGGCTTGATGAGCAAAGTAGCTAAATTCTGTTACTTTTCTGATTATAGCATTACAAAATGGCATAAAAAACAAAAAAATTTAAAATGCTTAGAAAATCGCACAAGAGATTCTTTCACTTAAGTTGCAGTTAATTACAGATGGTTTAAAAACTGGAGGAGCATTCACACTTCTACAACTTAGTCGATATTAGGATTCCAAAGCACCATTTTAAATCATGTCATAAAAGTTTGTTAAAATTCATTTTTCTCATCATGTTAATAGAATTTTTGGACATATGTATTCAGAAGTATCCCTGTAATTACAATGTTGTGAACCTGTAAAGAACTGTTATTAATTTAAATTTCATATAATACATTTCTATAAATATTGTTCTCAGTGTTCAATGAAAAATAAATACATTTTTTGAGATACAGCGCACTGAATGCTGTAAAGATTAGATACATTTATTTAATTTTTAGATTACTATTTATTTTAGTGACTTTTCTTAAATACTGATTTTAGTGTGTCATGTTGGCACTTTTATTTCACCGTTTCTGGTTGTATCCTCCACTGTTTGACTTGTTAAAATATGATTTAAACTCAATAGGTTTTCATTGTGCTTCCTTCTGTCAAAATTTTACCTCACAACTCAGAAGATACAGATGTGACTGTTGGGTAAATGAGTAGCACCAGATATGAACATTGAAAACATTTCATATTTTTACTTTTCAGTACATGCACTTAAATCAACAATGTAAAACCAAAGTCACTTTTTATCTAATGAATTTTAATAATCATTATATAGACAGTATTGTGTACAATAGCTAAAAAAAATATTTTTTGACAGGGTTATTTCATCATTTTTTTTTTTTTAATTATAATTTACAATAGTTACATAATTATAAGTGCACCTACATTGCATTGTCAGTGTGTTATTTTGTATTTTTTTAAATTAACTTTTGATTAGAGATGTATTTACATTTAATTATAAAACTCAATGTCTAAGTCATTCATTTAATAAGCTTCAATTACATGTTAATGTATTTTGAAATCATAATAAATTATTACAGAATAAAAGCATTATGTGAAATTTATTATTTTGTTTGTTGCTTTTTTATTTATTTTGTACTGGTCTACTCTTCTGATAAATTCTACATTGACTTACTTAATTCCTTGAACTCTTTGGAAAGCAAATACCCCCCCCCCCTTAATATTGTAAATTTCATGCCATAATATTTCTTAAGGTAATTAAACTTTCATGCACCTCTTTTATAGACATTTTAACATTGTATTAAATTTTAATGCGTTGTCTTGATTAGTCCGTGGTTGATCTCAGATCTATATATGTACCACCTTAAAAGTTTTGATTAAACTTCGTTCATTTCTGTATTAGTTGCAAGGATTTTTACCCAACAAATGTGCCAATATCCTATTCTAACATTTGAATAGTCTGGGAAAAAATCTGACTCTTATGATATTTATAGTTTGATATTTCCCTATGCCCATTTTCAAAGTTTATTAGTTCTAATTCCCACTCCTGTCAGAAAGTCTTTACATCAGTGGATCTGTTGATCCAAGTTCTAGGTGATGTTCACACTTCTTCATTTATAACAGGCATATAGTGTTGATATGTCAAACCTCAATGCACATAGGAATGATGACTAAACAGGAGACCCAGCGACTTGGCATTAGGGGCCGTTCTTTTATTATGCAACGCCTTGGGAAAGGGGTGGGGGGGTAGTTTGCCGAAGTGTGACACGCTATGATGAATGGTAACAAAAAAAAAGAACGTTACTCTGGGAGGGGTAGGGTGGGGGGCTAATACCGTTCTTAATTGTACTTTTTGGCATAGTAATGGGATGGCTTTTTAAAGTCCATCCCGGGTGCTACTAGTGCAAGTGACATCATAGATATCACAACATCTTGATTATTTCACATCGATAAGAGATTGGGGAAGGCAAGAATGCATAGATTTTATTTTAACTTTTTTTTGTCTTTAATAAAATGGGCGTGTGATTGTTTACACGTGTTTATCGATGCTTGGAAAGCGACATTCTTTCTAACAATTTTTTTTTTTTTTGGTATTTTTTTTTTATCAAGCAGCGTTGCTAAATGTAGCACCCGGTCAACATTTTTGACCCACTTTTCATATGAATAAATGTTAACAAGAATGTTGTCCTATCAGTAGTTCAAACGAAATGGGGAGAGGGGAGGATGAGACACTACCAGGTCAATTAGCTTTCACT
Source organism: Bulinus truncatus (assembly GCA_021962125.1). Lineage (NCBI taxonomy): Eukaryota > Metazoa > Mollusca > Gastropoda > Planorbidae > Bulinus > Bulinus truncatus. The sequence continues at coordinate 1,713,645 of JAGDYQ010000061.1, forward strand.
GGCCACAGTAACTGGATAGGGTCAGCTGATTGTCACAACCCGAGATACAAGTACCCTGTGTTCAACCGTGTACCATTGATCTGTTGACAGAAGTGTGAGCAGGGATACCAAAGGAGGAACTATTTGTTTGAAGTCTGCTGCTTTCACCGAACTCAGTAACCGCTTTATAAGGGGGTCACAATTAATTTTTTTTTTAACTTCTTATAATTTCGCTACTTTGTAGGCCTAGTGTATTTTTTTTTCGCTTTGGTTCTAAGTCAGGAATGTATACATTCTGTTTATAGGGTCTAAGTACATTGTCAAACATAACCTATATAATTGCCTATCTCGAAAAAAAAAACGAAACACTATTGTGTTTTTTGTTTGTTTGTGATCCACGATTGACAAAAACAATAGAGCATATGTGTATCACTAAATAGATTGGAGACTGAATGGACCACCCAAAAATAAATACAACATTTTTTTTTGCTGCCGCAGGGGAGAGCATCAACGGTTTAAAATGTTTCGTCAATGTGCGCTTACCCAGCGGCTCTCAACCTTTTTTCGTGACTGGTACAAAGGGTGAAAAAGAATGTCCGTCGGTACCCCTCACATTGTAAGTTCTTCAAACTTTTGGTTGTTTCGAACTGTAGGTTGTTTCAAAATGTTGGTTGTTTAAAACTGTTCAAACCTTTCCCGTAATCCCACTAGGGTACGCTTACCATCGGCTGAGAACCGACCAATTTGCAACGACCGACAAGGCAATATGGTTGAAAGAGATTACAACCAATTACGAATTCGTTGAGTGGGGAAAATATTACAAGATACATTTCTTGCTAACACATTGACCACTAGGCGTGACTGATTTCCTTTATTTCATTTGCACATATTTAGTTAACATTTGTACAGATTTGGTTAACATTTGCACAAATTTAGTTTACATTTGCACAGATTTAGTTAACATTTGTAATTCTTGTGATACTGATTAAGTTAATTAATCTATCTATCTATCTATCTATCTATCTATCTATCTATCTATCTATCTATCTATCTATCTATCTATCTATCTATCTATCTATCTATCTATCTATCTATCTATCTATCTATCTATCTATCTATCTATCTATCTATCTATCTATCTATCTATCTATCTATCTATCTATCTATCTATCTATCTATCTATCTATCTATCTATCTATCTATCTATCTATCTATCTATCTATCTATCTATCTATCTATCTATCTATCTATCTATCTATCTATCTATCTATCTATCTATCTATCTAGCTATCTATCTATCTATCTATCTATATACATATATACACACACACACACACATATATATATATATACTAGTTGCAAGTACCCGGCTTTGCCCGGGTTTAAAATAAGGTTTTCTGTTTACCTTCTGTTTTCTCCCTACCCCCTCTCTCGCTTCATCTCTCTCTCTCCCTCCCTCCCCCTCTCTCCCTTTCCCTCCCTCCCTCTCCCTCCCTCCCTCTCTCCCATCTCCCTCTCTCCCCTCTCCCCCTCCTTCTCTCCCACCGTCCATCCTCCCTCCCTCCTCCTTCCCTCTCTCTCCCTCCCTGCCCCCTCTTTCTCTTTATCTCTTCCTCCCATTTCTTCCATCCTCTCCCTCTCTCCTTCCCTCCCCTCTCTCCTTCCCTAACCCATCTCTCCCTCCTTCCTCCCTCCCCTTTCCATCTCTCTCTCCCTCCCCCTCGTTCTCCCTTCCTCCCTCCCTCATTTCCTCTCTCTCCCTCCCTGCCCCCTCACTCTTTATCTCTCTCCCTCCCTCTCTCCCTCCCCCTCTCTCCCTCCCTTCCTTTCTCTCTCCCTCTCCCCCTGCTCCCTCTCCCCCTGCTCCCTCTCCCATCTCCCTCCTTTTCTCCCCCCTGTCCATCTCCTCCCTCCTCTCTCCCCCTCCCTCCCTCCCTCCTACCCTCCTTTCCTCTCTCTCCTCCTGCCCCCCCTCTCTCTTTCTCTTTCTTTATCTCTCTCTCCCTCTCCTCTCTCTCTCTCTCTCTCTCTCTCTATATATATATATATATATATATATATATATATATATATATACTTATTATTATGGCTTCACACTTCTAACTAAAATCCTTCTTCATTCCTTTAACTTCCTCAAGCTGTACAAATAGGGAAGCATGAAAAAACATCAACAATTCTTTGCATCACAAAGGCACAATACAGCACCAGCGCGCAAGTTCTATTCGAACATCGGGAAATGACGTCACAGAGGAATTTTATTTATGGCGCCGTCGAGATTACTTTAATATAGTAAAATACTAAAATAAAAAAAATAATTAATTACAATTAAACTACCCATCGAGATGAAACGAAACCTGTCCTATAACCTTTCCCATGTAATTATGTGTATGTGTAACAAATTTCACATTATTTGGTTATCTGGATCTTGAGTTATAAGGGGACAGACAGACAGACAACAAATGCCTCTTATAAGTATATATATATATAAATATTTATATATATATATATATATATATATATATATATATATATATATAATAGGAAACATGCATAAGTAAATAAAATATAATAAATAAATGAATAAAATAGTTTAATTTAACTGCTAACCTTTACATTGAGAGGCACTAATGAAAATATCAAATTGTCTGAAGAACTGATGAATTAAGTTAGTCATGTACAAGTTAACACAAATGAACACCCGATGATCTCCCTGAAGGAACGCCATCTGAATCTCGTGCACCAAATGTTGACAGAGGTCGCTGTCACTGTGACCCAAGAAGTAGGCAGTTGTCATAAGTGTGGAAGAAGATTTCGAGAAACAAGGAACGGAACATATGGCGTTCTCAAGCAGTGAGATTTCCGTGCTGAATAATAAACTTCTTACTCTCGAAACCATTGTTACAGAAGAAAAATTTCTTCGAACTGTCGCTTCTTCCCTGACATTGACATGTGGTCAAGGCTACACTAAATGCAACTACAATATATATTTAAAAAAAAATATCATAAAGGACTACGTCAGAATAAAAAAAAAGGATGATGAACTATTGAGTAGTAAATAGTTTATAATGAAAAGATATTCAGTGTCAGTGTAAGAGTTGAGATTTCAATAGTAAATAGTTTATAGTGAAAAGGTATTCAGTGTCAGTGTAAGAGTTGAGATTTCAAATTGGAGTAAACAACTTTTAATTTATGACATGAAAAAATTAAAACTTTACAATATTCATGTCTCCAAACTCGGCTCATTGAAAAAATTGAGCAATGTAATATTCTTTTGAATGTCATTGATTTAAAAATTGCCAAAATAAAGAAATGCAGCTTGTATTCATGGTTGACGCTCACAATTTAATTTTGTATCATCCAAATTTCTATACATATTTGAATTAAAATTAAGTATATTTTAATGAAAGTGTTTTTCTTTTTAAGTTTTAAATTTTCAATTGAAACTTTTGTGTGTTGAAAAATGACCCTAACGACCTCCTTTCGAGTTACTAAGTCAACAATACATATAACTAGGCTTGCCATACGTCCCGGTTTGGCCGGGACAGTCCCGGATATACTGGGTTGTCCCGGTGTCCCGCCCAGTTGTTGAAAATCAGGGCACAGTTTCTTGGAAATAATTCAGCGAAATTATTAGATCAGAGAATGATTAATCTGCTCCTGTGTGATCAGTAACATTTTGGTAAGTAACACAGTAATACAAATTTACAGAAGTGAAAAATACGAGTGGTACAACAAGAAGAAAAATGTTTTGTTTTGTAAAAATAGCATGTTTGTGTACCCTTATGAATAAAATAACGAAGATTATCTATTCTATATTTTAAGTGTTTTTTACATTACTGTTTTCATACCCCCCCCCCCCCCCCGGAACCGACATCCCTAAACCTAAAGTAAAAATGACAGAACTGTCCCGGTTGGTCCGTGGAAAAATATGGCAACCCTACATATAACCAGTACTCGATTTAAGAAAAAACCAGTGCCGGGGTTGAAAAAAAATGTCTGCAGAGCCGAAGATAAATGTCCATGATTTCATCCCCGGCGGGGAAGAAATTAGCTAAAGCAGAGCCGGGGATGACAGTTCTCTTTCTCTCTCTGAACTCTCTCAGTAATCTGCGGGCTGAGACTTAGTCTCTTAGAGCCAGTGAGATCAGACTTGCTGTGTCTCTCAACATCTGGAGACTGCCATAGAGCCCAATGGCCAGCAAGCTTCCGGACTGGTCCACCTTGTGGTCCGCCAGGCCGGGACACTCGAAAAGCAAATGATCCACAGTTCTCAGTGCCGGGTATTTCCCCGGCGGTAAATCGAGTCCTGCATATAAGTCACATGTATATAATGTACAGAGACTATTTATAACAGGGGGCAACACCGATAGAGTATTATTCATGTTACCACCACAATATTGTGTACACAACAGTCATTTTTTGTCCACGTCGAGTGCGTACTTTTTAAAAATATAAATCTTCACTAATACAATATTGCACACCGAATTTATTTTTACTTCATTAACTTCTCGTGCAAGATATCGGACAAGCGCTGCACCTGACGCTATACAATCTTTTCTGCATTTTTTCCTTTATATAAACACTAGTTGCAAGTACCCGGCTTTGCCCGGGTTTAAAATAAGGTTTTCTGTTTACTTCTGTTTTCTCCCTACCCCCTCTCCCTTCTTCTCTCTCTCCCTCCCTCTCTCCCTCCCATCTCCCTCTCTTCCCTCTCCCCCTCCTTCTCTCCCCCTGTCCACCCCCTCCCTCCCTCCCTCTCTCCCCCTTCCTCCTTCCCTCTCTCTCCCTCCCTGCCCCCTATCTCTCTCTTTATCTCTTCCTCCCATCCTCTCTCCCTCTCTCCTTCCCTCCCCTCTCTCTCCCTACCTAACCTCTCCCTCCCACCTCTCTCTCTCCCTACACCTCTCTCCCCTTCCTCCCTCCCTCATTCACTCTCTCTCCCTCCCTGCCCCCTCACTCTTTATCTCTCTCCCTCCCTCTCTCCCACCTTCCCCTCTATCTCCCTCTCTACCCCCTCTCTCCCTTCCTTCCTTTCTCTTTCCTCCCTTTCTCTCTCCCCCTCTTTCTCTCCCCCTGTCCATCCCCCTTCCTCCCTCTCCCCCTCCCTCCTTTCCTCTCTCTCCCCCTGCCCCCCTCTCTCTCTTTATCTCTCTCTCCCTCCCTTCCTCCCTCCCTCTCTCTCTCTCTATATATATATATATATATATATATATATATATATAAATATACTTATTATTATGGCTTCACACTTCTTCTAAAATCCTTCTTCATTCCTTTACCTTCCTCAAACTGTACATAGTCAGGGAGCATGAAAAAACAACAACAATTCTTTGCAGCACAAAGGCACGATACAGCACCAGCGCACAAGTTCTATTCGGCTTTATTAGTAGGAAAATTTAAAAATGTAAAATGTATCATCGGGAAATGACGTCACAGAGGAATTTTATTTATGGCGCCGTCGAGATTACTTTAATATAGTAAAATACTAAAATAAAAAAAATAATTAATTACAATTAAACTACCCATCGAGATGAAACGAAACCTGTCCTATAACCTTCCCCATGTAATTATGTGTATATGTAACAAATTTCACGTTATTTGGTTGTCTGGATCTTGATTTATAAGGGAACAGACAGACAGACAGCAAATGGGTCTTATAAGTATAGAGATTACAAAAAAGTAATTTTTATCGTTGTCTAAAAGATTTTAATTCATTGACTCAAACATTTTAAAATACTGCATATTCATCGAGAATGCAGCATTTTCAAATCGATTGAACCTAGATAGGCTAGTGAAAATAATACATTGACGGTCCAGCTGAGTCGAGTGTTTTCTGCTCATAAAGGCTTTCGTTTACTCGAGAATGGCGTGAGGTGGTCAGTCAATGACTGTGAGGGGTTTTTACACTGTACTAGAATACCTTTCAGGGATTTATTTGTTTGCAAATTAAAAAAAAACACACAAATATCTATCTATCTATCTATCTATCTATCTATCTATCTATCTATCTATCTATCTATCTATCTATCTATCTATCTATCTATCTATCTATCTATCTATCTATCTATCTATCTATCTATCTATCTATCTATCTATCTATCTATCTATCTATCTATCTATCTATCTGTCTATCTGTCTATCTGTCTATCTGTCTATCTGTCTGTCTGTCTGTCTGTCTGTCTGTTTGTCTGTCTGTCCGTCTGTCTGTCTGTCTGTCTGTCTGTCTGTCTATCTATCTATCTATCTATCTATCTATCTATCATCTACATATATATATATATATATATATACACACACACACACACATAATAGAATAAATGCATAAGTAAATAAAATATAATAAATAAGTGAATAAAAATAGTTTAAATTAACTGCTAAACTTTACATTGAGATGCATTAATGAAAATATCAAATTGTCTGAAGATCTGATAAATTAAGTTAGTCATGTACAAGTTAACACAAATGAACACCCGATGATCTCCCTGAAGGAAATCCATCTGAATCTCATGGACCCATAACAAATAATGTAATATCCTTTTATAGCAAATTGGGGAGAGCTAAGGGGGCCCAGTAGTTCTCCCTAATTTCACTGCACACTTTCCATAGCGTGACTGCCTCACTTCATGTCAGCTAGCGAGAATGGCACCTCGAAGTAATAACCAATACAGTTTTGATTTCTTTTACAATGCTCTTACTTTATTCCTCACATGACATGGCTAGAATAACCACAGAAGCATTGCAGAGGTGCCAGTATAACCTAAGTACTCGGGGGTGGGGGAGGGGTTCTCTCTCATAGTCGTCCCCCAGCGCTGATTGGGGTCACAGCATCAGCACCACTGAACCACAGCGGAAAGTCAGCTACACTGGATATGATTATATTTCAGGTCGAACAGACCTCGTCAAAGATCACCTGCTTAACTACGTACTCCCCCCCCCCTCCGGTCTTACACATAGCTGTAGATAGAGCGGAAAAAAATGTCAAGATATGTTTTTTTCCCCCTCTTTTAATGAGTGATAAAAAAAGCAATAATAATAATAAAAAAGAAATATATACACACGTCATAGGATATTTGTTTAAAACTAAGGCACAGTTTACATAGAATGTTGCCTGCGTAGCGTAGAGTCCATATCAGCGCATATTTATTTTTATTCATTCATTTTCAGCTGGTCTAAGAAATTCTAAATCTAAAATTCTGGCAATATTTCAATGATTTGTTCCGCGCATCTGATGTCCAGGTAATACACAATCTGTTCAAGCTTAGTTTGTTGAACTGTATAGTCCCAGAGGCAGTAGTACAACTTGGCATCCTCAAGAAAGGCGAATAGCTTAGACATGTCAATAGTATCGGAAGAAAAATAGAAGTGAGCGGATGTGTCCTCTGAAAAGATCTGAGAAGACAAAAGGGGTTACGGTTAAGACACACGTCTTATTAAATAATAAATGTGACATTTATTGCAAAGGGATTATTATTTCTCGCTCTCCATCCATCCCCCCCCTCGCTCGCTCTCTCTCTCTCTCTCTCTCTCTCTCTCTCTCTCTATATATATATATATATATATATATATATATATATATATATGCGGTTTTAAGAGTCACATTGTGCTACCACTGGTCTATGCATAAATCACATAATACATAGGTTTGAAAGTGTTCAATAAATCCAATGAGAAGTGGATATAGGGATACAAATTTGGTATATTTCGATTCCCCAAAATGGTTCCGACTCTGTAAACAAAAGTAGTAACTTAAATGAAAACAATAAAACATAGGTTAAATAGCACAGCAGTTGTAAATGTAAACCGGTACCTCCACATCAGGGAAAATGTCCACCAGCCTTGAAAAACATAATCTGAGTACATCGTTTCTTTCTTCTGAAGTAAAATGAAACTTCAGGCTGGCCGTGTAGCCGTGGAAGTATTTGTCGGCTAAATTCTGAATGTCTGACTGAGCCACTAGGTGGACCCCGTGCATCACCGACAGCTGAGTGCATATATGTTGACACCCCCTAGCACTGGAGTATCGGGAGGAAACATAAGCAACAATTTACTAGTATATATAGCATATATAGTGGGACTAGACCTGCCAGCCGAATTCTTTTTTAAGGTTCGGCTGGCTGACATAATTTTTCGGCTGATAGCCGGCTTAGCCGAATTTGACCGTAAATTGAGTCAATTGACATTTGCGGCTGAATTTTCGGCTGATTTTCGGCAGATTATGAAATATTTGGCTAAAATTCGGCTGACGCCTAGACAATATTGAATTGATAAAACTTTAGCAATAAAACACTTTTATAATACTTGGGGGGAAATTTTATTATTTAAAACAACAGAAATAAACAGTTTTATGTGCTGTCCTACTAATACAGTGCATTAATGCATTCCACTCATTCAGTTTCTGCCACTCAATACCTTGATAAGCACTTAAAATATCAGTTTATAATTGTCATTAATAAAACAAACGCGATGTAGTTTAACAGCTGTTAGACTTGATCGTTTGCTGTTCATTATCAAACCAGTAACCGAAAACATGCACTCCACTGGTACGGATGATGCAGATGATAGGTGAAGATGAGCCAATTGAGTAAGTTGTGGATACGAGGATGATGCAACACTGCTACGCCAGAAAGGGAGGACATCATGAAATTGAACAACAGGCACAGTCAAATAGTTTGCAATTTCCACAGTCATCTGAAATAAAAGTTCAAAAAATCATAACACAACAGTACTAACTGCTAGTTTATAAAACACTTCATTAAAGTGCACAGTATATGTATTTAAAAATATTTTACTTCAAACTGACTGGTCTATTGAGAGCGAAATAAAACGATAACTGTTTCAATGCCATAAATTAACATAGAATACCTTATTAGTACAGTCGTCTGGTGACTTCTCAGTTCTCAGCTCATTTATCAGCTCCATTCGCAATCGCTTACATCGGGTTTCTTCAGAAACATGTTCACTGACTAGCTGCGAATGCGTTACATCAGCTATTGACATGATGAATCCACGGACCATTGCTGACTGTATTGCATTCTCCAGAATTGTGGTTGCTTCTGACCGTGGAATAAATGATTTGAAATTTGGATCATGCAGCTGAAGCAGCTTAAAGTGATCATTTACAGGAAATCGATGGTCAAGCTGGTTGAGAGCTGACAGCTTGATCATTCGTATTTTGTCATCGTCAGCATTTGATGCAGTGCAGATCTTTCTTATGTGCCTTATCACTTGTGGAATAGTTGATAAGGTTGGCATTGAAAAGCTGAAGAGATCATTTGTGGTCTTGAAATGGTTTCAGAAAGGTAACGAGTTCACTTAAAAATACAATTTCATGGAGACAAATATCAACTCGACCAATACGCTTGAGAGTATTTTGAACATCTCTTTTCAAGTCAAGTATAGACTGAAACATCATCATTGTTGAATTCCAACGCATTGAACATGATGCCTTCACTGACTTATGATTGAGTCTATGACTGTGTTGAGGACCCCTATGAAGGTGCCCTTGGCTTGTTGCTAAGAGTATGAGGGCTGACTCCATGATGACCCGATTTGTATTTGTGTTTCTACCACACACAGTCTCACCAACAATTAAACGTACAATAAGTGACGAATGATCAATTCAACAAGTGTGTACAGCGACAAAATATATTTATTTACAGAGACATCAGTCCGTAACAGAGATCTGGTGGTCTTTAAAATCATAAGCAAAAGTAATCCAAAAAATGCCAACGATTAATCCAGTATCAATGAATAGAATCAAAGGGACGTTCTCTTGATAGATCACCCTTCTCTCTCTCTGCCTCTCTCTCTCTCAGAGACACAACAATCGACCCTCTCCTCAGAGAGCCCACAGTCGAATCTCTATAAATCTATCTTACATTACTCAAACACTTTCTTCCACGTGACCCCTAGTCAATCAATTATAATATCTGTTTCTTTCAAATCAGGGGGTGGAGCCTAGATGGGGAAGGGGGGGGGAGAAGTACGTCATACCGACAAAGACAGAAGTAACTGGACATCCGTCCCTTTGTCGGCTTTGAACAGGAGCCCAGTGGCCAGGGAGAATCCCGCGAGGAATGTAACGTGTTTCTGCCAACTACTGTCCGATTCATCGGCGGAGGTTTCGCTGTCCACCTGCTCTCATGACGCAATTACGGGGGTGGGGTAAAAGGGGGTGGAGAACTTGAGAACAGGAACGTATATTACTATACATGGTATAATATACGTCTTAATGTTAGTAATACTATTAAGTTAAGGGTTGGAGTAAGGGGGATGGTTTCGACCGATTAGTCACAACCCGTGACAGACTGTCAACGATGACAGTGCTGCTCTCAGAGGCATTCACTATCGATGCACTGAACTGATCGTCTACAAGAAGCAATTCACACACTGACGACATGCCTTCTTTCAGGGTCTTTATCATTTCTTTATCCTCTGTGAATGCTACATCGTCTTCTATAATTGCCGTCTTGAGAAATTCTTCATTTTCATTGAAGCTGTCGGTGGTATTAAGATGAAATACGTGTGCTGTAAAGTGCTGATAAGAGTCAACCTTCAAAAGCTTTGAAGTCTTTATTATAATTGCAGCACCATCATGGCAGCTAGTATTTTGTAATCAACAGAAAAGCTTTTCAAGACAGAGCTGATATGGTCAGCAAGGTCATGTGCAATAAAATTACGTAATGCGACAGTTATTATAACGGCGAACGAAATACGGCGGCTAATGAGGCGCGCCGCATATTTTTCGGCGGATTTACGGCGGACGAAAATTCGGCGGCGTAGCCGGCGCGCGGCGCCGGCTGAGGGGTCTAAGTGGGACGGATGGCCGAGTGGTGTAGATACTCAACTGTCTACCTGAAAGTTCTGGGTTCGATCCTCAATGAAGACCATGGGAATTTTTCCAGGTGAAATTTGTTTCCAAGACGTCCCACAAGTCCACCCAGCTTTAAATGGGTACCTGACTTAAGTTGGGGAAGTAAAGGCAGCTGGGCGTTGTGCTAACCACACAATCCCGTCAAATGCCGAGTTTATAGAAACAGATGAATTCTACACTTCATCTACCCCGATGGCCCATTTGGGCTTTACTTTAATATATATATATATATTAGTATAAAGAAAAAAATTATACCGTGTTTAGTGTTGTTAAAATTTTAATAGTCCTTTTTTAATTAACTCAGGGGAGAGTACTTATGTTGAGGTCTTGATCATATAGCGCCGACTATGTTCAATGTGCTACGGTTTCGGTGATGTCCATGTGTGTGTGTGCACAGAAAATATGAAACAAAATGTTATCAGGCAAACAGTCATTAAATATTTATTGCAGGTACATAGTGTGATGTAACCACTGCATCCCGTTTTTTTAATTATTGCCCACGGCTAGCTGTGGAGGCATAGGACACATAGAAAGTTGTATCGCAAGCAGAAAAAGACCTGTGACTATATAAGTAAAACACCGCGTCCATTGTCCTACTTAATGTATGTTCTGCCATCGATCCATCTGTTTTGAAATCTTCCTTGTGTCTACACCGAGGGGTGGGGGTCACATTCGCCCTTTTAGATGCATCGCGATGGTCCACACGCTAATGGAAGCCATCTGTTAACTATTAGTAGTTCAATATCAATTATCTTGTGGCTTTGTTCCTACATATCTTTTCACTCTCTCTCTCTCTCTAATCTTTCTCCTTTCTCTCATTGCAGGCCTCTCTCCTTATTCAAATAATAGTTATAATTAGATATTGGTGGCATAGAGTTCGAATAGAGTTTGATTTTTTTTTTTGTTTTGTTTTAAGACTCAGCTTCCGTGGATATACTTTTGTGTTGCCGTGTCCGAGATAACGAATACGCCTAAATTCCACTCCTCTAACTTACCGTCTTAGGTAAAGAATCCACCAGGGTATCACATTTTGCTGTCAGATTGATGTTGTTGATGGATCTGTCAATGGTTTCCTGCTTGTGTCCGTGTTAATATTTCAGTGTGTTGTGAATAGCTGTGTAGTTTCCGTAATGGTGCCATATTTACCAGTCGATTCGCAAGATTTTTAAACCAGTTAGTGTGATGTTAATGGCTGTGCGTACGTTGTTACGTTTTTATATATGTGTGTATTTTGGTATGAATGGGAGATTTTTGAGTATGTGTATAATGTTTATGTAGGCCTATATATAATTTTAAGTATGCGTATTATGGTAGGCCCTATATATATATGATTTTGAGTATGTGTGAATAGTCTTACGCATTATGATTTTTTTTTATTATGTACATGATGTATTTTATTTGTGTATATCGTTATGTTTGTGTCACTGTCTGGAATATGTTTTAATGTCTTTATGTATTTATGTGTTTCAGTATTGGTGTGTAGGCAATGTTTGTATGAATGTATAAGTGTTTATGTATGCCTGTGTGCAATTATTGTGTGCCTGTATGTTTGTTTATATATGTATCATATACATAAGGTGCAGTAGGGTTTCCGAGACAACCTCCTTTGTTATCTTTCTCTGCTATAGGCTGGGTCATTTCTCTGATATAATCTTGGTAATTTCTCTGATATAGGCTGGGTCATTTCTCTTATATTATCTGGATCATTTCTCTGATATAGGCTGGGTCATTTCTCTTATATAGGCTGGGTCATTTCTCTTATATAATCTGGGTAATTTCTCTTATATAATCTGGGCCATTACTCTTATATTATCTGGATCATTTCTCTGATATAGGCTGTGTCATTTCTCTTATATAATCTGGGTAATTTCTCTTTTATAATCCGGATCATTTCTCTGATATAGGCTGGGTCATTTCTCTTATATAATCTGGATCATTTCTCTGATATACGCTGGGTCATTTCTCTTATATAATCTCGATCATTTCTCTGATATAGGCTGGGTAATTTCTCTTATATAATCTGCATCATTTCTCTGATATAGGCTGGGTCATTTCTCTTATATAATCTGGATCATTTCTCTGATATAGGCTGGGTCATTTCTCTTATATAATCTGGATCATTTCTTTGATATAGGCTGGGTCATTAGTCAGTTGTTTTCCGCGGTTAATCGGTTCCATACTCTACCGAGTCGGGTGAATTACCGCAAAATAGGATTCTTTATTCATATATGGAGTACGTATGTTTGTAGTTAAGAGTATAGAAAACATGTTTACTTCCTACTTAATACTATTTTTGTTTAACATTTTAAGAGCTACCTAAACCGGTCAACTTACTGTTTAGTAGCTATGAGTATAAAACGACTCCCTCGACTCAGGTATCTCAACATTCCCCACACAATGTTGGTTGTCGTATTGTCCAGCAGCTCTGTCGGATCATTCAGAATTAGTAGGGCAGGATTTCCGATCAGCGCAATGGCCACATTTAATCTCTTCTTGCTTGACAAGCTGAAACGAAAAAAATAAATAAATTACAATTAAAAAAAAACAAACAATTAAAACAAACGATTAACGTTTGGCGCCCCTTTGTGAGTAGCGGCGCCCGAGGCATGATGCCCCCTTGCCCCTCCCCCGCTACGCCACTGGTATATGCTTTAAGTTGGGGAAATAAATGCGGCTGGGTGCTCTGCTAACCACACAATCCCTTCATATTCCGAGGTTATAGAAACAGATGAATAAGACCCTTTAGGGCTAAGATAACTTTACTTTATTGTGATCACCCACGCTTTTAATTGACTGTGCACCCGATTTTTTTTTTATTAAATGGGGACACATGTAGGAAAAAAATACGCGTAGGTTTTATTTTACTGAAAAATATGGACAATTATGTATGTCGATATATTAAATAATTGCATTGTTTGTTATGGATCAAATGAAACGCGCCATTAACATAAATAACTGAAAATAATAATCATAATGAAAACACACCCACCCTGGCAAAGGAAGTTAATAAGTTTTTATTTTCTATGTAGGCCTATATGTTTGTGTGTGTGTGGGGGGGGAGTGTGCAAACAGGTTAACCATCTTTAAATAAAAAAAATTGCATACATGTGGAATGAAAGCACAACAGTTTTTAAATTAGGTTTGGACATTATTTCATCACTAGTGTTTCTCTCTTTGAAAGATTATAAAAGAAATGTAACCCTGTAAATAACTTGTGAATTCATACAAATGATTTAATTGAATAATAGCTTCAATTTGATAGAGTACATGTTTCTAAGCAAAAAAAAGTTTCTCAATCTCCTCCTCTCTCTCTCTCTCTTTCTCTCTCTCTCTCTCCCTACCAAACCCCTCTCTCCCCGTATCTCCGACCTGCTCTTGGTAAAATAAATAAACAAGCCACATTTTAATAGCTAAGCATTAGTTCTGAAGAAACCTATATCAAAATCTTAAAAAAAAAGTTAGAGGATTTTGGAAAGTTGTGCTTGGGAAGAAATTATAGTAATAACAACATTTGTCAGACATGAATGTATGGTACCATTACATCATGTTTGGTGCCCATCTTTTTGAGATCCGAACACGTTAAAAGTTGAACAACTTGGAAACAAAAAACGAAAAGGTTAAAATGCTTTAGAATATGGAACACTATTTGGAAGTTGGAGATCTGGCGTGTTTTTTTGTGTGTGTTTGTGTATTTTTAAGTCCTCCCTCTTTTATCACGCCATCTTTATGCCAGTTATAAAACTTCTATGGTAGTGCTAGTATCGGGTTTTATTTTCGCAAATTTTTTCGAAGCTAAGTTGAAACTTTTATTTTTTTTTTTGAAATACACAAAACCTAAAAATGTTTACACCCATAGTGTACTCAGTTGTAACGCGGGGCACAGTTCCAGGCCCTGCTCCTGATGGGGCACCGGGATTGGTGAATTTTTTTTTTATTGTTAACATAGCAAAACGTTTGTTTCAGGCGCCGCGTATGGTATTGGCCGAAAATGATCTTACCCTAATTACTGCCATATTGCTTCCTCCGCCTTTGTGTAAAGTTTAAATTCAAATTATCAAAAATGCATCATGTTTGTTGATATATTGGTTAACTCCATTGATGTCCCTTGCCATGTGACGTATGCCTCTTCCCAAAATTTCCCAAGGGGAATCAAGATAACAGCTATTTGATTTTCAAATAATTTTCTGGAAATTGTTAAGTTGGAATTGAAAAGTTTCACTGTGCGGCACATACTTGTTAAGTTGGAATTGAAAAGTTTCACTGTACCTATGTGTGGCAGATATTTTTTGTTATAATCGTGTTCGTTTGTGGGAAATCATTCATTTTATGTTATTTGTAATGGGGAAAAAGGATTCAAAACCTGTAAGATTTTGAAATTCGAACGATGTCATAAGAGTTGAGTTTGTATTCTGAGGCATCACGGCACTGAACACTAAAATTGCAGCCCTCTTCGACAGGTGATAAAGCGCCACCAGGGACAAACCGAAACCCCCCTCCCCCCCCCCCATTATTAAAGCCACTGAGTGCATACCACAGTGGGCCTCACAATTACATGATACGAAACTATTTTATACTATATCAATATTTATATATTATGATTACATCTGGGTATACCACTTTTTCACGACTACAGTACAAGATACTATAATACGACTTCGCGGTACATTCACATTGTGTTTGACAGTGCTTTTTTTGTAAAAAAAAAAATAGGTGCCGGTACTCAGTGATGGATTGCCTAACTTTTAACTACCAGTTTGCACCTTTTTTAAATTCTTATTGAGCGCAATTTTAAAATAATTACCTTTTAACAAATTATTAATAAAATAAATGAATAATAAACGTTAAAATACAAGAAAAGTAATATTTTTCCCCTACATTGAAAAAGGTGCCGGTACGCCGTACTGATGTTTGCCAGCACAAAAAAAGCACTGGTGTTTGACGCGCCACTGTGTGTACAACACGATCACGATATCACCTTACCTGAGTAAACTGATACGTTTATGTATCACGTCGCCCAGCTGCAGCAGATGGACGTAGTATCCCAGCTGAGAGTGAAGGTCATTTCTTCTCAGACCTCTTAGCCGACCAAAGAGCGTCAGAGTCTCGTATCCGGTCAGTGTGTCCATCAGGACTGGACCAGGCGGACAGTAACCAGAACGCCGACTGCACTAGCCGGAAAGAAAAGAAAATAAACAAATAACAACAACAGTTATATCTGAAAGGTGGCTGAGAGTACAGT